>JAKTRT010000005.1:0-464749 GCA_030579895.1 Sugiyamaella grinbergsii
ATTCATACACATCGGCTGCCGATTGTGGCCCGACCGAATCCGATCTGTCCCGTCTAAACATGCTCCGAATAGACTGAGGCTCAAATAACGTCGTGTCTGGGATCGACCGCGGTACTTTCGAGTACTCGGTGGCCGATTTGAAATACTTTCTTGGCATCGACAGCCCGATCTTCTCGATAAATCTAAACACTGGTGGAAGTTTATCATGTAAGATCCTCTTCATGTTATGACGCCATGTGACCACCAATGCGACTCCAATCACAAACCTCAACATTGTCCCAATTACCCCGGACTCTTCAAAATCATATCCAATACACCCTTTACACACTCCTTCCACTTCTACCATTCGGCTAAGTGCCCATTGTCCTAAACACTCTCCCATGAAAACGCCTAGAAATGCCACTCCATCGTCAAAACAAGGACAATCGTCTGCCGGCTCGGGGTGAATCCGCACAAGAGTCAGCATTACTGGAATAACCATCAACGGCCAGTACGTATCGTTTGTTCTCAATGCCTTCAAGAACTCGCCATATGTACCAGCAATCCACCAAAGTACGGTTCCTATAAGTCCACCGACAATTACATCGGAAAACCCATGCATTCCACAATACAGCCTTCCAACAACTATACTAGCAACGAAAACAAAATTAAGAACTTGATAAATCAAACTCGCGTCATTCGCATAAAGCCTGCTTGCTAACAAAAGAAATACACCTACGGAGTTGGCGGTATGTGTGCTTGGGAACCCGTACTCAAGTGCCGCGCTGCCTGACATTGTAAGTCGATGTAATGGTGGAGACAGTGGCCTCGGTAAACAAACCAAATCTTTTATGAACCCACTAATGTACACTCCGAACGAGAGGATAAAAGTCAAGTCCCTTGCCAATTCGGTTCCTCCGAACCAGTAACTGACTGGCAACATAATGACATAAAACGTATGAGTGCCGAGATTGGCGGTCAGAGCAAAGTAGACGTCATTGACCGGATGTCGCATTCTTGTCTGAAAGTTTGCTAGGTGGGGAGTTTCCCATCGAATAATTGGTAACAAGAGATTTCTCAATTTGAATCTCCACTCCGGCAGCCTCGATCGGTAATGGTTTTCGCTTTTATTGCCGGCGTCTTTTTCTGCGCATTGTGGCTTTTCTGCAGCCTTCAAAAGTGCAATGAATGAATTAGAGCGCGATAATCCGGCAACATCAGGCGACGATGATGATGATGATGACACAGATGTATACATGTCCTCATTTGCAACGTTTACGTTCGTATATGACGATACATGGACTGAATCGGTAGACATTTTTTAATAATTAAAATAATGAAAATGAAGAGAAAGATCCGGTATGTCTGAGTTTTGGTCAAATGATAAATTTCAGTATTTTCGACCCCTATTCTCTATTGGTCGTAAATATGTTTGACTGAACTCAAGCAAAAATCGAAAAAAAATATCGCCAATCTGAGATATAAATGAGAAGCTTTGCCGATTAAAATTTTCTTTCGTACTACTTAATGAATAATGCTATGATATAACCGCCAATGCTCTCTACACTAACTGACTTGATTCAATAAGGTTCTGCAGCAATACAAAGTCCAGTACTCTACTCTAAATATCCATATCTTTGAATATACCAGGTCTTTTATCTGATTAATACGAGAATGGTTGTTTGTTGATTATTTTCAAACAGTACTATGTCTGGATTTACGCGCGGCACCCCGGTTCAGTCAATATTGTTAAGCCGTATGAGCACTTGGGCATTTCCACCATCCTGGGTTTATGCACTGAACCGATGGGCCATGATGATTGGCTCTCGCTCACATTGTACCATAACTGGCGAGATACGTCCTTCTATCAATACAATAATGTCACCCGTTGGTATACAGATATCGCACGGAGGACCTAATCTAATCGACATTCGAGATACTAACGGTGGTATTCATTCGGCCCAATTGGTGTTAGTTTTGACTGGAAACGCATGCTATATTCAGGGGTACTGGAAGAATAGGTGGCGGTTAGGGTAGGCTCGCGAACCAGGCAACAAATAACAGTATTTCAAACACGATACTGGCTGGTTCGTAACAAGATTCATATAGAGCGGCTCATTTGCTATTGTGAGTAATTTCCTCGGATTCGACGACTTGCCGATGCTATACCTTCAACCCAGTGTTCTATCTCACAGTTGTCATCAGTGATAGGAGATGGCGGAGATGCTAGTGGAACGGCGACAGCCGTATGAAATGAGATGACGAGGGAGTCTCGGCCATAAGATCTTATTCTACTGTCGTCGATAACAATCCCGGCAAAGGTCATAGAGGTTTAATCAATGTCAATTCTTATGCCGCCAAAGGTCGGAACGATAAATTACAACTAATATGAAACATAAGTTTAATCAAGGAGACAGTCATCTTTATACCTTGTATTTACCGACCGTAAATTGTCTCATAGAGTTTAGTGAAACTCAATATCTGGGGGCTATATACTACATTAATATGAGTGTTTTCGGCAAGGGTCTAAAAATAGGGTCTGCTAGCGTGGTTATCAGATTTTATAGAAATGACAGTTGGCTTTTACTTCTGCCTCTATTCTGTTTATTGTAACTCTTGTTAACAAACCATGGTCTATAGTCAACTTAGGTACAACTCATCCGAATGACAGAAAGTTCCAGTTATTAAAGTCTATAATTATTGGTAATCATTTGTCCAGTAGGAAATCAGATCCTATTGAGGTTACTCGCTTCCACGTAAAAATATGTCCAGTACCAATCAATCTGTTAATAGACTTCATAATAAGACTCCCACCGTAATATAACGTAGCACTCCACAATCTTAGACATCCGACGGACAATCTGAGACGCTGCATCACGTGATACCTCGATTGAGGAATCGCGTAAACGGCTCAGAACCCAGATCTTCACAAAATAAACACTAGACTTGTAAATAATGACTATCGGAAGCTACTGAAAGGAATTGACTTCCCCCAACCGTTGGTGCACAGTACAGATACATAAGGTCCTTATCGGCGGTACTGCTAAATTGAGGTTCATCCCTCTCTATCAAAACCATTCGCTAGATATCTCAAGAGAGAGTTATTTCATCATGTCGGTTCCCAGACCAAGGGGCCCGCGTCCCTCAACTCCTAGTAGTCCTCAAAAGCGCTTCTCTTTGTCAGGAAGACCGGCTACACCCAATAAATTCAGCGATCCGATCTTCGTTCAGGACTCTTCTGGTAATATCTCTTCAGGAAGAGGGTCGACGTCCAGTCCTGAAGCTCAAGACCTTCATCCTTCTGCTACAGCTGATCACCATGTCAAAATAGTTTGTGTTGGTGATGGTGGTTGTGGTAAAACTTGCATGCTACAAACATATGCCTTGGGTGAATTCCCAGTTACGTATGTTCCTACCGTTTTCGAGAATTATTTCACCAAGATCAAAACGCCCAGCGGTAAAAATGTAGAATTAGCTCTATGGGATACTGCTGGACAGGAGGAGTATGATCGATTACGAGCTCTTAGTTATCCAGAAGTAGATATTGTTCTGATATGTTTTTCTGTTGACTCTCCTGCATCATTGGACAATGTTTATGATAAGTGGATTCCCGAGGTCAGTCATTACTGTCAAGGAGTGCCATTTATTTTGGTTGGGTTAAAAGTAGATTTACGACAAGATCTTACCACTATTCAGCATTTACAATCACGTGGTCAGAGACCGCTTTCTACTGACGACGGCAGAGCTATAGCAAAAAAGTACGCTGCTTATAGATACATGGAATGTTCAGCAAAGACCCAGACTGGTATTAAGGATGTATTTAATACTGCTATTAGCGTGGTTATTAAAGAAAAGAATTATTTAACGAAACCCATTCAGCGGATGTACGGCGAAGGATCTGGAGGAGGAAGTAGCGGTAGTGGTGTAGGTGGTGGCAGTGAAAGAAAGACCAATAGTAATCTTGCTAAAGTGTCTAGGGATCCTGTTAATGCCAATAATTCCTACTCCGCTCGTAAATCTCCTGCCGCAGTGAAAAAGAAGAAAAAGTGTATTATTCTTTAAGGCTTGACGGATAATATACCCGTAACAACAATGCATTGACCATTTATTTATGACCGATCGTTTATTTCCCGTACAATTACATTATAGAAGAATCGTTTTTATTTATATTATTGTATTTTAGATATGTTATGACCAAAATGATAGGATATGATGAGATAGCTGGAGGTACCGCCCTAACCCTTCGTATGTCAACTCTAGTTCCGACCGTGAAGTTCACGCGCCCGTTATTCAACCTATCGACAAGATAACACAAAATGTCATCTTATTTTGAAGAACAGCGCGATGCGCTTTTAGGAGAAATATCCATGGTGAGTACGCTAGTAATTTGATTCTAATTAGTCACGCCACTAACAGCAAATCAGAATATTGAATCGGTTCTTACCAATTTAACCACGCTCAATCAATCTTTAGAAGGAGTAGTAGCGGTGGGAAAAGAATTTGAAAGTGTATCCAAATTGTGGAATAATTTTTATAGTAACATGAATCAGCCTCAAATAGATTCACAGTCTGAGAACGAGAAATCGGATTCACCTCATCAGGAATCTCATCTGCTCTAAGCGAGGCGTAATTTTTTATCCTAGCAAAAGCTTTGAAGCAAATGTATTTATTGAAACGAACTAATAGTATTACTAACAATTACAAATATAATATAAATGAATATTTCGAATAGATTATTTGATTGTACGAGTAGACAATGGTAAAACTCATCATATCTCAGTCACCATCTCGATATTTAGTCACGTGATGCGATTCTCTAATAAGAACATTTTTGAGCGCTGCCAAATCACCCTGCCATCTTACACCAATATACAAAATGTCCTTGGCGGACGAACTGTTAGCAGATCTAGGAAGTGATGACGATACCGACTTTGAATCCCAGATTAATGCTTATAATGCTGGTCAAGATGAGGAAATGATGGATACGGTCCACGACACCGGACACGATCAGAACGAATCATCTGAGACTCTAACCACATCTACAAATGACGGTACTGCAACACCGAACGAGGAATACGGCACTGCTGAGGAAGTGGCATCAAAGATGAATTTAAAAGGAAGAAGCGTCAAAGAGCTATCTCATCTTATGAAAAAATTAGAACCTATTCTAGCCAGAATCGAGCAAGTCTCCCAGATAGATGACTTCAACCCATCGCTAGATATAGAAAACAATCCTATTTATCAGCTTCTTGTTGAGGCAAACGAGTATTCGGTTGATATTGACAGCGAAATTATCGTTGTTCATGAATTTATTAAAGAAAACTATTCTAAAAGGTTCGACGAGTTGGGATCTTTGGTGCCGAATCATTTAGAATACTCTCGGGCTGTAAGGGCCATCGGCAACGATATATCAAAGCTAGGTACCAATAGCAGCAATACAGATAATGAACTGAAAATATATCTCGCAAACTTCTTGACAGGTGCTACGTTAATGATTATTACTATGTCAGCATTTGAAAATCATGGTAAACCATTGACAGAGTATGAACTAGATCAAGTGAATCAAGGATGTGATTTGTTAATTTCACTAGACGATGCAAAGAATACAATCACTGATTTTGTGTCGTCACGTTTATCTTTATTCGCACCCAATGTCACTCAGATCGTTAATTCACACACTGCTGCTCAGTTGATGGGATTTGCGGGTGGATTGAAAGGTCTGGCAAGAACTCCATCTACGAATATCCCAACGTTAGGTTCAAAACGGCAAATGGCTATTGGATTCGGTCATATTGGAATCAGGTACCAGGGGTTCCTGTATCATAGTGAGATTATTCAGTCCGTTCCGGCAGATGTCAGGCGTCAAGCAATGAGAATTGTTTCCGGTAAATTAATCCTCGCTACCAGAGTGGATCTGGTCCATTCCTCTAGAGATGGATCTCAAGGCAGAAAATGGCGAGAGGAAATTAATGAACGACTGGAAAAGCTTGTAGAGCCACCAGAGAATAAGGGACCAAAAGCGCTCCGCATTCCTGAAGACAAGCCTTCCAAGAAACGAGGAGGTCGTAGGATTCGTAAATATAAAGAGCAATTCAAGCAAACAGAGTTACAGCGCGCCCAGAATCGTATGTCTTTTGGCAAGGCGGAGGAAGAGGTTGGTGCTTATGATGAATCAGTTGGTCTGGGAATGGCCGGTGCAGGTAATACTTCTGGCCAAGTTAGAACCTTGATGGTAGATAATAAAACTCGAGCCAAAGTTTCTAAAGGAATGCAGTCTCGCTTGAATAGGCTGACTAGCGGGGCTGGTTCAAGTGGAATCTCGTCATCACTTCAGAAACTAAAATCGTCTTCCCAAGTTAGTGGATTGGCCTCTTCGCTTTCATTTACTCCCGTTCAAGGAATTGAATTAATAGATCCTAGTAAATTGAAACAAAACGGTACTAACGATCAAGATCGATGGTTTAAAAGTGGGACATTTACACAGATAAAGTCAACATCTGGTCTTCAATTAGGACTCGGTCAACAGCATAAAGCATCACCACCGCTTCCAATGGCACCGCCAGTTGTGCCAATTAAAAGGAAGCCTACAAGTAATCCTACAGACCCTGAACCTGATGCGAAGAAGCAAAAGCCGTAATGATAATCAATGAATATATATATATATATATAACAAAATGTATTGTGATGCTAAAGAGGTCCTGTACTGTATAGACACCGCCATATCTCGCATTCTAAGCTTCTATATCTACAATAGTACTCGATGGCCGCCAAATATGCAGTTGATTATCATCAGCAACACTCGCCATCATCCATGGTATAGCCGGATTCCACGAAATATCGAAGATACCATCAGTATGGCCTCCATGCATGAATAGCAATTCAGGTGGCCCTTCATTGGCCTCTTCCGGCGTTTGTTCTTGGCCCATCATAGCTACATCCCACATTATAACACGTCTGTCGGGAGATGCACTAGCAAGGACAGTCGCGTGGTGAGGACTCCATTCAAGGGAGGTGATTGCGTCTCCATGGCCAGTCATGCTATGTAAAGGACTGGGCATTTTGCGAGTATCCCACAAGGTCACTAATTTCGAAGAAGATCCCGTGGCCAGTAGGTATTCGTTCGCAGGATTAAATGACACTGTGTTGATAGCTTCTGAAGATAGAGATGAGCCTGCTTTTGCGATGGCGCTCATGGGGGAACGTAAATCAGAGACTCTAATTGTTGAGTCATCCGATACACTTGAAAATAGACTTTTATGGAATGGATGCCATTCAACTTCGTTTACAATCTGCGAATGAAACCGGAATACTTCCTTTGGTGAGATGGATTTAGTTGATGATGAAATTTGTGTGATATCCCACAAGGCAATGGTGGAATCGCCAGAGCCTGTTAATAATAGCCCTCTGTCAAATGGGTTCCAGGACAGTCCATAACCTTCTTCACTGTGGTGATCTAACGTTATATCGGGTTTGAAGTCTTTACTTGGATTTAATGAATGCTTGCTACGGTCAAATATATACGTCGGGCCAGATGAGCTAAGAGTAGCAATTAGATTTGGATTCTGAGGCATAAACCGCGCCCTGTTCACTTCCCCATTATGATTAATCCTTTGCGTGACATTTATTTGCGTATTAAAACCGTTGGTATATCCACCGATTTCGCCAAGGTCAGATTCGAATTTGCTTAGATCAGGAGTAATTTTCTTTTCTGCCTCAAAATTTGGAAGCGTTATTTGAGCTATTCGTAAGAATTCGTCACTTTGGCCAGCAGTGCGCGTTCCTAAAAGTAATCTCTGGTTTGTGACAGGAGGAGATGAATTAGATGCTTCGACGTCTGGAAACCATTCAATTGTTAATGATGGCCAGGGAATAGAGCTCGTGAGCATAAAGTCATATAAATAAGGTGCATTTTTTTTCCAAACTCGGTATTCTGAAATGTTAGTCTGGGCTCGATACTTGAAAAGCAGTTTCTACATACCATTCTGAATTTCTTGGCTCGCACCCGGGAATTCTTCATTATCTGTCATGGAGGACAGTGTTCCATCAAGGTCAATTTTTGGATCGTTCATAAGGATCTTTAGTTATGTAGTCCTGGTTATATCTCGTAGGAATCGCCCAAGCATTCGCGTCAACAACGCGTACCAATTATGCTCCTACGGACGTAAATTAAATTTGGCACGGCTATCGTGGTCGTGTAGATCCAAAGGCCACTGTTGTTTGGGTATGACAAGTTAGCACTATTATAGATTGTTTGCTTAATATATAATTGGACGAGTAAATAAAAGGAAACTTAATTGAAAGCTCGCACTTAGATACTTACGTTTGAACAACGATTGAAGTTTTAGTCTTTTAACTTTATTTGTTATCACGCTGTCCGTTAAATATAAGGTGGGTGCTCGCATTGGTATCGCTTAAGCGGCTGGCTATCTGGATATTCAACGCTTATGAAATAGAGACCTATAAATGCATTATAACAACCGTTTATAAGAACTTTAGTTACCGCGAATCAACCCTTTACAGCTCCCCCTTCACCAACAACATTCCGTCTCTGGATTGATTTTTATTGTATTTCAATATGGAAGATCTAGTTGACGATAGCATGACTGCGAGTTCAGCAGAGAAAGAACATAGCTCTGAATCCGAACAACTCATTGAGGCTGATGATAACACTACCGCCACCACTGACAGCGAATCAGAAACAGAGACCGGGTCTTCTCCGGGTTATCCAGGGACAGTTGCTCTCAAAATTAAGGCTAATACCGTATGGTCATTGGCAACAACATCAACAATTAATCTTTTTTTACCATTTGTCAATGGACTAATGTTGGGATTTGGTGAGATTTTCGCTCATGAGTTAGGATTTAGATGGGGCTGGTCAGGAGCTAGAGTGAGTAGATTTAAAATAAACAGAAGTAAAGTATCTATACTAACCAGATCCCAGGTATATTTAGCAGATCAGAGATATGGACGGCCAAATAGTCCTGAGGAGCGAGGGCAAGGTCGGAAAATATCACTTTTCTAAATTATTCTATGTAGCATTTTATAAATATTTATTCCAAAGCATCCCACCGGACTAGAGGTAAAATTTAATTGTTAATTTACGCAATATTTTTGGAAACATTTCTGGCAGTACTGTGGTGGATCCATGTCCTGTCGATGCATTTCTCGAGATATAATAGCACATCCTACACACCGAGACCAATCTCTGGAGTATGGCCGATGCATCAGATAGAATCCATTTTCGACCATAGCAAATGATTCTTGTCGAGAGTATGTTAATTTTGTTGTTGATGTGTTGGAATTGAATGTGTATTGTCTATTTGGGATATAAACGATTAATGGAGGTAGAATTTGGCTGTGATTATCCCATGTTGGATAACTATTTAAACTGCATCCAAAGAATTTAGGTAAATTGTTAGGATTCAACTCTAATAATACTTCTTCAGAAGGGATATCGGGATATGGGACTTTCATATAATCGTCTTGTGAATGGTATCTGCCCACAGGGCGACGTAACGCAGTTCCATTGGGATAGTTATTAACATCTGAGCTTGCGTCTACAGCAAGTATAATATCCAGTTTTCGTTCTGGTCTTAGAAGAGGATCTAGAGGCAAGTTCTGACCATCTTGACCTCCGTCCCCTAGCAATAACAGCCTGGAATTTGTAAATGGGTTGTTTAATTTTTCATTGTGGCGTTTAATTATACCATCGTTTTCCACTAGTTTGCGTCCTTCTTGACCATCATGTTCTTCTTCTTCTGCTTCTTCTTCACCTTCCTGTTGTTGTTCCTCTCTTTTGGGTACATCTTTGGCACCGATTGAAAGGGTCATCCTTGTGGATACATGCTTTGTTGGACTATAAAAGGGATTTTGGTAAAGCGCATATTCTCTATTGCACAATGGTCCAGGGATTCCATCGAGTAGTCCTCTAAAAGTACTCAGAACCTTTTGTCTCCACCCACGACTATGTCGAATGAACAACAACAGCAAATCATTGAAAAGAGAAGATGAAGTTGCCATTATAAAGCTCGCATTATCGTAGCCACGAACACATTTACCACTAACAGGAACCCAATCTTTCATATCTGTACCCAAGTAGCTCATGTCTGCAAAAGCACGGACTTTATGATCCCAACTGCCAAACTCAAAGGGACTAAACTCCATAATTGTAGATCTACTAAGGTGAATGGACAGTTTAGGATCATGAACAAGCGCAATTGCGATTGGAAAAGGGGCTTCAAAGTTATGAAATGACTTTGTTGATGCTATATCACTCCATGTGATTCCAAGATCTCCCTCGTCATCCAGTAACTTTCGAGAGAGTGCTCTTGCCCAATAATCAGTTAATGATATGGAGAAGCCCGCATTGTGTTTTTTTGTGACTTCCGACATTATGCGTTCATGATAATCCAAAAAGTGTCGGGCTTCGGATTTGGCTCCGTCTGTGAGCCCAAGTATATTGACGGCACCATCGATTATCCTTCTTTTGACAATACTATACATTCCACTCATGGATGCAATTTTGAGTTCGTTGCGAAGAAGTTGTTCCATACTAAGACGATCTCCCATGGCAAGATTCATTTCAAAGTCCCATAACCTGGAGCATGCTGCCAAATGGAAAATTGATGCCATATCATTCAATAGAAATGACCCAATAAGCCAGCTCCCTCCCGATAGTCCAGACATGTACGAAACAGCTTGTAAAATGCCCACTAGCCCATGGCTCTCATTAGGTGCAGATTCGTCTACCATGTATATATGATCATTGTCATCTTCGTCATGGTTACTACTACTTTCTTCTAATTGAAATGAGAATAGGTCTTTCAAGCAACTGGTATCATGCTGGCGTCCATCTATTGCTGCCAACGCGCCAGCGCCGGTGAGAAGTGATCTATATCCTCCTCCAGAAAATGCAATGCCAATAGTGGGAATTTGTCCCCGCTTCGCGATAGATGGATAATCTAAATCAGGCACTTCCACTATTTGAAAAAACTTGGTCAATGCATCGTGTGCTTTAAGCTTCCTTAAGTTGATATATTCCTTTTCTCGTTTATCTTGACCAGTCTGTTATATTAGTATAATAATTTTTTTGGCCTACAGTGCGTCCACATACCTCTGCTGACCTCACTAATGGTTTGTTTGGACATTTGACATATCCAGGAGCGTAATTATTAGTTGGAGATCTAGCTAACGTCGTCAATGGCATACTAAGCATAACCCATATTATCAGAGATTTGACCAATATATTCTCTCCGATTGAAAATACCATTATGGATCATAGTGATAAATTTGGGAATAAATCATGCTCTAATTCGAATCATATCATTTGGTCCCCATAGAATTACGTTAGTAGATATAACTTGACATGTTTGATTTATATTTTACGAACATTTATGGTATTATCTAGTTACATAGAGCATTATTTATTTATGAACGGGCATATATGAGGATACATTATGGTCAATAGAACCGGGATACGGATCTAAGCAACATTTGTTATATAACTAAACATTTGCAAGTTCGCGAATTCCCCATATTTTACCCACATATATAGACAATGCAGATAGCATTAACATGAGATATAGCTCCAACGCATTTTAACTTGAAATTCTATATTTAGCGTGACATGAATGCTATAAGCAGGCTTTTGTTCGGTATGGAACTTATTGTCAAATGAACTTTTATTCGCAAGAGTTGCCATTAATGTGTCGTCATAATCGACCGTCGGGAACTGGCCGTGATATAACGAGGGCGTTTATGATGTAAGATATCATACCTGAGGCGTAACGTTGGTCATGGATCTCGGCATAACCTTTAGCTTCGGCGTACCTTTGGGAGCACGCAGAATGAAGGCTCAATTTCATACATTATGCAGCAGTCCAGGGATGCCAAACTCAGTGGTGCTACCGAGCACGCCTGTAGAAAGCAAGATCTACTGACATCTGAAGCAACTAAAACATTCCATACTTATAGGCGGTTGTGCTGCAGGGGTTAGTTCAGCCTATATCACCCATACAGAAGAGAACACATTGCAAACCCGTTGTTGGTTACTAGTGAACTTCACGGTATCTTCGGTACAAAAGTATTAACCTGAGAAAGGAAATAGTGCCGAACCGTTGAGCCGGGTTTCGATTGAATCGATATTATTTTAGTGCATGAATAGCTTGTGATTATTAGCCTTAGAAATTCAGTACTATTATTGATACAGTTGGGGAAGGGGGTAAGGGGGAAGCACATTGATTTGAGATCAAGATAAATGCTCAATATACGTATTGCGGACCACAATTGATCGAACAATGAATTCCATCGACAGTTGTTTTGGTTCGCTAGATTAAGGGGGGCATCAAACCATAATACAACTGTTTAGCTCATGTCCTTTAAGAAGTTACCTTCTATTAAGATTTAGCAATCGGACTGTTAGCCTATAAACCCATCGTATAGTCTTAACTCTATCTGAATATAATAAACGGGTGTGCTATTTAGTTATGTCGCCATATACTCAATTAATACCCCAAAAGAACAAAACAAATATCTCGTTGCTATAAGACCGACCAGGTACTGTTGATTAGTTGAGCCACAGAAGTGGGGGGTGGCCTAAATTATCAACCGCGTGTACATCAAGGCGGAAGAACGTAAATTTCTATTCTACGTTTGAGCAAGGAAGCAACCAAGCAATTGAACAAGTGCAGAGAATACAGATGAAGAGTTTTGTAGTTTTAACGTTAATCCAGCTAAATTGATCCTGCTAGACATTTACGTCATGAACAGTTAACCTTTCAGTGGTTTTTGTTATCGTAAGTTGATCCTCCGCAAAACCAAAACCCCACCCTAATATCAAGCAAGCCCCTTGTTTGATAAGTTTCTTTTTCGCCTAACAATAGAAACAAAAAAAACCGATTGGCGTCAAGGAGCATTCATTTTTCAGTCGCGGAATCGGCTGTTTCATGTCGGGCACCTAGTCGAGAGTATGATGGAGCCACTTCGTCAGTTCGCTAGGTGCCTGACTACAGATCAATACACGTGCATATCACTCTTATGCAAAATATATCCACAATAATCGGTAGACGCTAACATACAAATAAGTCCAGTAGCCGATTGTGATTCGTGAGACAATAGCAAGTCATCCAAACCGGTTGTCAATTAAGATGATCAAATCCAGCAACGTGGGACTCGGATACAAGCATGGATTGGATGATCAAGGCCAGGCTGTTCTTTCAAGTTGACAAATGAGGTAAAGTGGGGACTATACGGATCCAATTGAGCAAACCCATTGATTTACATCTGAAAGATCCAGAAAAAACTACTATCAGTTACATGTCCGCCTTGGATTTGCTAACTTCCGATATAAAGCCTTGTCAAGACAATAATAAAATTGGGCCTGGACCTGGTTGAGACATCTGAGCCACGGTATCCCAAAAAGAAACCATACGTATGGAGAGATTTCGATGTCATTATGCGTGATCATCGGCATATTGATTGAAATAACCTCTGGTATTGTTAACAACTCTCAACAACTCTAACTGAACTGAACGCCTTAATGGTAGAAGGGTATACGCTAGAGATGACTATATAAGGCGATATAGTTCCCAGGATTTTAATTTTTTTTTCTTCTCTTAGTCAATTCATAAAACAGAAATTGAATCTACTTTGAATAATCTCTTAAAACACCAGACAAAATAAAAATGGGTTTCGGAAGTGAAATTGCTAATGCCTTAGGTGGTAACAAGAAGAACCAGTCTGGAAATGATGACTCTTATGGATCCAACAACAACAACAATGATTCATACGGATCCAACAACGACAACAGCGATTCTTATGGATCCAACAACAACAGCGATTCTTACGGATCCAACAACAACAACAGCGATTCTTACGGATCCAACAACAGCAACAGCGATTCTTACGGATCCAACAACAGCAACAGCGATTCTTACGGATCCAACAACAACAACAGCGATTCTTATGGATCCAACGACAACTCGTCTTCAGGGCTTGGTGGTTCCAACAACGACAGCAGCTATGGTTCTGGTCGTGGCAAAGACAACAGTGACTCGTACGGATCGAACAATAATTCCTCTTCTGGACTCGGTAGCTCCAATAACGATGATAGCTATGGTTCTGGTGGTAATGACAACAGTGACTCTTATGGATCCAAGAACTCAAACTCTTCGTCAGGATTTGGTGGCTCTAATAATGATGATAGCTATGGCTCTGGTGGCCGTGGTGGAAACAGTGATTCCTATGGATCTAACGACAACTCTAACGACAACTCTTCCTCTGGATTTGGTGATAACAACAATGACAGCTATGGATCTGGTCGTGGTGGTCGTGACAACAATGATTCCTACGGTGGTAACGACAACAGTAACTACTAAACTAAGTGTTCAGAATTTTTTGACTGATTGTAATCATTTAGTTGACCTAGTGTATTGAACGCGTATTTTATTTATGAAAAATAGTATAAATTTTAGTATGACTGGCCAAGTTATGCTTGGAAGTCGTAGTTTTCTTGGGGAGTGTGTACTGTGATGAGGTTGGTTTTACAGGGGTACATGGTTGCCCTTTTGAGCTCTGCCCTGCATCGTCAATTAGCTTTATAGGCGGCACGTGATCTACAAAGTACGGTACGAATAGAAACAGAGCGAATGAATATATTTCAGCTCGGATAACATAGCTATATCGTAGGAAATGAAAATGCCAAAATGTAAGCTTCTTTTATTATGGATATACTGATAAATCTAATACTCTAATGACACCCTTATATGAGCGTTCCCCGGTTATTCTGAAATATGTTTCCCTCTATACTCAAACATCTTTTCTCTTACGGAAATTATTACAACCAACCAATCATATTTTGTCTCCCTATATGTCATTACCGTCTCTCGTCAAAAGAAATTGATCCCTTGTAAACTAAAACTTCTAACCCATCTGCCAACCGACTCGGCCCTACTAAACCAATGCGCATATCCCAAGAGTTTGACCCTACCCTGGGTCCAACATGAATTTCATTCTGTACCCTATATGCACAAATTGCGGTGTCTATAACCGATTATTTTGAAATCGTTCCCAGGTGATGCTAGTAAAGGGAAAATATCGGGACTTTGGATTTAGGGTTGCTTTCTAATCTGAGATTTAGGAAGAAAAACCCAATACGAAACAGATATATATCACCAATCAACCCGGGCACAGTCGGTTTTAGTCCTGTTGAATTAAATCTATTAGCCATCATTGGTATGGTCTTATGAAAATCTGACGATTATTAATTGTGTATGTAGATGATTGTTGATGGATACAATGATTATTTCTAACATTCTTAGGGGCTAATTTGAGGATACAAGGAAAGTCGGTATGGCAGGATTTACACCTGTCAATCAAGCAGGTTCAAATAAATTGTCTCCGAAAGCAAGCTTGGCTAAAAATGTAGATATCAAAAAAGAGAATGGCCATTACCGAATTGGTAATTTCACTCGAGAGGTTCCTGCTGATATCCCACCCCGAGTTGACAGTTCGATTTCAACATTTGTAAATATATCGCCTCAACCTAAACCAAAAGTGACGACCGGTCCGAATTCAGCTTCAACGCTTACTCCGACTCCAGCTTCTACTTCTGTGTCAGCTCCTATTCCGGCAAAAAATACTTCCAAGACTGGTAGACGATCTAATGGAGATATCAAACGCTCGTCAAGCCCGTCAGTTAACGATCCGGTAGATCCAGTGGATTCATCCTTTACTACTCCACATCATGGTAATCCATATTTCTTTCCTCAGCAACGGTCCAGAGCGAACCCTCCTCTCGATCTAACAACTGTCAAGCGACGAAAAGATGTTAATAATACCATTGTTCGCGGGGTGGATCTAGCAAAATCTGATGCCAAGCCTGAATTTATTACAAAGAACATCCCCACTCTGAATCCTTCTAAAGAGGAATTCACTGACCCGGTTTCTTATATTCAGTCAATTGCTCATATAGGAAAACAATACGGTGCTGTAAAAATAATTCCCCCAGGATCTTGGGACTTGCCGTTTTGTTTGGATACCGAAATGTTCTGGTTTAAAACCAAGAGGCAGACTTTTAACTCTTCGTCAACTGCAAAGCAAATCCGTGATTCATTCGTCGCAAGTTTATATTATTACCACAAATCAAATGGCACTACTATTAACAAAATGCCTTCTATTGATAAACGTCCCTTAGATTTATATCATCTGCATCATTGTGTAAGACTAAGAGGTGGGTTTGACGAAGTTTGTAAGAAAAAGCTATGGGCACAAATTGGACGTGAACTTGGATATAGTGGTAAAATCATGACTTCATTATCCACTTCTTTAAAAATTGCATACCAGCGTTTACTTTATCCTTATGATCAATATCTAGCGAGCCAAGGTGCTGGTGATGTACATAATGGTACCAGCTTGGCAACGTTTATTGCTCCTCATAATGATGGTGACTCTTCATCTCTAGTTCTCGGATCAAAACGTCCTCATCCAGACTCGACCGCGAATGACGAGTCACCAAAAATAAAAAGACTCCGCCTTGAGAACGGAACTGAGGTTTCGTTTGGTCTGGTAGCCACCTCTTCTTTCCCATGCATCTCTAATGCTCAAAGGAGCCTCTATAGACTTCGTCCCTATACATCAAATCCATCTGTTCCTAATGATCCGTTGCTTCCTCCGTTTGATAATTGGCACAAAGGCTTAGAGCTCATTGAGCTTGACGACGCTTCTGATGAATATAGGGAAGCTCCTACTTATAACCTTCGGCAATTTCAACAGAAGGCAGACTGCTTTCGTGAGAAATACTTTGAAACTATGAACAAAACCAAATATCACACAACTGAACCATTAGTTGAAAGAGAGTTCTGGAGATTGGTTAATGATCCAAATCAGAGTATTGAAGTCGAAGAAGGTTGTGATATTCACACATCTATTCAAGGATCGCCCTCGCCTCAGATTGAACGAAACGTTTCTGCAAGTGAGTCGGCGACAGATCCATGGAACCTGAATGCATTGCCCTTTAATGAAAATTCTTACTGTAGACACATTGCTGAGTCTGTGCCATATCTCATTCAGCCCTGGGTTCATGTGGGTATGCTCTTCTCTGCTGAAGCCTGGCATTTTGAAGATTTCTTTTCCTATATGGTAAACTATCATCACTTTGGCGATACTAAAACATGGTACTCAGTGCCTGAAAAGGACTTTGAGAAATTTCAAAGTTTATTAATTAATACAATTGGACCAGAGGCTATTGATAGTACGCCTTCTCTATTACTAGAATCCGACTGTATGTTTTCACCTGATGAGTTAAGGAAACACCACATAGACTGTTATTCAGTTGACCAGCAGGCTGGCGAGTTTGTCATTACCTTTCCTAAAGGATATAACTGCAGTTTTAACCATGGTTTTAATATGTCCGAATCAGTGCATTTATTACCGACGTTTGATTGGGTACAGTACGGAATGCAGTGTCTTGATATCTATCGTCGTTATCGAAGGGAGCCGCCATTTTCTATTCAAAGGTTGCTATTCAATATCTCTTCTGATACAACAAACATTTCAACTGCTCAAATGTAAGTAATAGCGAGTGGCTTTTCCCCCAATCCCTTCTAACTAGTCTAGTTTATCACCGCTTATGGATCAGATATACACGGAGGAACTTCGGTTAAGGAATCAAGTTCAACAAAAATACCCTTTACTCAGTATTGAAGAGCATGACGATACATCTGATATTAATCAGGATGTCGGGCAGGTTGAGTCGTATTATTGTAGTTATACGCGTGACATTTGCTATTTGTCGAAAGTTGTTCACGTGCTAACAGATGATGTCATCTCTCTTCGTAAATTCATTGAGCTGGATATCGATGAGGATGAGAC
Organism: Sugiyamaella grinbergsii; assembly: GCA_030579895.1. Taxonomy (NCBI): domain Eukaryota; kingdom Fungi; phylum Ascomycota; class Dipodascomycetes; order Dipodascales; family Trichomonascaceae; genus Sugiyamaella; species Sugiyamaella grinbergsii. The sequence goes on from JAKTRT010000005.1 coordinate 17,848, forward strand.
GTCTGACTATCGGATGATCCTTCGATATGATAATGACGAACTCCAATCTCTTTACAGTCAAATCACAGACAAGGCTTCATTGCCTACTCAATGGTATGCAAAATTGACTCAATATATTACCAACAATCCTCGACCACCATTGAAAGGATTAAAAGGGCTTATGGCGGAGGGTGAAAAGATTCCTGTTCGAATGGTTAGTTTGCTTGCTTTCAAACAATTGGTTGAAAATGCTACTCATTGGCAAGAGGAGGCTCAATCGTTGTTAACTAGGAAATCGCAAATTCGTCGTTCTAGTGAAAAAGGAACCAAAGGTCACAGACAAAGCTCTACTCCTGAATCAGATGAGCCAAGAGATCGTGAATATTTTCAAAAGCTTCTCGACGAAGCTCACGAATTGCCATTCTGGACCATGGAAATAGGGCAACTTCATGATAGGGGTATGGAAGTTCTCAACTATCAAAGGCTAGTAGAAAAGTTATTGTCGCAACCTGAAAAGCCATTGAAAGAATACGAAGAGGCGTTAGATGTGGGTAGAAATCTTAATATCTCACTTTCCGAAACCGATCTCCTATCTAAGATTGTATCTAGAATGCAATGGAGTGAAAAGGCCGAACGTGATCTTAATTCGAAATATATCACTCTGGAGGATTTGAGTGATCTTATTATAGAAGGCGAGAATGCTGGTATCGAACACACCGATGAGCAGTTAAAACAATTGCAGAGCCAAAAGCTATTAGGTGAACAACTGGATGATAAAATTAGACGGGCCCTGTCTGCCGAATTCGCTGAGATTGAGTACTTGAATTCTCTTGCTACCGAAGCTATGACGTGCCCAGTGAAAATAGATACGTCCAAAATGCTTCAGACCGCTCAGCAAAAATATGCTAATATCGCTAAACAAGTCGAACATATTCAATCTGAAACTAAGAAAGAATTTGTGGACGAACGACCGCTGTTTAAAATTGTGAAACGGGTCATTGACGAAGCAAATAATCTCAACACCAAGCCAAAGATTTTCTCGATTGAAAAAGATTTTCGAATAGTCGAAGACTGGATGAGACGAGGAAAGAGAATGGTTGGAAAGGGTAACGCACCAATGTATATTTTTGGTAGTCATTTGTCTATAATCGAGCAAAAGACGACTCAAGCATTCTCATTGGCAGATAAATATGAACCGAATCGTGGATTGTCTAATGATGCCGCTATGGCTATTGTGAGTAACGATGACGATGATGCCAACAAGGTATTTTGTATTTGTAGACTATCGGAATCTGGAATGATGGTGGAGTGTGATGTATGCCACGAATGGTTCCATGGGAAATGTCTAAAGGTTGGCCGAAGTAAATTTAAGGATAATGAAGGTTTTATTTGCCCAGTCTGTGATTGGAAGAGCATTATTCCTCGGGATGGAACCCGGCCCACTCTAGAACATCTGGAATATTTACTAGAGCAGTCGAAAAGTTTACCAATTCGCCCTGATGAGTTGGAGACGGTTCGAAGTATTTATCATGCATCTGTCAAGTTTCGGGATTTTTTGAAGCCACTTCTTGAAAGAAAACCGTTCACGGAGTCTGACGTAGATGAGATTAGATTCTATTTGACTAAATTAAAAGGTAGTGAGGTATTGTTGACTGATGAGAGCAATATTTTGCAACAAGAGCTTCATAGGCTGGCACCTTTATATCCGGATGCTCCTCCAATGGACGGCGATGAGGTACAGGTTTCATGTCTTCGATTGAAGTTAAACTCTGATGTCGAAATGACAGAGACAGAGAATGGGGTCGGTATTGTAGAAACAAATGGCTTTAATGATGTACATTCCGCTGAAATCGAGACAAGCAAAGAATCAGAACGATCGGTAGTTGCTATAACACCTTACCCCGTAGTTGAGCCGGTTGAAAGTGAGAAGATGAAGGTGGATTTGCCTGAATCGGTGGATAGTTCCCAATCAGAAGTGGTGACTGAGGTTAATCCTCATGAGGACTACCATAAAGGAAGCCTCGAAGAGTTGAAGTCTACAGGGGAAACATCTGGTCCAAAAGTTGAGTCTATTGATTCAGCAGGACCTCCCATTGATGGAATTGCTGCAGATGCAACGCCATCATTGGTCGAAGTAAAATCTGATGAAAATGAACAAAGTATTGAAAACCCCAAACCGTTGGTTGAACTGCCCGATGAATTTCCTCTTAATAAAGACGATGCTGTCACCATGAATACTAGATCGCCTGTAAAAATAGAGTCCACTATTATTCCATCTCCAGTGACTGGAATGGGGTCAGAGAAAATTGAAGACATCCATGACAATGAGCTGAAACCGTTAGCACCAGATAGTGATGAGATTATTGATCTTACCGAAAGCGAAAAGGTGACTGGTAATTTGGATGTTCCTGGTAAAGGCTCCGCCGAGATATCAAATCCAGCCATTGATAAGGTAGATTGTGTCACCGTACCAGTCACAAAGGAACCAGAGCATCAAAAGATGAACATTCAACCGAAGATCCATCCAATCGGTAGTGAGAGGCCCGTGATCCCTGATTCTCATGGATTGCATAAGGTTCTGGAAACTAATCAGGAAAAAACTCATGAAACAAAACCACCAGTCGAAGATGAAGACACATCTGCAAATGTTACAGACAAAACCCTCGAGAATGGTGACACTGATGACAAGAACACCAGCTACAACTGCGCTGTAGATCCTGGCAGGGAAAATGGATTCAACTCTCCTCCATCCTCATAACAAGTTACCATTCTGAGCATTTTTTTTGTCTGATACAAAAAGTGTTATGCATTGCTTTTTATATATTATATACTAATATTTCATGGTTTACGTTGAATAGACGATTTGTCCATGATCTGTGACAAATAAGTGGTATATTACCCCCTTCTACATACAGTATTTAGTTATCTTATATAGCTGGCTACCTTGCCTGTATCGGCTGTTCCAGCCTAGTGACCCGCAATGAGATTTTATCTTATCTGATAAGATTGTAAATCAACCCTTAACCTGATGGGCCAGTCAGGAAACAGACAATAATATCGTATGGTGTTGAACTCAACGCCAAAACTATATATAGCTTATTTCTCAAAGAAAAGATTGAGCTGTGCTTTTCGACCATTGTCAAGTTAATTCGGTAATAGTTTGATAGTATTCAACAGACTAATTGCTAGATATAACTCTATTGTCATAGCCATTTCTGGGAAACACTTTTTCAAGCGAAAGATTCATAGGGATAGGCTCGCTGAAAGCAGATATTTATTATCGTTACTTCATAACTGGAAAATAGGATAAAATGCTCTCAATAAATTTGTCGTCAGTTTCGCATATCGCGACTACTTTGAAGATGCAGAAAGGATATCATCATATCAAGTCTCCCTATTCGCTATATCACCGAGGAGCTTTAGTCATACCTATATTAAATCAAAGACGGCTATTTTCAGTCAATTCCCTGAGATTGGGCGAAGAAAAAAAGAAGAATCACTCCCATGACCATACCGAAGAGCACAATCATGGCACGCATCACTCGCTCGCTAAAGAGCATGTCCATTCCCACACACACTCTCACTCTCACAGCCATTCTTTGTTTGGACATTCTCACACTCATTTCGCGGATGAAAATGTGTTTATTCAAGAAAAAGGAGGTCTGTCGAATCCGGCTATTCGTATAACCTGGATCGGCTTGCTAGTAAACGTGGGAATGGCAATTGGCAAAGGGGTTGGAGGCGTAGTGTTCCATTCTCAAGCTCTATTAGCCGACAGTGTTCATGCTGTTTCGGACCTGGTATCTGATTTTCTTACACTGGCCACAGTGTCAATTGGATCTAGACCAGTTTCGAAATATTTTCCAAATGGATATGGAAAAGTCGAAACTCTGGGGTCGCTAGGAGTGTCGGGATTGCTGGTGGTAGCTGGCTTTAGTATGGGATGGGACGGTTTGCTTACAATGACAAGTCATATTTTGGGAGATTCTCAGTGGTTAGATGTGTTACGAGGCCTTGGTATTGGCCATGGTCATTCTCATTCACATTCTCACTCGCAGGATGAAGGAGCGATTTCGCAGATTCCTTCACTAAATGCTGCATGGATAGCTTTGGGGTCTATCGCAATTAAGGAATGGCTGTTTAGAGCTACACTTAAAGTAGGCAATAAAGTGGGATCTCCAGTTCTGGTCGCAAATGCATGGCACCATAGAGTAGACAGTTTGGTTTCAGTAGTCGCAGTGTGCACTGTTGGCAGTGGACATTTTCTGGGAATCGGTTGGATGGATCCTTTAGGAGGACTATTAGTTTCGTCAATTATTGTTCGTGCTGGATATAGCTCAGCCAAAAGCGCAGTTCTTGAGCTTGTGGATAATAACAGACAGTTGATGAAAATTGACATCCATAAATTAGAAACTCATGAAGAACGAGTCAAAGAAACATTGGATCTTATTGGGTCCGGATTTGTTGTAAATAAAATAGAGCTCATGCCGTCGGGACCGAATTATTCGTCATTTATTGATCTTGCATTATTACCGGCAGAGCCATCCAAATCATTGGACGATTTTCAAAAGACGGCAGATTTACTTCGTGAGGATTTAATATTGGCGGATAAAGGGTTGAAAAAGGTGTATATTAGTTTTAATGAGAAGGAAAATCATAAAAGAGAGAGCTAGTCGGAGCTTACAGTAGTAGAGAATGAACATCTGCATTATACTTTATATATTTAACCCAATTGGAATGTAAATATTCAAGTTAAATCACTCCTTTTTTTGATCACCTCATGCTACATGCTACATCTCAAGTGGTATGTATTAATTTCATTCTATTTACTGTTTCCATTTATTTACTATTGGCCTCCTTTACCCAATCGTTAAGACCTCGTTTATTTCTAAAAATTTCAATTGCATAAAATTGCATTCTAGGAACAAAAATAGTGTTTTCCTCACTATATTCGCCCTTGGAGTTTGTTCTTAATAGAGTGCCAAAGTTGAAATCGTCTACAACGTTCTCATATGTGTTCATAAATTTTCTCCATCTTGGCTTACCAGTAGCAGACTTCATTTCATCTTCATTAATAGTAATGCCACATTCGGTATCTTCGAATTCTGGGAACTCCCTGAGAAGATGCTGATAGATTTCATCATCAATTTTGGTGAGTCTCAAAGTACTACCGGAAACTTTCTCCAAGACGTTCCAATAGGTTTCTTATTGGTTAGTAAGGTACCATATTACCTTAAACAACGAGAATATTACTTACGAGCTTGCAAAACGGCTTTAACAGCAAATTGCTTTTCGATCTATTCATGTTAGTGAAAGGATTCTTAAGGCAGTGACAGCTTTTTCAACTTACATCTTCTAAATTTTCAGCTTCTTCAGCTTGGAATGTTTTGGACATTTTTGATATTCTTTCAAACAATAATTTGTATTCAAATTTCAAGATCCATATATATATATATGTGATCAAGTGCGTAAATTATAAATTTTGCTACACGGCTGTGCCGTCGATCGGTCGAGATGGTCGCTTATCGTTATCTTCCAGCACCCTTTAGAACAGCTGAGAAGGTACTACTAGATTCTATTTAATTTTCAGATCCAATTTAATTATCAAGCAGAATTAAGTTTTGATAGTCGTATGAGAGGAATCTAATATGGATATTGTTTGAACTATTGTTCGTTAATATCCATTATGTACTTATGGTTACTACATGTGTGATATATATAACATTGATCCGGACAATGCCTTATATTGCATAAAGTTGCTCTTAAGTTTATAGTAGTTCTCACTATAAAGTCCTGTGATATTTATTTTTAGAGCAATAACCATCTTTTATTGACTGACTAATTCCAGTTCTTGACAGTGTACTAGACGATAGTTGAACTTGGATCCTCGTAGCCGATCGCGCGGGCTGTTTCAGAATCAACCCACAAACTAACATAGCCAATCTCCGCACTAAGTATTGCATTGTATATTACACGAGAATTTATAGTATGCTTGAAACAAAAGTTAACTTTGTATACAAGTCAATTAGAGCTTCACAAAGTAAAAGCCTGTTTTTTGGGAAAATAAGGCCTAGACATTCAAATCACATCGGAGGCCGATCGATTTTACTATCTTCATCAACTTTATTATCTTATCGCCCGAAAGTTCTCATCATGTCTAAAAGAAGCATTAGTACTGGAGCCTGTCTAATCATTGGCGACGAGATCTTGAATGGTAAAATTCAGGATACGAATTCCAATTACTTTGCTAGAAAATGCTTTGAGATTGGCGTTTCCGTCCAACACATTGCGGTGGTCCCAGATGAAGACGAAGAAATCATCGAAGCAGTTCGAATGTTAGCTTCGAAATATGACTTTATAGTCACGTCTGGAGGCATTGGCTCGACACACGATGATATCACTTACGACTCTATAGGCAAGGCATTCAACTTACCAGTAGAAGTTCACCAGCCAACTGCAGAAAGGATGAAAAGGCTATCCAAATCCAAAAAACAGCTAGAAAATGCCCCAAAGGAAGTCCTCGATGCCCAACTTCGTATGGCCACTCTGCCAACCGGTAGTAATGTCGAATACTTATTTGTTGATGACAAGTCATGGGTTCCAATAGTTTCAATTGATTCCAAACTATTCATATTCCCTGGAGTTCCATCGTTGTTTCGATCCTTACTAGATGCTTTAATTCCACACATTACTGATCGCATCTCTAAAACGCAGACTCAGACTCGATATTTCGTTAGCACAAACCTCATGGAATCACAAATAGCCCCGTATCTAAGAAATTTACAGCTCTCTGTAGATGATAAAAATATCAAGATTGGCAGCTATCCACATTTGAAGCAAAAACTAGTCACAATCAGTATAATTGGCCCTGCTATATTAGACGACGAGCTAAGGCGACTTGTCAAGGATGTTGAACACAATGTCTCTGGTAGTGAAATTTCTGCCGAAATAGAATCTCTCAGTATAGAATGAGAAATGATACCAGTCACAAAACGATTTGTCGATTCTGCTTATGCATAGGCTCTTTGTTTAAGTCAATAAATATTTACTCTATATATAATTTAAAAATTCTGGACAATACATCCGTACAAAACATTCTATCCATAAAAACTCTAACCCGCTACAACTTAAACTACCAATTACTCATCTTCATCATCAGTATCAGTTGGTCTGGGTGTACCTTTTGGAGTACTTAACCACTCAAGATATCTCTTACGACGACGAGCATCTCTCTCCTTGATTTCATTTCTTGTCAACTTCTTCTTCTTCTTCTTAATCTTAATATTCAATGGAGATGAGCTATTATCCTCAACCTCAGAATTAGCAGCAGTCGATGGTGCAGTAGATGGTGCAGACGATCCAGAATCTTCAAACCTATCACTGGCGATCTCAGCTCTACCCTTTTGAACCACCTTACCATCTTGGACAACCCATTGCTCAGGACACAAAGCACCAACAAATTCATTGTTGTGGGAAATCATAATAACACCACCAGACCAGTCTCTAATGGCAACAGCAAGGCCTCCCAAAGAATCACGATCCAAATAATTTGTAGGCTCATCCAAAACGAGTAAATGGGGATTGTTCCACATAGCACCAGCAATAACGACCTTGACTAATTGACCACCAGATAAACTTCCCAAAGGTGTGTGATCAGCAATATCACCGTCAAGGCCAACATCTTCGAAATGCTTTCTAATAACTGGAGGCGATAACTCTCTGTAACCGAGACCCTCTCTTGATGCTTCATGATCATCAAACTCTTGAATCAACTTATGGAAACCAAAAGCAAGAAGATCGTCACGAGGAATGAATGAGTTAAACTTAGGCAACCAACCAATCCATTTGATTTCATACTGGAACGTCTTCTTGAGCTTAGAACGACCGATGATGGCTTCAACCTTACGAGGACCACGACCATCTTTGATATCGATAGGCTTAGCCATAATTGCCTTCTCTTCCTCAGACATTTTTCTTGACTGTTTCAGATGGACTTCACGATCGTCACCATTAGCATATCTCCACTGTAAGTATTGATTGGCGGTCTTTTCTTTGTGGAGTTCCACATGTTGAAGAGCATGCTGAGCAATGTAACCTATGCGGAGATTAGGATGTTTCTCGACGGTTCCACTGTTAGGAATCGTTTCACCCGTCAACAACTTAATAAGGGTAGATTTACCAGCACCATTGGGACCAAGGATAGCGACACGAGAAGACAAACAGAGAGTGCAAGATACATCACTCAAAGATGGCTTAGCAGCACCAGGATAAGTAAAGTCAACATGTGACATTCTTGCAATAGCTCTTGTATTAGATCTAACACCGGTCAGGATACCTGGAGGAGGGAACGCCATTTTAACATTGGAATCAGTCAACGTATAGTAAGACTTGCCTTCAGGCTTAACCTTGACGAATTCGGAAAGATTACCTTTGTAATAAGCCAACTTCTTCGTCTCGTAATGAATGATATCAGTACAGACAGCATCTAAGAAGCCTGAATCGTGAGAAACGATCAAGGATGTAATTTCATTGTGAGAATTCAAATAATCTTCTAGCCATTTAACATTTGATACATCCAAATGATTTGTAGGTTCATCCAAAAGAAGAATGTCAGCTTTCATAAGCATTGCTCTGGCCAACTCGAGCTTCATCTTCCAGCCACCGCTCAAAGCACCAACATTTTGCGAACGTCTCTCTTCATCAAATCCGACCTCCTCAAGAGCACCAGAAATATCTGATTTCTCTACATGGGACAATTCTGGGTCTGATGCGATGAAACTGACCAGATCCATATCAGTTTCAGAACCTTGAAGTTTGTGTTCGACAAAACAACTTCGAAGTTCAGACTTGTCAGGGAATCCTTCCAGTTTACCTTCGGCAATGGCTCTCATTAAGGTGGATTTACCGGCACCATTACGACCACATAGACCGTAACGACGCCCCTTGAAGAGTCTAAGGACTGTTTTGTTAAGGAGCATTCTACCACCATAAGCTAGTGAAAAGTTGGCATTGACAATTTCAATTCCTTCTTCTCCATCGTCGGCAACAACAGTATCTTTGAAGAGAGATTTAAAATAATCAACATTCTCCTCAGCTTGTCCTTCAGAAGTTCCAAGAAGCTTAATATAAATGTCAGACAATTTTTGGAATTCACGGGTATTGACGGCAATAGTAACCAATTGAGAAACGTAATTTTTCAAAGTCTCATCATTGGTGGAGACTTTTTCCAAAGCTTCCTCTTGGGTGATTTTAGTCTTATTAGGGAGTTCCTTTTCAGCATCTTCCAACACTTTCAAGGCCTTGGAGGCTAATTCTCTTACTTCCGGCTGAGCGGCAGTATCAACAACCTTCTTAATACCGGGCAATAATTGAGGAATGAAATGCTTAACTTCAGCAGGATTATGAACCAATCTTGTTAAATTCTCAACAACAATAACAGTTTGACGAAGAGAATCTTGAGAAGTAGAACTCAAATTCAATGCACGGTTTAAAATAGGAACCAGAATAGCAAGAGAAGGCTCCGTCACTTCAGTGACAAAAGTAACATGAGACAAAGTCTTAATACAGTCTTGAACGTTTTTAGGATCAGCCAGAGTCTTAATAATAACAGGAACACGAGGAACGATATCTTGATTGTCCAATTTATTGGCGAAATCAGTCAATGTCTTAGTACCAGCCTTAGATAACTCTGGTTTCATATCATGCATAATATTGGTTAAACCGGGCAAAGCATCAATGAACCTAGACTCAAGATAATCCTGAGGAACAGATTGTAAAATCTTCTCGACAATTTTCAATGCACCAATTTTGCTTTGCCATTTAGCAGAAGAGTCTAAATATGTCAAAATGTTTGATAAGACTGCCGAAACCAAAGCTTCCTGTCCGAAAATAGTGAACAAAGCATCACTCGCAGATTGTGCAGCTCTCTTGACGGAGTTTTCTTTGTCAGATAACAAGTCTAATGGAAGAGTCAAGTCTCTGATTAAATAAGCCTGAGCAGGAGATTCAGAACCGAACTTTCGAGCAATAGTCGACAAAACAACCATAGAGCCTTCACGAAGAACAGCAGATCCCTTAGTTTTGGATAAACTGGTCAGATGTTCATGGACATTATAGTCACCAATAGTATAAGCACCGTCTTTGACTAAAATATCAGCAATCAAGCCAGATGCAGTTCTAATATCAGACAATGACTTAGCATCACGGATAGATTCGAACACATCAGAGATAGGAGACTGTTCGATTTCTTTAAGAGCAGACGATAATGAAGATAAAGAGGTAGTGGAAGAGTTAACGGAAAGAGGAGTGGAAGCTCCATTAGGAGTATTATTACCAGAACCATAAGCACTTTTAACACCGGCTTGATAACCACCTTGATAGTTAGTTTGATTGTCCTTACATTTTATATATATATACTCATTGGCACCCTCATCGTACTTACCTTGATATCCATTATTCAGTCCATATCCACCAGGAGCAAATGGCTTTGCAGCCTCTGGTTTAAGAGGTTTGAATTTAGGGGGAGCCATTTGAGATATCTAGTTGACAATGAAGAACGAAAAAAAAAAAAAAAAATTCGAATCAAATGTTAGATAACAGCAGATAAAAAAATTCAGGAAATGATACGGCTGATTTTTTTTTTCATTTCTTTGTCGATCATATGGCTCTAGTGCATAAACGTAGCTTATCTTTTGAACGAGGTATATACATATTTCAGGAAGGAACACAGGCCTAAGATAAGAGTTGAGTGTAGAATCCAAAGTGTGTCAACATATCTATATAGAGGAGCATGGAGAGAGACTAAATTTTATACGTGGAATCGGGCGAACCGGCAGTAAATAGAACATTAAGGCTAAATGGGTGGAAAGTGACCGCATTCTACCCTTACCCTAAATTATATTTAAAGAAAAGTTTGTGAATTAGTTAAGTCTGACAGCTAACGAAATGTCGGAGTCAAGCGAAACGCCAAATGATGCCAGCTTTGCTGAGAGGACTTTCAACTCGATACATGAGTTTGCTACTGTAAGTGAGAAGTGTAGATAGCCAGTTTGATAGGTATAATGTGCATGCCAATATTCCCGTTTATTAGGTACTGGCTGGATAGGCAATGGACATGGCAATACTAACTTTTCAGGAACATCCAGTGATATGCGGTGCCGGGGCTATTGTTGGATTGCTAGCAGTAAGTAGATGAGGAGGAATTTGTGAATCAGACTAACAAATAGGTTAAATCTGCTTTCAAAAAGGCTGGTCCGGGTGTCGGTGGAAAAACCTTTTTTACTGGTGGTTTCGAGAACAAGATGACGCCCAAAGAGGCGGTGCAGATTCTTAGCTTACGAGAGTCTACGTTGACGAAAGCGAAGCTCAAAGATACGCATAGACGGATAATGTTGGCGAACCATCCTGATAAGGGTGGATCGCCATATTTGGCCACCAAAATTAATGAGGCAAAAGATTTGCTAGAGAAGAGAGGGATCTTTAGATAGTCACTGTACATAATATATTATTATCCATCTCATGTTGTAAGGAGTATAGAGATCTGGTGTTTAGCTCTACAGGTAGTTGACATTAGTGAGTGTTTGGCATGGAAATGAGGTGTGTTATATTCATCCGAGAGATCTACTTTCAGATAACTTCCTGGACTCCTTTAGGTGACATCTACAGTATTTATATTATGGTATGAATATTATAGTCTGGTCTAGGTTCCTGTTGAGACAGTTAACTAAATGCCACATTGAGCAGGGTATGAGGAAACTATTAATAATAATAAGATATGTATAACTGTATCAATATGGATTCATTCATTCAATATGGACTTCGAAGATCTGCCTCGCCCATTTGTGGGAAAAAACATACCCGCAGACATTCCGTAGGGTTTTAATGTCCATGTTAATGAGACAGATCCGGAGCTGGTAGTTGCGGATGTTGCGACGATCGCCCTTTTTATTTCAAAGGAGGTGGATGTGCGACTGCCGTTAAAGAATGAATATATCTTGATTAATGTCCTATACAGCAAATAAATTATTATACAAATAAATTTCCATGACTTATCTATCTCTAAGGAGGAATGTTCGGATCTTGGTCCGGATTTAGGCTAATTATTGGATAGTTGGATTGAATGAATGAATATATCTTGATTAAAGTCCTATACAACAAATAAATTATTCATTCAATGAAAAAAAAAAATTTAACAAATAAATTTGATAGTTGGATTTCGGAATCTTGGTTAGAGTCAAAAGAAGATGTGAAGTTCTACACCGAGAAGTTCGCAAAGTGTTGAGATTTACGAATGGGTTTGGTAACCGACACTAGTTCAGCAGTACGGTACTGGTTTGGTTCAGCATGAATGATTCTGTGCATTTTTTTTTGTTGGTAGGTATTGCTTTGAGGGGCGTCTCTTTTATTAGGTATTTTCGTCTTCAGGCTTGAATAAAGTCTTCATTTTAGCTCTTCTCTTAGGTGTTTTCAGTTTTATCTTCAGTGATGTTAATCTCATCATTCTATGCCTCATTTATTCTAAGTCAGGAAAGCATTGGGCAAGTATGTGGTGGAGCCGTGTGGGTGGTCATAGCCGATATGTGTACTCCTCCTAGCGGGGATCATGAAAAAATAGCCAATGAAAGGGCGTGTAGTCTAGTTGGTTATGGCGTTCGCTTTGCATGCGAAAGGTCTCTGGTTCGATTCCGGACTCGTCCATTTTTTGCTCCCCCCAATATGGGCCAATCGCCAGTCGTATAACTAACAATGACTATTAAATACCATTAATATTATCATCACCCGATTGGCGTATGATGCTAGATAAATTGGCTACAAGTCCTTCGACTAGCCAACCGAATGTGTTCATTGAAGATCACATCCGATACACGTGATTTTCAATACTATTACCACATTTTACTGTAGAAATCGGGAAATATTATAGTAACTACAAGCCGACATAGAGCTGAAATGAAATCAGCCAAGATGACTTGGAAGGCCGTCATGATGTGATACTAAAACCCCACGTATAGCAATCGCCTCTTTTTCTGTGTATGCGCATAAATCCAGGGGTAAAATATAAGTCCTGCTAACGGTCTGCGGATGGCCGTTAACTATAGTAAAACGCGCTCCAGTTTAATGAAATTAGGGTAACTTTCATCTGTGAGTCTTATCACAGCTCTAATGGTGATAGCTGAAAAAGTCCAGTTGTCGCAACACCACTCTAGCATTCAGATCGGATGCACCCGCACAACCAAATATTCACCCCAGGCGGCGGCTGGGAGCAAGACTCTGAAAGATATGCTGCGCCGACATACTTTCGAGATTAAAACATAACATGAAGTCAGTTTTAGAAGAAAATAAATATACTGGATACATTCTTCATTACGCGGTAGAACTAGTTAGTGCTTACGGTAGAACATTTGCCAATTAGTAGTTTTTCCGGTTACCGTTTACTGTTGGCCGTTGATTTATACATTCCGTATTGAACGATTTGGCTTTTAGATACTGTTAACTCTAATAATAGAATATTTCTATTCCATTGTTATTTTCTGTTACATGTGGTCTATGTTACTTTGAGCCAGTAATTTGCAAAACTTCATCCTGGCTATCTTTTTTTTTTTTTTTTTTGCATGGCTTACGACGGCACAATCAGCAGATCTTTTTAAACGTTGGTACTATATGGTACGGCTGGCAGTGGACGACACGTACTGAATAATTAAAGTAACAACCGACGTTTTACTTGATATATTAATTTTTTGATGTTAATTTTTCTTGAAATTTCGACTAGTGTTGGACGTGTGAGCGATATTTCGAAACAAAAGATTCCAGTTGATTCCAAAACTGGGTAATTTGCGTTCTACCTTTCGTTTAGATTTAATAGAATCGGGGATATTTTCAGGAAATTAAAAAAATATATATATATATCAACGGTTTTTATTGAGAAAAAAAAAAGATCATCCCAAATTTTCATTTCTGTTATTTATCTTGCTTTGTTTTTTTGCTTTGGAGATTAGCTGAAAGTCGTTAATTTTTATGTTTTTCTAGATCGGGACTTGCTAATAAAATCTCAACCATCAAATAGATTGCTACTATAGGCTCTCTTCGTCAAAAGCCATTCGTTTATTCTTCTCTCGTTTCAGCGCATAATTCAGCCCATTAATAATCTGTCTTCTACTCTGTCAGCTTTCAGTCGCTTCGTCAGCATGATTCACAGTTCATCCGGTACATCTGCTGAATCTACCTTTAGAGTGTCAATACCTGGCACATCAGCCTTGTCTAGGGCCGCTACTAGAACCACTACTACAACGGTAACTAGTAGAAACCAAAAACCAAAATCAAATCAGCAATCTTCTTCTGCTAACAGACCATTATCCCCTATCACCTCGTCGTATCGCAAGCGAAGATCCCGTCAGACATGGCAAGAATATCTGGCAGAACGACAAACCAAATTCTCCCTTCGACTTATGGTCGTTCTCGGACTTGCACATCAAATCCCTGCTCTTCAACCATTTACTAATAAACTTATCCACATTCAATATTACGACCCGGTCTCACAAAAGGCCACGATTGGAATCAACGATGCATTTATTGTATTAACTTGGATTGTACTATTGATCTTCATTCGAGCTACATTAATGAATTATGTGTTTATTCCTTTTGCACGCGATGTAACGGGAATGAAATCGAGAAAAAAATTAGTCCGATTTGCCGAACAGGGATGGAGCTCCTTTTACTACTTCACTGCCTGGCTGTTTGGAATGTATCTATTGGCCGAGTCTGACTATGCATGGTCAATTAAGCATGTTTGGATAGGATGGCCTCACTATCAAATGACTCGACTCATGAAGTCGTATTATCTCATTCAGTTGGCTTGCTGGTTATCGCAAATATACGTACTCAATGTAGAAGAAAAGCGTAAAGACCATATACAAATGTTCACTCATCACATTGTCACATGTTTTCTAGTCACTGGGTCTTATTATTATTATTATACTCGAATTGGTCATGTTATTCTGGTCCTGATGGATGTTGTAGATGTTTTGTTATCTACTGCCAAGATGCTCAAGTATACCGGCTTCAGCACTGCATGTGACGCCATGTTCGGTGTTTTCCTGATTGGATGGATTTCTCTGCGTCATGTCTTCTTCAATTACTGTACATGGTCTGCTATGACCGATGCATTTGAATTGATTGAGAAAAAGTGTTATTATGATGAAAACGGGGATCTCATTAGATGCTTTACATCTCAAGTTCACTGGACACTTGTCAGCATGCTGATTATCTTACAATTCATTACGTTAATCTGGCTATGGATGATCCTACGCGTTGTAGTCAAGATTGTTCAAGGTGGATCTGCTGAAGACAACCGCAGTGATGAGGAGGATGATTCTGACCCTGACTCCGATTCCGATACCGACATAGACATAAATTTATAATTCTTCCTGTCCCTTATACTTCCATTAATAGATCGCCATGTATATATAGCGTGGGCGTGGTTTTTTGCTGCCTCGGGCGGCACACAAACGGTTCTGGGCCAGAGTCCACACGGATCAAAAAAAAAAAAAGACACATAATAAAATATGGAACATTTAAAACTAATATGAATACAATACAAAGTTCATAGATAGCCCATTGCCTAGCTTTCCAAGACAACATAATTACTAGGACAAATACCGACTTCACCGTTAATCCGACGGGCCTGCCACCATCTACCGGTAATATCGCTGACTTCAAGAATTTCGTCTTTATCGAAGGAGATCTCGTTATCATCTTCAGGGTTGGCTGCGTACGAGTAGATGGCCTTTGCTCGGTATGGATATTCAACAGGGGAATGTAATGATGAGTTAAGACCCGTTCCATTACTAGCATGCGATATGTAGCTCGTTTTATTGCCTTCTGTAAGCAGATTACTGCCATTGCCGCTGCTGCCAGCCGCCCCGTGGTCACTGGAATTCTCGAATGCTCCTAACTGCGCCGATGTGAACATTTGTGGGTATCCAGCTGTGCTCATGCCTCTTGGTACATCTGCTCCAGGTCGATACGACATATCCATACCTTGACCACCACGGCCCGCAGGGCCTTGAGGACCCAGTCCCCTTCCAGAGGCGAATGGGTTACTACGTCGTGATAGTGAAGCACTATTTCGGAGGTCCTTGTTAAGCGCAAATGAATCAATAAATGAATGGACTGGTTCGTCCTCAGCAGTGCCAAAGTAGAAGATCCACAAAATGTTGATTATCGATAGCAGAATATGACCTGCTGCCGCTGCTCCTTCAGATGGAGTCGATGTCCATACAAAGTTATTGGTCGAGTTCGTAGTGTATATAGTTGCGGTGGCCAGAAATGCACACAATGCTAGACGATATGAATAAAAGGCATCTGCTCCAACCACATAAATGACTCCCAAAATTAGGAAAAATTCAAATACAATACCCCACCAAGTTAACGTAGGAAATGAGCCCTCGACATCTACTGATACTGAACCAGCAAACGCGATAATCCAGCCAATAATGGCTATTGTGATAGTTGATAAGAAGAAGGCGTCGCTGAGAATATACGACCAATTGAAAGAGGGGCTTTTTTTAATCGCCGAGCGTCGAATATAGCTATCAGTTCTTTCTGTGTAACTACCCATTTTTTTTCGATATCCGGTGGTTGGGGGATGATTAATAGAAAGTAGTTAGTTGCTGGTACCTGCTCACGGAATTCACCGGCCTGTTAAAAAAATTGTGAAACAAAAAATCCCAGCTATCAAAATCCAACGTCAACGTCAAAGTCTAAGTCAAAAAAAAAAAAAAAAAAAAAAAATTCAACCCAAAGTCAAAGTTCTTCTATCGTACTCGTGGAACTGTCTTTATAAACGGCTAAAGTAGCGATGAATACTAGTTGGAAAATGATTTCCCGGATATTTTTGCAGTTAAGATTGATCGGATATTGATACTATCGTTTCAGCTCGTGTGGAGAAAATATATCTGGTTTAAGAACAACCTGCCAGGAGCTTGCTTCACTCGCTATCGATGAATCGCTTCTTGTCGTATACCCGGCTTCTCGTATTGTGGTGGTCTCTTGTGTGCTCGCTTACTAGGTTCTCACACTCGGTCGTCCTTACTCTGCCAGTGGTTATTTATTTATTTCGTTTGTTGCTCCTAGTCGATTTTTTAAGTTGGCACTCTCTGAAACTAGAAAAAGGGCGGAACTCAATGCTGTAGATGTTGATGTAGCAGTTGTACCAGTGCCAGCCGCAGGGGTAGTGGTGGTGGACATGCCCTTTGGTGTACCTGCCCAGTATATATTCCTTACATGAAACCCTAAGGCTTCACCGGCAAATCTGTAATAGAAGCGAGTCTGTACATCACATTCATCGCTGTTTGAGTCGTTTCAGAATTGCATAATACCTTGAAACTATGCATAAACCTAACCAGCCGATTAGACAGGAAGTAAGAAAGGGCGCCTTCATCTTGGGAAACTAGGCATAGCCGGCGACAGTTATACAAAAAGTCCCACCTGGCTGCCAGACTTGTCGGCCCACCCTGTTCCAGCTGTGCTCCAGGGTTTGAAAGAAAGGACGTAGCGGAACGCGCTGCCTTCTTAGTGCAAACTATATATAACCAAGCGCACCCCTGAATATCTGCTTCCGATTTGGCAATATATATACTTATACAAGTGATAATGGCCGACAATCGGCGCTTTTTTCTCAGATTACTTTGATTTGTATTATTTTATATTCTCTATAAACCGTGTAATGTGCAATGTGCCGTCTGACATCTGATATTCATCTCCATTTTATATACTGCGCCAGGAAATCATTTGGTCTTTGTCAATAACCAAATATTGGTTCCAAGGCATACTATAACAACTAAAATACCCCATATAGTTAAGAATAATGAAGCAATCTTCAACAATCCTGGACGTGCGATTGTCTGCCGAGACTGTAACTTGGGATTTCCAACTAGACTGTAACCAAATATACCAGGGAGAATAAATGAAATCGACGTACTTCCTGTGGATCCTACAAACGCCAGCATCAACTCCAACGAGTCAACAGTAATTGCGAGCCAGAAACTGAAAACAAGAATCGTCGTTGTCAAAATAATAAATCGTCTATTTCCAAGCGGGACATGAAGCGAAGGGCCGTGTCCATCATTAGATTCCAATTCCTCCCCACCACTGCCAACCAATCGACTATTCTCGTCAATTGATCCTTCAACACTGGCTGCTTCACTACTGAGGTTATCCTTATTTGGTAATTCGCTAAACCAGTGGATAACGTGGTTAAGAGAAGCCCTACATGGATGACATTGAAGAGGATACGAAAAGATAACTAAAATAACAATGGCAATACGGCCGATAGTGGAGAAGATGTTATACTCGTCTGACAAAATGTTAGATTCTCGTTGTCTCCCTAAGCCTCCGGCGGCTGGGGTTCGCTCGTTTTTGCTACTTACACATTCCGATGATATTACCACCGACATTGTCTCCAAATGAGAGATATCCACATAGACCAACCACTATGTAGAAGACGGCAGAGGATCCAATGGAGGAGACAATGATCTTACGGAACTTGTTCTCCGAGGCATCGGATAGCTCATTAAGAACTGAGAACATCTGCATAGAATGTTAGTATCTGATTAATCACACCGCTTCGTAAATCGTCTCATAGCAAACCCCGTACTTACATTTTGATGACAAGTAAAGGCAAAGATAATGATAGGAAGAGATTGCAAAACAGACGAAACGCTGTCGGGCTCGACAATCTTGACGGGTCCTCTTTGTGACGAGGTGTCGCCAATGATCAAGTGGCCTACAACAATGAGAACAAGGTACCCAACAGAAATAAGCGCCACAATGGAAGTATACTTAAGCGAGTCGAGCTTTCGAAGGAACGAAAGCGGTCCGACAATGCCGCTGGAACAAGGTTAATACGACGCGACCCGCTTGGTCTCCAGGGTGGGGAAAACTTACATAGATAGTGTAACCCAGAAATTTCTCTCTAATAAGATATCCTTGGTTATATTCACAGACTGCATGATCTGGGGCATTAAATCCCCAACAATGATCAGATAGGAAACACCCACACCAAAGCATTTGATAGCAATGGCAATATCAAACAGTACAGCGAGCGAAGGATATGTGATCTTGGCAAGAGAGAAGAAAGAAGCATGTCCAGGAGGGACAAAAGACGACCCAAGTCCTTGGAGGTACAGGCCGAATCCAGCAGTTAGACCAGCAAGACTGATGATGATGGTTCCTAATATAATACCATTAGCTTTGTAGGCAAATGGCATGGCCAAAATACCGGCACCAACAATAGTATTTAACAGGTTGATAATGGACGAGGTGATGGTAGCGCCTCCAGTATGAGTCAAAGTAGGCGCTGAAGACCTTGGGCTCAATGATTCATAAGACATGATTGGAGAGATCACAAGATTTTTATAATGGATTAACTAATCTTTTAACCTCCGTCTTATGTTTAAATAGACCAAGATTATTTTTTTCGAGCCGATGGGTGATGGTAGAGAGAATAAAGAGAGAGAGATTCACCAACGTAGATGCAATAGTTTTTCGCTAATAAATAACCATACAATTCTGAATGACTAAGAAGCTTCGACAATATAACGACAAAAATAGAAATCGAATAAGAGGCTGAATTATGTCTGAAGACAAAATGGGGATATCACGGGCCCGCTTGATTTGCACCTACGATGTATGTCGCTCTCCGAATTACTGAGTGCCGTATGGTGCAAAAAAAAATATACGTGATTAGCAGTGTTTATTACTTCATGCAACCTGATAAGAAAGATTAATTGGCAGTTTGCCGCGCTGGCGGGTAAATGGCTAGAGGAGGTAGTGGAGAATCATTCAGGCTTGATTTCTGACTAATCAGAGAGCTTATGCCATAGCAGATATATGTACACTAGTCTAGATAATAATAATAGTACTTTGGCTTTGCAGTCGGTGGTAAGTTCGTCAAACGGATGGATACATAATATACAACTCTAATCAAGAAACAAGCAGTAATGTCTCGTCAAAATCATAAGCTCCTTTTACAGAATGTAGACATTCATTTATGCGAATACCAGGGTAGAACAGGTCCTCACATGCAAGCCGCCTCTTCAGAGGCTCTTGCAAACCACTGCTCTTTGTGATATCCTAACCATTCCAATAACTTTATTATCAGTAGTCTAATCCGATCCATAAATATAATATCAATTCTCAATCCCTGAAATTCACCTCTGAAACTCGCTCGTTTGGAAAAAGGACGGAGTCACCTTGAATGCTCCAAATAACCTCTCCAACCCTATTTTGTTATGCTTGACATCGACCTAAACTTTATTATTAATCTCTGATTAATCTAACCATCCTTGCTTGTTATTGCCTATATTCTCATAGCATCTAACCAAATTGGCCTATTCTTTTCTTGTCTAACTCGACATTTGACAAATGTCAAACTTCTCGGTACCACAAATAAATATTTGTACTTGAACATGGGTCAAGGACTTCGTATCTTGTTGGAAGCCCACTTCGGCGGGGGCTCCTATACCTTGCCCTACTACTGTTTAAGTTCCTAGTTTAAGTTGATTGATATAACAGCTTTAGTTACAAAACTTATATACAAGGGGACGCGAGTTCGTGGCGGTGAAAGCTCAGCAGTTGTATTCTATAACAATTGATTAGTTCTATAGGATACAGGTATGTGTGACTTCTTGAAATGATCAAAGTCAAAGGGTCTCTCAAATAATAACCCGCTTAAGGATTTCACACGTGATATAGCTACATACGACAAGCCAATGTTCTCTTTGGCTGAGATCTAGAACTATTTTAGGAAGAGTTAGACCTTGGCTTTTGTGAACTGTAATAGCATAAGAGAATTATACAGGGAGCTGAGTACGTGTATATGGTACCCCTTCGGGTTGTTGGAAATATCGGCATTACTCCTGGGCTACATTGTGGGAAATTCGGGCACTGAAGGGCCGAACTTTTGCAGTACGGTACTTAATACAGGTTTTTAAAAGTCTTCTATTTGAATCAGTGCGATCTTTAAGAAAATCAAGGGTAAGCGCTTTCGGCAACAGCTGAAGCAATAGTTAAAGCCCATTCAAGGTTTTGCGTGAAGAGTGAAGTCCAAAAACATGTCTTTAACGTGCCTTACAGAGTTAAATCACGTGGTTTCCGAAATTTCGTTTTTTTTCACCACATGGAATTTAAAAGA
The DNA here is from genome assembly GCA_030579895.1 of Sugiyamaella grinbergsii. Lineage (NCBI taxonomy): Eukaryota > Fungi > Ascomycota > Dipodascomycetes > Dipodascales > Trichomonascaceae > Sugiyamaella > Sugiyamaella grinbergsii. The sequence goes on from JAKTRT010000005.1 coordinate 39,014, forward strand.
TATTTTGAACGCACAGCGCCTCACGTAGATCGTATGGAATTTAATAGAAAGCTTCGTTTCAACTAATACCCCAGGACTGTTTGAAAATATATCTCTTGGGTGAATACGACATGATTTGGATTAGGTAGAAATCATGGCTGTTGCGATCACGATCCATGCGGCTTATAAAGCCGTTACCAAGTTCTACAGTTGTCGAAAGCGAATCATTGATCTAACAATCCTCTACAGTTACCGAAAGCGAGTCATTGATCTAACAATCCTATAACTTACTCAAACAGTTGAAATGGTAGAGTTATTAAGGATATGTTACATGTAGTGTTGTAACAAGGCTGACCTTTCAAAATAAATCTTTATCATAAAACGACAGAGAATACTATAACAAAAGAAAGAAAAACTAAGTGCGAAACGAATACTTGCAGTCTTGGCTTGAACAAACGAGTATTTCAGGTTGAGAACTGGTATTATATCCATGGATCGGGTTAGACTATATTGATAATGAAGTTATTCACGAAGTCCACTGGTTTCCAGGAGCCTCTGTAGATGCGGCTTGCATATGAGGACCTGTCCTCACAATAGTTGAGATTTATAGATCGACAGGCTTATCTACCCTTGCCACGGGATTTTTTTTTTCATGCACGCTTTATCTAATTCCTAGAACCTCTATTCTTCACTATATAGTATTGGCTCTCATATTTATTTCGCACTTCATCTATCTGTCTTTATTTATCCCCAACGTCTGTTATCTATCTAACATGGATAGACCTGCACAAAAAAGTCAGCCTTCAAGGAAAGGTAAAAAGGCCTGGAGAAAACATATCGATCTAGACGACGTAGATCAGGGCCTTGAAGAAGCTCGTGAATTAGAAAGAACTCTAGGTACTAAAGACATCAGCTCAGTTGGCGAAGATGCTCTTTTCACAGTTGATACTCAAGGTGATGAAGGATTAAAATCTAAAAAGGATCGTGAGAATTTAAAGCCACTAAAGGCTGATGAGATTCTAAGTCGTAGATCCGCTATTCCAGCTTTAAAGCCTGCTCATAAGAAGTCCTCTTCTGATAACAAAAAGAAAAATGGCAAAATCCAAGGTGTCTCCGGAAAGGAAATCAACAGATTAATGAGAGTCGCTGGTAGAGATGGTTCCAACAGTGCTATGGCCAGTCTAGAGTCTGATGGACTTATCAAGCATGACGACTTATATGATGCATGGGGGGATTATGATGCCACCTCTAGTTCAAAAGAAAACTCTAAAAACTCACTTTCAAACACTGCCGGTTCTAGAGTTAGTTACAGTAAGGCGACTGTCATTCCTACAACCCTCACTGAGGCCCCTGAAGCCGTCATTCCAAACTCCAAACCAGTTGAAATTCCTGATGCTGGTCGTTCGTATAACCCATCTATTGAATCATGGAAAGATTTATTAGAACGTGAGAACTTAAAGGAAGAGGAGAGAGAAAAGCAAAGAATTGCTACTCAAGAAGAAAAAAACAGAATTGAACACTTGATTGCTACTTTAGATGTTAAGGAGGTTGATGATAGTGATGAAAGCGATGACGACAAAATTTCTGATAACGAAGATGATTCGAAAGACTCTTCTGATGAGCTTACGTCGGTAAATAAGCCCGTCAAAGTTAAGACCAAAACAAAGACTCAACGAAACAAGCAACAGCGTCATGCAGAAAGTATTAAACTTCATGAACAACTCAAATCATTAAAACAGCAACTGAGAGACTTAGAAAATCTTCCTCGTTTACTACAAGAAGAGGTCGCCAAACAGAAAAGGCGAGAGGAAGAGAAGGTTACTGCATTGGTTAAAGCTGATGGCAAAAACCGAAAGAAAGCCCATACTAAGCATAATATCATTGAGCCTTCTCTTGATGTCAAGTTATCAGATGAGCTCGAAGACTGTCTGCGAAGACTCAAGCCCGAGGGTAATCTTGCACGAGATAGGTTCCGCAGCTTGCAAGAGCGGGGTCTCATTGAGGCAAGAATCCCCCTTGCGAAGAAGCGCAAATATACTCCTAAGGTCACTGAAAAGTGGAGTTACAAGGATATCAAATTGTAATGATCGCAGCATTGATATAAATAAATAAATAAATAATCTACATTTCCATCGTGAGTAAGCCTTTTGCATCTCTGGTTACTTGAACCCGTACTGTTTTCCCGATTCTGCTTTACTTCGGTGGTTCTGGGCAAATTGCTCCTCTAGTCCTTCGCGATTCTGCTTCGCGCTACGAAGCAACGACGTTAGTTGATGCTTTCCTCCTGAAACCGCCGTAACTGGTCGTTTATTGCTGTCGTCAAGCACCCCACTAGCCTTCAGCCGCTGGTTTTCCTCGTAAAATGCATCAACCTTGAAATCAACAATCTCAATAGCTTGTTCTGACCGTTTACTTCGACCATGGCGGGATTCCAGTCTATTAATTTCATTCATGCCAATGCCCGCATCTTGAGCCAGTTGGTCCAGGGTTTTAAATCGTTGTTCAGAGTTACTTCCAGAATAGGAGTTAGCTGTATCATCTGTAGTAAAGCCACTTCTTCGCTCTAACAATACTGGCTTGTACTCTGTTGATTCCGTTGTTGATGTAGATGAATGCGCTGATTCTTGTTTGTGAAAAGAAAACAACGACGGCAGCACTAATTTCTGCTTAGGTAGTTCTGTAGACGGAGAGTTATTATCAACAATCCCATCTGTCTTCATTTTTTCGTGTTTCATTTCCTTACTGTCGTGTTTAACTCTCCTAGCTATCACCGCGGCCGGAACGAGTGATAATGAGCTTCCCTTCAGAGGACCTATTGATGTAGAATACGAATTCTCCGCTGGTAGTTCATCTGAATTTCCTGGCATGGCGATTTCACCGTCAAAAAATGTATTCTTAATACCTCCACCAAGGATCCTACTACCAGCAGTTCGCTTGAACACATCATAATTGGCACTCGAAACGCCACTTGTTCTACCGCTACTACTCGAGCTTGGTTCATCTCTGACTGTAGCCTTTGGACGGTTCTTCGGAGCAGGCAGAAACGAAGTAATTGAGTCGACTCCTGAATACAGTCGGCTGCCGGATCGTGTCGCAGAATCTGTAATATGTGAGTCATCCGTAGTCTCTTTAGGCAATTTCGACACCGTCACTATGACTTTCTTATTGTCATATCTCTTTGGCGAATGAAGAAGCGAGCTGATGCTAGTCGAAGTGGTGTTTTTTGGTGGTGGAAGAATGGAACTTAAACCTGACGAAGCTGCCCGTTTTGGAGGAGGTAAAATAGAGCTTAGACTTGAAGAAGCAGGTCGTTTAGCAGCAGATATAACCGGATCAGAAGAAGGCTGTCCCTTGGCTATATTGTTCCGATCAATGTCACGAGTCTCATGCTCATCGTCAGACGACTCGGAGTCACTTGAGTAAGCTACCAATCCCATCTGAAATGAGGTACGGACTTAAATTCTTAGTTGATGCTAATACTATTATCGTATCGTTTCCAAAGCTGATGATATGATAAAATAGTTACGGATATTTGTTACGGATCTTCAGTTTGCAGTATTACGATGGATGCACGCCCAGTTCCCGATAAGGCCTTTAAATAACTCATATCCGTATAACAGCACCCGATATTTTCACACCACTTCTCAAGTTAATCCACTCGTACCGTACCACAAGACAATCATCATTCCCATCTGGTGAAATTAATCAAAATATATCGGTAAAAATGCAAGGAAGGCGGACATCAATGTAAGTGGATTCTTCATAAGTGAGACTGACTGCAAGAGACACGCCTACTGTCTCCCTTTTTGTCTCGTGATATCACTCTTTCGGCCACTAACTGAACATCCAGCATCGAACCAAGTAGATATCAAAATCATGTCAACTTTGCCATGACTCCGGCCGCTTATAGAGCCCGTCGTCCTTATGTGGTTAAGAATATTTTGCTCGGAGCATCCCTCTTTGGGCTGGTTGCTGGAATATGTAAGTTGTCCTTCTGTATATTTGATTTTGATTATTCTTTACTAACTGCTAAATAGACGTCTATACCTCCATCGCCTTCCGTCCCGATGATTTCAGTGATGTTCCTATTCCACCTATGAATGACGAACAACTTGCTGCTCTTCGCGAAGAGCGTGAGCGCTTGATTCAAAAGAACATTAAGAAATAGATCTGAATAGCACTATCAAACTTCTCCACATTTTTTATCTGTACATAGTAATTTATACAATAATCTAAATCATACACGACCCAAGGATGATAACGACTTTAGGCGCAAAGTTTTTAGAGGTGGGAGCGTGGGGATGGAAGCTGGCGAACGGGTGGTATTCTGGAAATAAACATAGTATCACCTTTCCCTTCCCGGTATACTAAAAGTGACGACTGGCTAGATGCCCACCTAAGATTTTTTTAATATGATTACTATTTTAGTTTCCAGTCGGGCAAACATCATCTACGTAATATAACGTAAAGCACTATATGTTAACCAGAGGTGGCTACAATACGGTTTTTGCTTATTGATAATCCTCTTCTAAGTATAGAAAGCATGTATAGTCTACATAACAAAAAAAAACGATAGACTTACCAATTGACTTTAAAATAAATGTCCACGAGATAAAATAACGGTTTTTATCAGATGAGAAGAGTCAATCTTCAACCGCTAATGGTCGCACCATATGAAGATGAGAAAGATCATACGGCTGTATTTCCGCCCACTCAGATTGAATACCTTCATCTTCTTAATTCAAGATCTTATTCCTAGTCCAACGTCACTCATTTATGATGGATTCAAAATCTATTCAAGAGGATGACAATCTCACAGAGCGTTCAGAAGTTGAAAATCTGTATTACTCATTAGCAGCAGATTTATATTCTCCTGATGCACATATTAAACTCATGGACAAATTACGCCAGTCGGCCATGGTTGAAGATCTGGAGAACGCTAGATCTGTTATGGTATCATTGGTATCTCCTTCTCGGGATGTATGGCTACAATGGATTGAAGATTATCAGAGCTGGAAGAAAGAGCCTGGTGAAATTGCAAATTTGTTCTCGATTGCCATCAAGGCATGCCCCTCTGTCGATATTTTGGAAAAATTCGGTCAATTCGTTCTACTATTGGTCGAGGAGGAACAAGCAAAGGGCGTGTACCTGGAAATAGACGACTCTTCCAGTCTTATCAACCAGTATCGTATGAGTCTTGCTCTTGGAGTAGAGGATACTCAATATAATATTGCTGACAGTCATAAGGTATGGAATATCTATAGAGACATTTTGGTATCAATGTTAGAGGCAGAAAAGAAGAAGAATCGAAATACAGTCTCAAATTCAAAAATACTTCCACGACTAAAAGACCTTTATCTATCTCGACTCAAGGTTCCTCATTCTCAGATATCTGCTACCTTTTCCGATTTCTCAACATTCATTACAGCATACTATAACTCTAATTATGAATCTGAAATGGTGGCCGCTAATAAGATATTCTCGGAAACGCTTAAATCCTTGGATTATAGAGACTCTTGGGAGATGACTCTCAAGTCGAATCCTTCGCTGCACAACTTCGCAGATTATATTCAGTGGGAATTAGAACGGCCAAAGCGTTATTTCCGACCCGAACTGGTCCAGAGTCTATATGAGCGAGCTCTACAGCTATATCAATATGTTTCTGAAGTATGGGACGATTACATTATATTTATTTGCGAGCGACCCAAAACTTTTTCAAGAAAGACAATTGAGGCTATCATAGATCGAGCTACAAAGTCATGTCCCACTGCAGGGTCGATATGGGCTCATTGTCTTCGTATTTCTGAATCGTATGGCTCCGAAGCGGAAGATATTATTGGCTTTAAAATGGCAATTGATCAAATACCAGCATTTTCAACGGAGATTTCGAACTATAACAGCTGGAAATCTCTAAATCTAGCATGGCTGCCATATCTGTACAGAATTAATTCTTCTTCCAATAATACACTTATCGATCAGCTAACCGTTGACTGCCAGACAGCCCTTGAAAATGCACGACTGTACGGTAAAGAAGATCCATATTTTGAAATTGAATCTTTAGTTATCGAGATATTCACTTGTATAGAGGAACTGAGCTTGGCCAGAGATATCTGGACGCAAGTCTCTGAGTATCAAGGAACAAAAAGCATATTCTGGCTGAAATGGCTAGACTGGGAAAAATCTCAGAGAGTCGATGACATGTATACAAACGCGTTGAACGTCTTAAAGGTCCCATTATCAAGGAATAATATTGATTGGCCAGAAATGATTATACAAGCATATCTTGAGTTCGAAAGAGTCCATGGTAGCGCCTATTCAACTCAACAAGCAATAATGACCGCTAGAAGAGTAACCTATAAAATAACTAAGAAACGAAATGACGAGTTCCAAAAACAACAAGAACAGATGCAACAGCAACAGCCTCAAAATTTTGAAACTAATACTAAAGAAAAGCAGGCATCAGAGACCACCATGCTTACAACTAATGATACTAGAGAATCCAGCACTCTGACCAAAAAACGCCATCATAATAATATTGAGGAGACAGAAGATACCAATATGCCAACCAAACAACTGAAAACATCGGAACATCGTGATAGAGAACATAATACTCTTATAATTTACAGTTTGCCTCCTGATGCATCCGAAAATGATATCAGAACTTTTTTCAAGGGGTGTGGAGATATTGTGTCTGTGGTTGTACAGTCAGCCACTAACTCGGCAATTGTGGAATTTTGCAACCAGGATGATACGAAAACTGCTTTAACAAGAGATCTCAAATATATCAATGATAAAGAAGTCCGTGTTACCTCAGGATATAGAAGCACGCTTTTTGTAACAAATTTCCCTGCGGATGTGATCGAGGAATCGCTGACTGGTTTATTCCAGCAGTATGGAACTATCTTGAGCGTACGGTTCCCCTCTCTCAAATACAACGCAAACCGAAGATTCTGTTATGTCCAATACTTGAATGCGGAATCGGCTAGCAAAGCGGTTGAGAAGTTAGATGGGTCCACACACTTCGACGAAGAGGTAAAACTAGTCGTCAAGGTGTCAGATCCCTCGAATAAGCAAAGTCGATCAGGAGGTCATGCTGAAGGAAGGGAGCTGTATATCAGTGGAATTGACTTCAACAAGGTAGGAGAAGATGCTGTCCGGTCGGCTTTTGCACAATATGGAAACATTGAAAAGCTACGATTGCCGCCCTCCAAAAGACCCGGCAGGCTCCACGATGGATATGGTTTTGTTACATTCTCAACTATAGAAGATGCTAAGTCTGCTATAGATGCTTTGAATAATTCTATAATTGGAGATACTGAAAGGACTGTTTCGGTGTCGATTGCTGGCAAGGCACCGGCGAAAAAAATTGCTAACCGTTCGAATCTACCAACCGACGTGACCAGGTCCAAAACAGTATATATCTCTAATCTTCACGACACTGTGAACGATTCCCAGTTACGGTCAATTGTCGAGGAGTATGGTCCTCTTCACAAGATCATTCTTCGGCCAGATCTTGAAGGAGCCATTGTAGAATATGTTTCAGTTGCGGATGCTGGTAAGGCGTCCTTAGCGTTGGAGGGTCGCTTAATTGCTGGAAGGCGTATTCATCTGGATACGTCGATTATAAAACCCGCTCCAAAGCCAAACGCCAGTACCATGTTTGTACCTCCAAAAGCCAGGGCTAGAAGACGCTAGGTATTTAGTTATTTTATTATGTATATGATGTATCTTTATGATACTAAATAGTAATCTAACTGATTGCTTTTCGTAATTCGGTCAAAACCACCGTCGAAGTTTCGTCCTTCAGAAGATCATCTATATTGTCGCGAACAATTTGCTTATCAGGCACAATCTTCAATAAAGCGGCACCAACCCGAGCTGATTCAACACGCACCTTTTCGTGATTTGAGTCTCTTGAACAAACTTGAACAATCTGTTTCCATATTTTCAAAAAGTTCCTTGAGTCCTTCTCACTAAGTGCTTTATCAGTATACAACTCAGCTACGGCTATGACATGCTGCGTAACTGCCAATTTGGTCTTCCAGGAAACGGGGAATTTACTCTTGTCCAAAGAATTTGACAAGTAGTCCACAATAGTATCAAGTATTTCGGCATTGTCAGTTACTGAAAAAGACTTAACCACACCTCTCAAGACTTTCAACCGGACTTCTTCCGATGGACCTCGGCGAGTACTATCACCATCCATATTAGTATCTCCATCCGAGTCTTCATCGCTGCCATCAATTTCACTAGGTTTTAAGTAATCTGAACTGACTTCAAATATTACATCGTACAACTGGGTCTGTTTCAGCTCAGAAATGTATTTTCCAGTTGATTGAATCGCCTCAATTTGATATTCCTTGTTCCGTCTCTTGACCTCGGTTACTACCACACTATTCAATTTCTCCAGCAAAACAGGCGAGGACGAAATATTCTCCTTAACGTTGATTGCTAACATAACAAGAGCGTCCAGGACCAACTCTTTACCTTTCCAACTACGTCCAGCACACGCTTGAAGGAGGATATCAAATAATGCTTCAATGTCTTTAGAAATTGTTCCATTACTGCTATCACTTCCAAAGGCAACGGCTGCATCAGCGACACTCTTGGCAGCAACTTGACGTATATTCCATTGTTGGCTCGATAAATTAGTTCTGACTATCTCGATAATTTCATTGACGTATAATCTGACAGCTCCAGTGCCCCCGGTGTTATCTGACCAAGCGTGTTCAAACGCTTCTCTCACTTGGTCATCAGGATCATGCTTAGCAATAAAAACAAATGGTAGTAAAGCCGATGCGACGCTACTGAATTTGTCTGAAGCGTGTTTAGAAATAGCATTGACACCCAGTCCAGCTACAAGTCTTGCCCTCTCACCAATATCAGGACTTTCAAAATACAGCTTCTTAAGGTACCCAACATAATCAAGTACTGCCTCGATGGGCGCAGGTCTACACAGGTAACCACAAGAAACAGCGTAAGACTGAGAAACTACGCTATTTCTATCCATTAATTGAGAACGCGAAGCCGATAATAATGCTTCAGCATATGGAGTAACCTGGTAAATATTTCTCATAACCAATGCCACTACAACACGTCCGGCACCCAGTTTTGAGGGAAGGCCGACCGACTTACGGATAACCGATGACAGTTTGGGGATCAGTCCACCAAGCGAATCACCATCTAATCTATCTATCATTTGCTCGATTGCCTCCATCATAGGGGAACTTCGTAGACTAGACATACGAGATGCATCAATATCGTTAGACGATAAACCATATTTATCAGCATTCAAAGCCAGGTAGTTCATAGCTTGTGGCTCTAATGTTGATAGTAACCCTAATAATTCTTCAATCAATCCTGGAACATATGGTTTTAAAGGAGGACTATTGCTTTTGCACAATTTCAGAAGTGTTTGTAAGGAAAATGACTGTACTTCTTGCGATTCAGACTGGATACCAGAATTCCCCATCAAGAATGGAATAAGATCCTTGAGGATTGTAGCAGCTTGTTTCTCTGAGGCAGCTCCAGATTGGACGTCGACGTTACGAACAAGCGAAGTAGCTAACCCGCGTGTCAGTTGCATACCAGCAACGCGTACACTATCTTTAATATCATCAACAACTCTGAAACTCATGAGCCAGATCCTTTGAAGTTGCGACTCGTACTGTTCCAATTGTTTACCCTGCAATAGTTCAGACAATGCCAGAGTACTTGCTTGACGAATCCGCCATTCTCGATTACCCATACCAGTTAATTGCTCTTCCAGAATATCCACAAAATTCTTATTAATAACCGTGGTATTATCTCTGACAATGGCATTCCAAATTCCTTTCATGGATTCTTGGACTGAACTACTGGGATCAAATCGATATCTATAAAGCTTTGGAATGAGGTTTTTCGATAATCGGGGATTCGATTCAAATAAATCTTCCATATTGGCCTTAGATAATATAGTGTTCAATCCAAATGCTGCACCTTTGCGGGATTGCCAGAGAGAAGAGTTGGCAGCAAGAGTCATAAATTTATAGACCAAGCTGGGATCACCCACTTCGGATGCTAGACTTAAAATATCTTTATAAGTTGAAATAGACCCATCTCCAGTATCTAGAACTCCGGGCTCAAACAGTTGAGTCTCTGCCGTAACGGTTCCGCCATTAGTAGCTAGCTTATCAGAGGTGAAAGATTGTACTAAACCACGAATCATATTATCTTTCAATTTGCCATCCGCGATTTCGTAAACAATACTTAGCCCTCTAGAAGCTGATTCTTGAACAATATCATCCCTGTCAACTAGAAATCTCATAAACGCCAAATGTACTTGTTCCAATCTGGACCGTGCCTCGGGTAACATTCCACAGTACCTGGTTAAACTTAGCAACCAAACACAAGAGAATCTGCGTAAAGCAGGTTTTGGCGAGCGACATTTGATAAGAACCTGATCTAATATATCTCCTAATTGGGCAGATGAGTTTGGGGTGGATAATGAAACTCCTTGAATGTCTCTATATCTCTCACCCAGTGTCGAACTCCATCCGGCAGCAGCAATACTGAGTGCTTCACCACTCATAAACATAAAATCAATTTGCTTGCTATTATGAAGCTCGAAAATTGCATCGATATACTTCTGCTGAGAATCTGAATCTGCACTGCTACAAATGCAACCGACAGCAAATACTGCTTTGTCGTTTTCAGCTTTAGCCAATGTGAGTAATCTAGTAATCAACTCAGGCTTAATGATATCGGCATTGATTGCTCCAGAAAGTGCCAATTGAGATAATGCATCTACAGCAGCTTCAATGGTTAACGCATCAGTCGCTCTGGTTTGTAAAATGACTTCAGTAACTGCATTAATGGACTGCGTAAAAATATCCTCTGGGAGCTTTCTATTTCTCAGAGTCAATCGAGAGATAATATATCCAATTGAGTATAAATGACCACGATGCTTGAAATTTGTTATAGAGCCACTAGTGCCAGACGACTGGGAAATCCAACCTTCAATCAAAGTAACTATATCTTGAATGGGTACTTCATCACTGGTAATAATAATGGCCAAAGCATTTGCTGCTGCCTGAATTAGTCTGGGTTTTCCTGAATCTATAAGCGAGACAATCTCTTGAACCTTTGAAATATTTTGAGAAATGATTGTTGGTCCAGATTGAGATAAAATTCTTAGCCAGATATCTAAAGCACTGGGTGATTCTGGATTATTTTGTTTTGCTCCCCAGAGGGTCATCTCAATAAACTTCATTAAGTCAGGCAGAGGAATTTCAGAGTTGATATAATCCCGGATGTATCCACGAACCGACTGATCAACCACAATTGCAGATTCAAGAGTTGTATCCCAATTCTCCTCGTCTACCAACAGAACCGTCTTTTTACCCTGAACAGACTTCATAACCAATATCTGTTCGAGGAATATTAATGCAGAATCATATACACTAAATGACGTTTGAAGTTGAGGTCCACTTGTTGCTTGAACAAATAACCTTTGTTGGACTATCTGCAGCATCTCTTCGAAAGGCGGGAATTTGATTTCACTTGCTGGTTGGCTACCATACGGGGAATTAGCATGGTGAAACCAGAAAGGGTGAAGACCACGTTTGGCTTCTTCAATGACATCAGGTCGGTTATCTCTATGTAGACCCAGTAAACAAAGCAAACGTGCCATGGAATTGTCGAATGGAGTCACCCGAATCGCATACCGAACTGCAACATATTTGCAGCCCTGGTCTGAAGTAGGGTCAGATAAATATGAAAATAGAAGATCATTAAGAACAGGTCTTGATTCTAATGATATAACGTCTAGCACTGGCAAAATCTCTGATAGCGCCTCTTGAATAGACGGTTTCATATCTGGAGAATCTTTAGCTAAGCTTTCAAATAAGAATTTGAGGAGCCCGAGATTGTCGCCATGATCATTGCCAGTATTGTCATTGAGAATCTGAGGAACCCGTCTAACTAGAGCACCCAGTGTTTCATAAGTTTGTCTGCGCAATGATCTAGTTTGAACATCATTTGAAGCCGAAGACCTGGAAGTGGGCCTTGGCCAACCAGTGGAAATAATCCATTCATAGAGCCTGAGGGCTAGATTACTAGCAAATGGTTTCAGACCCTCATCGCTTGTGTTCTTAGAAATAGCTCTGATCAACTCTACGCCAACCTTCATACTTTTGAGATTGCCTGACTCAAAACACATTTCAATCAACTTACTGGGACCATCAGCTTGGTTAACACCAAGTTTCGATCTACTTATCAATTGTACAATATGGGTTTGAATAGGTTGCTTGACAGGAGGAGTAGATGCATCACCCAGAGCAAAAAGGTATAACTTATCAATAGTCTCCTTGCTCTCTAGATCAAGCTGAGGGATCAGGCGCTTCAATGCCTCTTCTGCGGGTCGGAAAATATTAGTAATTCGGTCATGACTGGCAATCAATAGAGGAAAGAAAGTCAGCAACGACAAAAAGGAAGAGTAGCTAGAACCATCTGATTTTGGCCCTGAAAATGCTCCACTTAACAAGATTTTGGTCAAAACGTTTGCTCTTGCCTCGGACAATCGCCCGTCACTCAGATGATTACGGTTGTTATTTGTGAGAAATTTAAATGACTCAGGCGATAATCCACTACATCTAATACTTAAAGATGAGGTATCTTCCTCGCTAATACCATTAAATGCACTTAAATCCAAATTAAACAAATCAACAAATCTATCTGCCAAAAACGTTGCATCGTCAGGTCTAGCATCAAACCCGAAGTATGTACTCAAGTTATCATCCTCCACTGATCCTCTAGGTGGAATGGTCCACAGCTTCAGCAATTTCAGGAATATTGAGAATTGAGCCGAGGCATTAGGAAAGGATGACTTTGAAATATCCTTTAATATTCCCACAAATACTGAGTTATATTTCTATGTTGTGTTAGTACCAAGTGTCCACGCCAGTCGGAGGCAGGGCCATCTCAGAAATAGCTATCTCTGCCCCGGAATACAGTTTCTGAAACTTACAGGTTCAAACTGTGTAGCATTGTCTATGGCTTTTTGAATATAAATCAAATCAAACGACTTCATTATTGACCTTGGCCCAGAAAGCTTGTCATCATGGAATTGATTCAGTAACGCTTCAACAGGTAAGCTGACATTACTAGCAAATTGTTAGATCAATCTTTAATAAGCCCGTCAGACTCCACTTACCCAGAACCAATTCGAAGGTTTACATGCTGACAAACTTCAATAACTTTGGCTCGAACATTAGCATGCGGAGAGTTCAGTTTCAATAGTAAAGGAGGAAGATATATATTTAGCAAAGAAGACAACTTTTCTTCGGTACTGGCTAGAGCAATTCGAAGCTCCACTTTATTAATGAGTGAAATTTCTGCCTCCGCCATCTTGAATAATAGTACAGATGATAATATCTAAATGTACGGAGAAATGCTTACTCTTAAGTGTATGTATGTAAGTGCTTCGAATCTGTTTACACGGCTGTCATGGAACCATAGAGGCGGTGGCAACACGACGACGTAGGAAGATGGGGGATTATCTTATATCACAGTCGTTTTTGTGGCAGATTTAGTGAAGATTTGAAAGCTTTGGCTTTTATTAATCTTAAAATAGAGGACTGGGAGTGATATTGGAAGAAAGTGGGTGATAGAGTGAGAAGCTAGCTCTCAGTGAGTAACTACTAGTGTTTACCAACGGGGTCAGCAATTATCAAACCAGATTATACCTCGAGATAGTCAAATACAAGCAAGTATATTTATATTTATCTATTCGCGAGAGCATATTATTCATCGTCACATTTTTGATTATCGATTTTGTATTGTTGTTCTTGCTTGATTCCGGGCATTACGATCTTCAAGAGATTAGATAAGGTCAAGGGTTGTTACTGCTGTGAGAAATGCTATGTGTAAACTGAGAATATATGTATGATAACAACTGGCAATACCGTTATCATGTATATGATGTTCTGACTACTGGAAAGATCATCCAGAGTCTGGGGTAGAGAGTACGTAAGTAAATGGATCTCATCTTCTATTGTGCTGATGATCGTTCGGGGGATCATTAGTCCCCTGACATATGCATTGTCCAACATCTTTCCCCGCCTTTGAGGTAAAGTGTGACGTTCATTGCTCGTATAGCATATAAATTACCAATTTCTTGTATGGTATCATGTTAACCTATACTTTTAAACCGCTATCATGAGCGAGCTCGATCTTTTCACTAAACTTCCGTTGGAAATAAGTTGTAAAATATTCTCACATCTCGATTTCCAAGATCTCTGGCAATGTCTATTCGTATGTAGATACTTTCACAGTGTCTTGAGATATGGGCCAGGGGCAGTGACGTCTATAAATTTACAGAATGGAGATCTGTCCTACATTAAACAGCTCAAGTTCTTTTTAAATGTAGTTTCAGATCATTCGCGAAAGAGAATAGAGTCAATGCGAGTCGATAGCTACCGCATGGGTCTTGCGTTTGGGGATGGTAGAAGCTATTACGATTCAATTGGATGGCTTATATCGGGATACAGGATTCGGAAGTTGGATTTATGCTTACGCGGAGATGGCATTTTAGACGCAATTGAACGACTTGGTCCTTTTGAATGTCTTGAGGAATTAAGATTTGGTCTTGGTGGAGGGTTATCTTTGGATCTAAATGGCCTGCATGTATTGGCAGACAAGACTCCAAATTTAAAGACGTTAAAGATTGATGCTTTTAACGGCCTCCATCTGGCTCCATATACAGGTAAAAAAGATTTTGCGAATTTGGAGAGTCTGAGAATTTTCACTGGCACGAAATGCATCCGGTTTGGATGGAGAGTTCTCAATTGTCGAGATGATATTATATCGAGTTTTTTAGCCAAGACACCTAATCTATCAAGTCTGGCTCTGTTAGGGGAGTTTTTCGAACAGCCAGTTAAGCCATCATTAAAATTTATACAGTCAGTTGAGAAGCTATCGTCGCTGGGGATACAAGTACCTGACCCGAATGACCATACATTACCGGTCATAGAGGCAGGAATGTCATTGACGGAATTGTGTGTGAAGATAGACAGTGTAGCAGTATCATTAGACCGTCAAGCAAGTCGCTTGGAAAATGTCGAGCGGTTTTACTTTGATGGTCTAGGGTGTATTCGTGCATTGGAATTTTATGGATTAGGAGACGGTTTAAAGAAATTGGTTTTGAAAGCAATTTCTGTGATGTCGGGAGTGTATTATGTGGACGAGAATGAGATCGGCAACATTTGTAAGAGATGCACCGATTTAGAGGAGTTGGTAGTTTTCCGGCTGGCGGTTCGTCCGTGCTGGTTAGCGGGTATTTCCAATGAACATTGTCGGAAGCTGAGAGCAGTATCCTTGGATCGATTCGTCGGCGACGACAAAGGTTATGATCTAGACGACTTATGCGGAGTCAGCAGTAATCTGAGGGATATTTATTTATCTATTAAGCTTCAAGATGACGATGTCAGACTGTTGAGTGGCTATGGAATCAACGTATATTGTGGCTACGACTGGGCTCGGAACTTTGACAATGGTCCATATGGGAATGATAATTGGTTTATGTGCTAGATTACCCCTGGATCTGATCAGGGCAAGGGTTGGGCTGGTCTGGCGGTGATGAGAGATCGCAGACGTAATATAAGGAAGTAGAAAGAACGTCGTGTGACCGACTCGTCACAAGCAAGAAAAGGTATAATTAGATGCATCGTAGATTATATGATATGTTTGCCATGTGGGCAAAGTCGAGAGTTTAATTTGCCCAGTCGAACAATACCAAAAGACGTTTTGCGGGGTTGAATCAAAGTTTAATATGACGTTATTGTCTTGGCGGAGAATAAAGTGTCTGTACAGAAGCTAAAGGCGCACCGGAGTAGAAAGGTGTTCTCTCTTGGCGTTATGGGAGGTCTTTGTCTGGCCAAGGAATATCTGTAAATATGAAACCCCTGTTCCCCCCCCCACACGCACACGCATTGCTGTGTTTCCAATTTGTGTGGGTGTATCCAGCGAGTGGCCCAGTTGAGCAGCAAAAGGACCCATATCTTTGGTCTACCAGTGGACATGACAGAATGGCAAGGTTAAAAAATACTGCTATTATCCGCTCCATTCTATACAGGTCTTGTTAGATATGGAATTGGCACTCATACGAAATTAGTCATTTTAAACTGCGCGCTGTATTTCTCCATCAACGTGACGAAATTAACCATTAATCACTTTTCACATAGAACCTTATATCATGACAAGTCGATAGTTTAATTAGACAGGTCCGGCCCGATCTGCGGTCGTTGCAGGTAATTTGCGGCCATGTCCGCCTATAGCTTCATTCCTATCTCGCGTACTGGATTCCGGCATTATTATCGCATTGTCAAATATCGGAATCCCATCGTGCCCCTACTCCCTGGCTGAATCTCCCTCCGCCTTGCCTGGCTCCGTCCGAATTCCCCGTGGGTTTTTTTTCATGCCGAACTAACTCCCAACTATGCAAATTTCTCTGCAAGAATCTACAGATGTGAAAACCGGTCGACCGACTGGTTAACAAGGACAGTTAGCTACGATTTATCGCATGCAACTCCTTGCCGGTAGAATACTTTCTGTTCACCGGCTGTCAGCGTTGCGCCCTTTATTCTATTACCGGGGCACTTGCCAGCTGCTTGGCTCTATAGTTTATTTATAATAATAACCCTACCAACGTTATGCGCTTGCAAGGCAAGACGATTGTACTAATTAGGTCTGCAGTCGTCTGACAAAAAAGAAAATCCCCTCTGGTTAAAATCTAAGACCACAACCACTTAACGCCGAAAACTCATTACAGCATTAGGAACATTAAGAAAAAAATTACGCCAAACCAAACGAAGCGTAACGGCGGAACCCAGTTGACGGAGTCGGTTTTTTTTTTTTTTTTCGTACCCCAGTGACGATAATTGGCGTGTTTTGCATTCCAGTCAGTTTTTTTTCTCCACCTCTTACTATCTTGTTCACGAAAACAATCTCTTTGTGAGCTCATAGTCGTCGTCTAGTTCGGTCACGACGTTTAGTTGATAATTCTACAACAAAAAAGTTCATCATACAATTGGTCATCATTTGCATTCTGGAAATTCGCGAGATATTTCAATCGGCCCGGAGAGCAAAACTATTCAGTCTAAAACGCCTTTGCTCACACTAAGAGCGATCAAATTGAAAGCTCCTTCGTACCTCTCAGTCCAGAACCTAAAGAGTAGTCTGCTTTAGCTACTCTTGATCCTTTCTTCTTTCTTTTCACCTACCGATTTGTATTTCTATTCCTTGTTATTTGACAATGTGTGTACTTTAACCTCTACCTAGTAGTTTCTCTGTACACTTGCTTGTGCTCTGAAGCATAATTTAGAGCGACCGACCGAACAACCCAAGAAAAATCCGGTCTCACCAAGTGCTATTATACCGACTTACAACTGACTTACAATCAAACATAGCAACTCGAATATTCAAGTCTGGAAACAAACAAAGTATACATAACATGGCCACTCCAATCATGACTTCAACCCCTTCTTCTGAAGATAGATTGATTGATGTATCACATAATGATACACCTAGTTCATCAGATCAAAAGGATTTCTCTCCTTATAATAGAAACAACTCATTATCCGCATTAGTGTCGACTCTGTCAGCTTCGTCGTCGGTATCTGGCGAAATGTCCAAACAATGGATTCTCGAAGAAAGCTATAGCGACGTTGTCGCAGCACATCGACAAGCATACAATAACAGGAGCACCAATAATGATTCTCTGCCTGTCGCTAATAATGACGATGGAATACCAACGAATTCATCATCCTCCACAACAACTCCACACCATTCTAACGGTAGATTCAAGCATTATCACAAACCAACTATCTCCGATTCACCTACACTAGTATCTTTATGCCAGAAATATATTGATGAGGAGAATATCGAAGGTCTGGCTCGTATAGCCCGTAATAAAGGATTACCACCAGCATTGCGTCAATATGCCTGGCCATTGCTACTAAGTAGCCATCCATACGCAGTTTCACCATCAATTGTTGCTGAATATCCCGGCTCTTCCAATGGAAGCGACGAGTTGGTTCCTATTAGAAGAATCCGTGGCGATATCTCCCGGTATCGTAAACGGTTAAAACAACAACAAGAAGCAGCGTCTAGAAAGCCGTCCAATAGCAATACTGCCAGCAAACCTATATCACGCTCATCAACTTCATCTACACAAACTCCAAGCTCAACTTCATTATCAACCTCGCCAACAAACTCTTCATCTGGATACAACTACTCAGAAGTGGCTGTTCATGAATTCTTCACCGAAAGTCTAGAGAACCAACGATATGAAGTTCTCGAGGGGGCCATTGAAAAGTTCCTTAATAAATGGGGGGCTACTATTCCCTATGATTCCGGTATGGCGTGGACAGCATTTGCATTAGCTGACTGGGTAGATCCAGTATACATTTTAGATTTACGGAATCCTCGTACAAAGAGAAAACATCATCAACATCATCAAAAAGGGGCCAATGATGCCGATAGAGAAGGCGGTTCCTCGCACTCGCCGTCACAATCACCGTCCCCGTCACCTTCATTATCACCAACTCCATCCCAGTCATCCACTGTATCCGCAACACCTTCAGAGGTCAGTACTCCTGAACTGGCTCCTATCGGAGTCTGGGAAGAAGATTCTTTGCATCATTCTTTTGCTGATGTTTTTGAGCAATTTATGCTGGTCCTATTTCATGCGCCCCCTCTCGGATCCGATGGTCCATCTGGACCGTGTGACTCGCCCCTATCACAGAGAATCTCGTCGTTTTTATCGGTTTTTAGGAAACTTCTACCCGAATTAAGTGATTACTTTGATGAAGAAGATGTTCTGTCTAGTATTGGAGGCGATGAATGGCTATTGTGGTGGGTGAAATGGATGGGAGCCAAAGTATGGAACAAGTTCGACCGCGGTCGAGTATGGGATATGTATTTAGGATGGCGGACGACCAACTGTCAAGAGGCCAGTAAATTTGACACCTCAAGCACTGACTTAGGCGTAGACCCATTCTGGAGTCCCATAGAATTAGAGTCAGATGCCATTCTAGCTCCTCATATTCAGCACCTGTTTGTATGCTTTGCAATGCTAAAGTCCAAAAGTCATACTCTATTTGAACTAGATCAAAGTGAGATCAGACAGTTTTTGACCCAGGTTTCAAAATGCAATGATATGGAATCTATCGTGCAGGAAGCTGGCGAGGCATGGCGGTCATGGCAATGGGCTGAAGAAAGCGAAGAAAATGACGACTAAGCCTTATTATATATCAATATATGACTTTTGTTTTGATAATTTAAATTTGTTACTATTAGTACGCGGTAGAGAAGCAAGACTGGGTCTTCTGGGGGAATTGTTTTTTACCACAGAAGGCTAGCAAGTCTGTTCATCAATAGCTACATGAGAAAAAATGTTGCTTAAATTTCATTTCGTTTACGGTGGTAATACCTCTCTATATATAATGTACAAAACCGAAATTCCAGAGGCGATGGAGTGAAGGCAAGAAGAAGAAAAAGAGACCAAACAGTAGATATTATTAATACTGACGGCGACCGGGGGACAACGCGAGAGGAACAACATGCAAAATGCAATAAAACAAATAAATCAAGGGGGAAAAAAAAGAAAGAAACACTAAGCGAAAGACCGGTTTCATTCTTCTTGTAAAAGCGATTGAAGTTACTTTGAAAGGGTAAATGCGAAGTTAAAATAGTAGTAGCCTTCTATTTCCCTCTGCCCTTGCGCTTGGATCCAGACCCGACTCCAGCAGCTCTTGCTCCTATACTAATATCAAGGTCATCTTCGGAAGAAGCAAGAAGTGCAGGACCAAAATTACGTCCTCCAGCAGCCGCAACAATGTCAGCATACCAGTCGTTGGATAATGATGGAATTTCTCCCTGTTCGGTGTTTTTGAGGAAATTGGCCTTTTCGATCCTCCATTCATTTTCCACATCCTCGAAACCAGCAGCCCAGATTCGATCTCTCAATTCTCGTAGCTTTTGCTCTTTATGCTGTCGTTCCTCCTCTTGAGCCATCCATTCCATGTGTTTTAAATCATCTGAAGATGGCTCATAAATGTGCCAAATGGTGTAATGAGGAAGTCCAACAACAGAATAACCCATTCTTCGGCACATTTTACCAAACCCTTCAGTTTCGGCATGCTTTTCAAATGAAAAGGCTGGGAAATGGGCACCACTTCTGAAAACGCTTGCCTTAGCAAGAATCGACACACCACCAATACCATCCAATTCCATTTCGACGGTCGGATCTCCATAAGGATCACGTAGATACGCTAAATGGGGTCTCCAAGTAGCGTATTCAACATACCCTTCTACAATAACAGCATCTTCATCCAACTGATTGGCTAATTGGAGAGAAGTCTCGGACTCTTGCCAGGAATTAAGATCGTAAGGCTGCTCGTTACCTAACCAATCAGGCAATGGTCTCCAGACATTTGGAACAATGACGTCCTTATCGTGAGACATCAGATCTTCTAGGATAGTTGGAGGAACGGTTTGAACGTCGGCATCTCTCCAGTAAACCCAAGAATGATATGGTTTAAGAGCTACTCCAAGAAGCCAGTTTCTAGCTCTAGCCATCAACTTTCTACGAGGGCCTTGAGCTTCAAACCCATGACGATCGGAAAATCCTTGACCAATGGCTTGACCGAAATCTTTCTCGTAAATATCAATCGTACCAAATCTCTTGGCAGGATCTGGGTGTTCCTGTAAAGTGACAAGATGGTCTCTCAATGCTTCTAGAGTGTTATCTTTTGAATCAGACACCAAAAATGCCAAATCAATTAAATTATGAGGATAAGTGAGATTGGACATGTGACCAAAAAACATATTCAAATGTGGAGCGGCATCTCTTAAAGGAACAAGGTATAAGATTCTCTCATTTTTATTCCAACCAAGACCAGTACCTCTACTCTCTGCTAAGTCGTAGTGAAACACAGAGTCGATATTGGGATCATCCACCATCAATGAAGAGCTAACTGAGAAGAATCCAGGCATATGTACAGAAGCACGAATGCCGGGAAATATAATCAAAGTTAAGACCAATATTGGTAAACAAATGATATATAACAATTTCCGAGGGGAAGTCGAGTATTGCGACAACTTTAAAGGAAGCCACGGAGAAGCCTTCTTAGAAGAACTTCTTGGATGGAACTTCATGAATGGGCCACCATAATGATCGAATTCAGAGCTTTTAAAAGGTAAACTCATTGTATGTTGTTTTTTTTTTTTTTTTGGAGGCTTATGAGTGCGGATGATACGAGCCAAGAACGGCAGAAACCTTTACAGATGATTCGCAATCACGTAAGATACAAAGTCGGTGATGTTACAAGATTGTTGAAAATAAATTAGAATAGGCAACGTTATCATATACTAGCGATAAGTTTCTATTTTTGTGAGTGTATGATGATTGTGAGATGTCGGTTTTGGTCGGTCCCAAAACGATAATAAAGCAGAAATGTTTAGTATTTCTACTTTCCGCTTGAGATGTAGAATCGGGATTTATTTCGTTTTTGACTTTAGACTTTTTTTTTTCCGTCTTCAGGTTGAATTCGTCAACGTTTGTGATTTGCTGGGTTTCTTCGTCTTCACACTTTACACCTTTATTTCCTCCTGTTCAACACTAACGAACTAAAAATAAATGCAAAGACAGAACCAAAACCAGAACCAGTATTTTTACTCGTATCCTTTTAGTTGGAAAAGGTTATCGATGTTCGCAAGAAAAAAATGTTGGAATAAAAAAGTGATAATCCACTGTTGTGTATGTGTAAACGATTTACGTGTAAAGCTCTGGCTCCCAATTGTTGGATGGCTATTATTTTTTTGTAGTAGTAGGTATGGCTACTTTTTACTACTGCTTAGCAGGTACGTGGCCCTGTTCAGTACCAATTTTTTTTTCTGTTTCTCCTAACGTTTATTGTTACGGCTCATGTGAGACGCAGTTTTAAATGATACAGAGGCATGCGTGGGTAAGGGGTGATTGATTTCACCTATGAGTGGGCTATTTTTTTTCATTGGCTTTTTCCGGCACCGTTCATTTCCTCAGCTGCGCGATGGGCGGATTGACATACACTAAGACTTACGGATTGAGAATCCTTTTTTCCGGCTTGCAGTCCAAAAGTCTCCGATAAGAGCTCAGATGCCGCGTAAACAGGAGGTCGACATGCTGAAGATCCTATTATGTGCCGACGAGAGTCTATTGAGAACGCCTTCTGGAAAGAATGCTGTTCCTGCGTCTTACTCTTTCTGCCGACAGAGTGTTATGATTCGGGTTTCGCTGGTATGTAGATTGTTGCTGGGGTTGTCGCTTGTTGGATAACATTATCGGTGCAGGTTCGTGAGACTATTGGAAAGTTTAAAAAAACAGATCCTTCGTTAATTTTGCGAGCCGTAGATAAAAATAGCTCTTATTTGGGGTTAAGTTGGGCCTGGATTAATCGACACACACAGAGGCTCGGGCTGGGCTTGTTATCAGCAACCACGTGATGGATGACGGATGGCTCATACACTGGAACTGGCGCTGGTTGGGAGTAATTGTCCAGGTAAGCTGCTTGCAATATCGCTCTGTACTACTAATGTACTATCCATTAAGGTTTAACGGGCAGACTGGTAGATCGTAACAAGTCCAATTATTGCTCGTGCAAGGTCCTAACCTTTATTAAGTGAGTTATTTTAGATCTGTATATGGATAGGGCCTATTTCCAATCAGCGATGTTTAACCCTCTGGAGACTAGTCAGTGCTGGCTATCCAAATATAATCCTAGATCCAAGGCTAGCCGCGACTTGATTCTGTAAGGGTCTGGATGTGATATTGTAATGTCTATATACCATACAGTATAGATTATAGATTATATTTGGTTCAGTACCACAGCAAGAGCAGAAAGCAGGTCTCATCAGATGTTGCTGGTTAGATGATTCGATATTATCACCAACTCACGCCTAGTCATGTGACACCGATAATCAAATCTTAATTAATGAAACTAGCCCACCGTCCTTCACAGCTACAACTTGGTGTGCCCTCCCAGATAAATTGTTCACTATGCGGCTGCTATCGATGCGGCGCAATGAAAGTTCCATTTTTTGTCTTTTCACAATAATTGATGAAACCAGTGATTGGCATACCAACAACAATAGCGGGAATAATTCTTCTAATCGAATTGAAGCTTAGTTATGCAGTGTTCAAGTAAGTAGTCGAAGAGCACACAAGAAGAGGACCGATTCCGCTTTGTTAAACATAATGATAGACAAAACTAACTCATTTCCAGTCTCTGGGGAGGTTCCTCAGCATCCAGTGGTGACCAAGAATGGACATATTTATGAAAGATCATTGTTAGAGACCTATGTCAAAGAAACAGGGAATGATCCAGTTACGGGAGAACCTATTAGTGTAGAAGATGATGTGATTACTATTCATACTGGAGCAAATGTCAATGGAAATACAAACGGGTCTTCAATTATCCACCCTAAACAACCTACATTGACGTCAATTCCTTCACTATTATCGTCGTTACAATCGGAGTGGGATTCGCTAGTTCTGGAGTCCTTCTCTCTAAAGCAGCAGCTCTTGAAGACGCGACAAGAACTATCTTCGGCACTGTATATAAATGATGCGGCAGTTCGAGTCAGCGCACGATTAACAAAAGAAAGAGACGAAGCCAGGACCGAGTTGGCCAAATTGGCGGCTAGCTTGGGTGTTTCTGTCAATGGCGGTGTGGAAAGTGCTAGTATGGAGGTCGATGGTGAACAAATAACTGGTGGTCCAGTTAAACTTCCAAATAAAATAGTCGACAAAATTATATCAAAATCAAAAGAATTGGCTAGTTCTAGAAAAGCAAATTCAAAGAAGGAGTTACCGGAAGATTATTCGACCCTAGATCACATTCAGAAATATGTGGAATCGCATAAAACAAAGCAATTATTCACCTCTGTGTCTCATATATCAGTTAATGAAGAATCTGGAACCATTGTCACTGGAGGCGGCAAATCCCTAGGTGGAATCTTTTCCATTTCTGAAAGGGCCCTTGTTGGTCCAAACTTCCATGCTGGTGGTATTATCACTGGCGTATGTTGGGATACTTCAAATGAAAAATTTGTAGTAGCAACCAAATCCGGTACTGTGGACTCCTATCAGACCACAGATCAGACTTCACCCTCACAATCAATATCCATAAGTTCAAAAGACTCATTAACAGCTTTGGCCAGTTTCCCAGTGGGAAATCTTGTTGTCACTTCTGATAAGAATGGATTCTGGTATATTTTAGACTTGGAGTCTGGTACGGAACTGTGTTCTATAAACAATACCTGTGAAATCACCTCACTTGCAGTTCACCCTGACGGCGAACTCGTAGCTATAGGTTCGAGTGACGGCAATATTCGTGTCCATAAAATTACCGACGACGATTTCAGCCAACATGCTGCTATCTTCCCAACTGCCGAAGGTTCTGACTCGCCCGATACTGCGGTCAGTAGTCTATCATTCTCCGAAAATGGTTATTGGCTTGCATCGTCTTCCATCCATCTACCGGGCCAGGCGCAAATTTGGAACTTACGAAAACTTTCCCTGCTTGCTACAGTAGCTTTTGAATCGCTAAATTCGGGCCCAATATCATCTGTTAAGTTTGATCATTCTGGCCAATACCTTGCTGCAGCTTCATCGTCAGGAATCGAAGTTATTGCATATAATAAACAAGAAAAGTCGTGGATTCCAGCTATTATGAGTGCCCCCGTTGGATCTGTCGATGTAGGATGGGCTCGAAATGCCAAATCTCTAGTTTCTATAACTTCGAAAGGTAGTATCCATATCTTTGAAGAAAAATAGAACTGTAATTTTATGTATATCAATTATTTAACTTTAAAAAAATGGTTCGCCTTTCTTTCCTGCTTGTCAGAGCTTCGTCCGAGCCTAGTGACTAAAGGAAGTCATTTTTATTCGCTGAATATTTAATGCACATATATTAGATTACAACTTGGTATTACACTACTATGTCTGAATGGTTGAAGATGGCTTCCGTGGCTTTGGAGGTGGTGCCTTCATAGTCGACGAAACTGCTCTTGAAGATTTCCGAACTAGTGGTGGTGGCTTGGTTACAACTCCTTGTCCCAAATCGCCTCCTATCTTGGAAGGAGGTGAGAAAGACCGTTGTTTGGAAACCTTCAGTTCTGAAAATGTACTGGATTGATTCTCCTTGTCTACGTTATTTGGCAGTCTTCTCTTTGGACCACGAGCTCGCTTCTTTGTCATATGAGTCAGTTGTTTATCAGAGGCAGTGGACCTTGAGCTAAGTTCAGAATTGTCGAGAGTTGATACCTTTCGAACTTGTGGCGGAGAAGGTTCGGAGGGGCCCCTCATTAATACACTAGCAAGATCATCTCGGAAACTACCAGGGGAACCCACTGATGGTGGTGGTAACTCACGCTTAATGTCCTTCGCAATTGGGCTATTCCTACTTGGAGGAGCAGGCGGAGGAACAGCTTCCGTTACTGATGATAGTAAATTACTCTTACTATCAGCAGCACTTTTCAGCATCTCCTTCCCAACGATAGTTCCAGTTAATCCAGACGGGAACTGGCTTCGAGATGGACTTTGAACGGTATTAGACCTTCTGAGACCAGCTTTAGCCTGCTCAATAGTATCCTTAACGTCATCTTTAAGTGGTCTCTTACTAGGAGAAGAGGATCTTAGACGACGCAATTGCTCCAAAGCTTCAACAGTGGGCTTTTCAGAGACAGGTGGTGGGCTTCGCTGCCTTAGGCTACGAAGCTTTTCCACCGCCTCCGGGGTGGCCAGGATCCTCGTTGGAGGAGGTGAGGGAGACCGGAGCTTTTTCAGTTGATCCACTGCTTCAATGGTTGGCTGTTCTTTGGGCCGCTGCGGTGAAGGAGACCGGAGCCTTTGTAATTGATCCACTGCTTCAATAGTTGGCTGTTCCTTAGGTCGCTGTGGCGATGGAGCACGAAGGCTCCGAAGCCTTTCAATAGCCTCTGCAGCTGGTTTAGGTGCTACAGGTGGAGGTGCAACGAGAGCACGCGATTTCAACGATACAGAGGTGTTGCTACGGCCCAATTGAGATGATGGCAATGGAACTGAAGCAGAAGATTGACCAGAATTTGGCGAGGCAACAGCAAGTTTAGATGAGCGAAGAGGTGAGATGGTATCCGAACCGGAACCGACTAATGACAATGGGCGTGCTTTTGCTGTTGTCTTTTCGTCGTTTTTAGTAGTTATAGTCGATGTCGAGGGTGCCCCAGTTAGTTTGGAACTTGACCAAGAGGAATCAACAAGAGATCGAGATCGGTTGTGCTGGCTAAAGGTCTTCTGCTCCGGGACCGGTAACGAAACGGTTGGTGAACTTCCTAGGAACGGAGATGAAGGGGTATACATATTACCCTTTGTCGGTGATGGCGACCTAAAAGGTCCGCCGCTGTTACCTGTTGAGTCAGGCGTCGCTGGACCAGGGCCATTTTTTTTCAGAGCACTTTCTAGCCAAGAGGTTGGTCTTACTGGACTCAATCTCCTTGAATCGTACTGCGGTGAGAAGCTGTTAGAGGTACTAGGACGACCTCTGGGTTCAGCGGCTAACGGATGCATCACCGATGGCATCAAGTCGATGTTAGCTTCACCATCATCAATTTTTCTAGATAAAGGGCTGGTAAATGAAGAAGCTGGTTTGGGGGTTGGTCGTGGCCGAGGAGGAAATGGGGGACCGTTGCCGGACATTTTTGGTGAATCTGATGGACGAGGGGGAAATGGAGGAGCGATATCACTGCCAGAGTGAGCAGCAATACTAGGACTCAAACTCGAAGCAGTGCTAGGAATGGTACCAAGCTTACTCGGAGGAACTGGGACCGACTTCTTCGCGGACAGGCTTTGAACAGTCGGACTTCTGGTTGATTGTGAAGCCGGAGAAGTAGTTGTCGAACTATATCCAGTTCGAATTTGAGTTGGTGTTCTATTAAGTGGAGAAGATGGAGAGCCTAGACCTGGACCAGAGCTCCTTAATGTACTTTCTTTTCTTAACAATGCGCTTTGCACAAACCCTCCTGCACCTCTCGTTGGACTTCTGGAAAGAGATCCAGAAGGAGAAGGGGATCTGGTTTGCAAAAAGGGCACAGGAGAAGATGGACTAGAACTAAGAACTGGAGTTCGACCCTTTTCAAGATAAAACGGCATCTTTTCTACAGATGTACGAGCAGAAGTATCAACCGCAGATAACTTGGGTAGCGATGACTTAGAACCAGGGGTTCTTGGTAGCTCGTCATCAGAATTAGATTTTGGCAGCGCAGGCAAGACCCTGACAACATGACTATTTCTGAGATTAGGTGGTAGCGCCTCGGCTTGTTCCAGTATTTCCCTTTTCTGTCGTTCCTGGGAGTCTTTCTTCTCTCGCTCCAGTCGCGTCTTCCGTTCTTTTTCAAATTGAAGTTTGAGATACCCTTCATGGTCCTTGTCATCTCTTAGCTCTTTCTCTAATTGATCTTTAAGAAGAGCATCTTGCGTTTTTTCAAGTTCTCTTCGATCTTCTGCGTCCCGGATTGGTTGATTGCTTTTCAATCGGAGCTGTCTTTCTTTCTCTTCTGCTTTATCATTTTCTCGCATATTAGATAATTGCGACTGCTTCTCCTTTTCTTTGTTTGACTCTTTATTGAGAATTGAATCATATGCTGAGTTTGATGCTACCTCCGACTTGCTTAACTGTTCTCGTTTCAATAGAGCTTCTTTCCAAGCAGGGATCTTAGGGCCTTCGGTATGCTTTGTAGCGTTAGGAAATAATGATATTGTGGCAGTTGGGCCATGTAATGATTCAATTGTATCTTTGATTTCCTGTTCCTTTGATTTGGACATTATCGTCGCATTACCGATTTCATCCGAAATGTCCAACGAAGAAACTTTAGTTGAAAGCTGGTCTACACTAGTATTAGCCTTAGATGGAGACAACGATCTAGCTCGTTCTGCTCGCAGTGCTTGTCGTCGTTTGCGGCCCTCCAAGATCTCTAGTTCCAGCTGTTGGGCTCTCAACTCATCCTCACGATCAGTCTTCTCACCCAATTGGCGGATTCTCAGCAAAAAGTCATTTACCTCACTCGCTTCGGACGCTGAGGAATCCATTCTAGAATATAATGCACAAGGACACGAGCGGGGTCTACCAAATAACAGTAAGTTAGCTAATAGATATCAAATAGAAAAGCAAGGCTATCGTTTCAAACTCACCAGAAATACAATGACTATCTATCAAAAAAAAAATTGATGGATCTTAAACTTATATAACCAAGAAAACGAATGGAAAGGTGTGATATGTTAAAACGTCAGTAGATAATTGTCAGAGTATATTTCGATTCGCGATATTTGGACTAGATAAGCTACCTTTGACGAAATGACCGCAATATACTTCAGCGTGTAATTATTTTTTAGTAGTTCTAAATCTTTTGCTGTATGTTGATATGTGACCCCTTTTGTTGACAAAATTCTATTGCTCGTTCATGAAACGAGCTTTCAAATGAGATGATGCATGTTATAATATTGTATTAACGCGTTTAATCCGCGGCTATATTTTCCCGTTATAGCGATAACCTGTGTTGTGAATGTAAACAGTGGTAGTATAGATAGCTCGTTAGCAGCAAGAGCCTTAATCGTATCATTGTCATGTTATATAACACTCACCAAGATCAGAACTCATATTTGCTGGGTCGACTACTGCAGTTCCCGTCTAGGTCTTGCTGATAATGTTGACAGGGTATAAAAGTGTTTTTCTGAGATACTTATATTTTCAGCACAGGTCAAAAGGTGACAAAGTGGTACAATTCTCGGCCGTACAACAGAGTTTGATACACTTGTCTATATAAATGTTGGTAGCTCGTAAGATAGTCTAATAGCCACTTTGTTTCGAGATCAACGGCGCAGGTTCAAGGAACTGCTAAAACGGCGGCTGTAATTACATTGCCTAAACAGGTAGTATGCATCTATTCTACAGAAAAGATAACCCAGTGTACGGTAAAAAGAATCTCATTTGTCTATGGTCTGTATGCTCTGAACGAGGGCCAAGGTTTTTTTTTACTCACATTTAATTGAACTATATTTGCCGCCGCCCCATATATGTCTTGCGTGCTTACTGCACAATCTCTATACTTAGAAGTAGATTTATAGTTAACAGAATGCTTTCGCTTGACGTAAGATATAATAACTCTTAAGCATGATAAGTTTAGTTCCACGTCTCCTTAAATGACATCTTGTAGTAGCTTCAATTTCAAGTAGACAATTTTTTTTATTTTTTTTGGTCCAATGGGAGGTGAATAATGGTAGGACAATTGTTTTCAAGAGCACGATTAATATTGCAAACCAAAGAAACCTCCTACAGGTAAATTAGTACCATCGAAAATGATATATGCGGAGTCCGGATATAATGTATCTACTAGTGCAGAGGCTTCTATCGCTACATCACAAACGGTCCTTGAATATTGCTCATCGCACAGTGATGTAGTTATAAAGACGATTTTTATGACCAGTAGTGGGTCTACTAGTTTTCCCAGTACACAGCAAACGAGCTCTGAATTATTTAATGGACCAACTTTAGTCACATCCGACGACGATAGATCAACGTCGGCGATCCTTTCGACATACCATCAATCTTCAAGTCGGTCATTTCACACGACTTCCCAGTCATCATCAGACTTGACATCATCTACTCTGTATTCTACTACTTCATCCACTTCATCCACTTTAGAAGGGCCTCCTCAAAATATCCCTCCTCAATATAGCCCCGAGAGGCCGTTGTTCCCCAATTGCACTGAATCATCGCCAGAATCTTGTCCTCGACAGTCAGTTGCCCCTCCGACAAATCAACATGATCCAGAACCCCCAGCTCCGACTATAGTAGGTTCTGTCATTGGATCTGTGGCTGGTGTTGCACTGATTATCGTCACTATAATATACGTAATAATGCGGAAGAGACCGCATTTGCGAACCGATCAGGAACCTCCCGACGATACATACAACACGACACAATTGCTTTCTCGGAATTCGCCATCATCATCAGTGGTATCATCCATGTTACTACCTTTCACATCGTACAGACGAAGCAGGACTTCACTCCAGTCTGCCAATGATAGTCAATATCAAACGGGATCATCCACTAATATCCAGTCGGCAGGTATCCGACGAAGCAGTTCAGACTGGGCAGGCACTTTAAATGGAGAAACATTTGAATGTGAAACAGAAGCTACTGAAGAGACCGAAGCTGGCACTGGTCTAACATCATCTAGAGAGCGAATTGAAAACTTCACGCCGCAAAGACGAATATGGTACAAGTCTAATAATCAAAATGGCAGTTTTTCCACGTCTCGCCAAACTAAAGACCACCATCATACGCGGCCGCCATCCAGACTACGGATTCAGCCAGTCATTGCATCTACCAATATAAACTCTTCCACCACCTCAATCTCGATATCAGCCATGCCTCCTCAAATCTATCGACCATACGATCCTGAATTAGCGAAATATCTAGATGAAGCCAAACCCATTTCACGAAGTAGGTTTACCGAAACTGGCAGCCTATAGCAAGGTTTAGACAGGGTTCGAAGGGGTCAATAATCATCGTTTTTTTCATAATAAAAAAAACTTATACACTAATATTTATACGTTATTCGCCCATCTCCCAATAAGCAATCAGAACAAACAATAAAATAAAATAAAATAAAAAATACCCTCAATATGAACTGAGTCCGGTTGAATACAGGAGGCCCCTCTAAGCGCGCGCGCTTAACACATCTCATTAATCCATGCATTATATGCATCCCATTTGTGCATTATCATCTATCAGCAGCACACCGATAAGGATAACAAGAACAAAAAAAATTTATGCACGACAGGTACGACCTCTGATAAATCTAGGAGACAGAGCCAAAACAAATGGGAGAAAGGGCGGAGGTGGCAGGGTGATGGTGGGTGATAGCGAGCTATAGCAGATAAGAGAATCGAGAAGACAAGACAAGAAAATGCATCCAAACCAACAAATAAAGCAAAGATTCATGTGAACATAAAGACAAAAAAGCACCAACAAGACAGTAGATAAAAAGCGGGTACAAACTAATAAACGCAAAACTTAACCAGTTCTAAAACATCAACAGCGGCCCAGACTATTGCACTTGTATAAGTGCTTTAACCTCTAATATGAACCTGCCTTCTTTATATTGCTCATTGATATCGTAGGCCTTGACATAGGTCCATCCAACGTTTGTTGCGCACACTTTACAATGAATATCTTGTACTCTGTATTCTCCAGTCATCATTTTCCGATCTTCTATTTCCGATCGATCTACGTTTACGCTGGTATGGTAAGTACGTCAGTTTGATTCGGGCAGTAATGTGCTTGAAGCGCGGTTTATACACTATTATACTTACACATTCTTGATTAGATACGCTTCGCCTTGCTTTCCTCTGAAGTTCTAGATCAAATGTTAGTAAATCTCATGGACAGTGAAGAATTATGGCTCACGATATACTACTCACCTTTGACATGATATCATCCCATATGGCAAGATGCGTCTTGCAGTTTTTACAGCCGTAAATACAGGATCCATTCAGATATTTCTTGAAGACGACGCCCATTGTTGCAGTAATGCTAGCTAATGGTTTTAAGCAGGAGCGGATGTATCGGTCAGGGGTGGTGTTATATAGCAAAGGATTTGAACCGTCGCCCTTTTTGGCAGTACTGTAACAAAATTAATAGACTTATGTTTACAGCACTACCGTCGTTGAATTAATGGTACTTGTAGATTATTTGCAGGCTATGTTGGTCTGTTGTAGTGTAACTAATAGCCCAATGCTATGATCGCTGAGATAATTAATAACTGTCGGGACAAACGTATTTAGAGATTTGATATGTATCCAAAAAAAATTCAAAGATGCTACGACTATGAACTTAATAGTGATTTTCAGTCGACAATGGATCGTGGATTATTTTTTGGTTAGTCAAATGATACCATACTAGCCTATTTATATATTGGCAAACGTGGGTTGAGTAATATATATTTATATCCTCCGGCGGCATAGTAGCGCTCAACCTAAGTGCTGCAGTTAAGGTGACCACCATTGTGGGTGGAGCGAGGTGTGGAGAGGTAACTGGGTGAGCGGATGAGCAGGTGAATGGGAGGTGGATGGGCAGGTGGGCAGGTGTATGGGAGGTGTAGGGCAGGAGTAGGGGCAGGAGTAGGGGCAGGAGTAGGGGCAGGAGTAGGGGCAGGAGTAGGGGCAGGAGTAGGGGCAGGAGTAGGGGCAGGAGTAGGGGCAGCGTATATTAGTTCCAGCGGCAATGGTAGTAGCGTGCGGATATGCAGAGCTGATGGTACGGTTCCAGGGTGGGCCGAAACCGAAACGGCGCACGAGAATGAATATATGCCGTAGAAGCCCAATGAGCCAGCTTTCATGCACTGGAGGGCGCCTGTAGCGGTGTCCCCTAGAGTCCGAAGCCGATCGGATAGTAGGCTGGGGTGTGTAGAGTAGCAATGGCCATTAGTTCTAATCTGAGAGGCAGGCGGAGTCTGAGCAAGTCCATGAGCAAAATGTCATTCTGGCCATAGTGCAGTACGCTGGCCACCAGTAGTAGTCCAAGTCCTACAGGCATATTTATACCCGCGCGCGGGTCCCCCTATCGTTCAGAGGTGGGTTTGGCTACCAAACAGCCTTTGGCCCCTGGTTAACCAGTTGGCATGGGAGCGCAGCATGTAGTCGGCCAGTAATAAATATTGCTATTCCTTGTCGGCCTTATACTATGCTCTTAAACATAACTTAGGCCTGTGAAAATTTACAATAAACGACGCAATTTATCGCTGAAACATACTGCCGTTGTCCGCCGTGCTCAACATTCTCGTATTATTTGCTTGCTCACTATCGCTCTCTACAGCCCGCACTCGCACTGAGTACCTCATCTACTTCCACATCAGCGGGCCGCCAGCCGCCAGCTAATGCCGTCAGCTCACGCTTACTGCTCGTCCCATTACGGCACAACCTAGATTAAATGTCGCCGAGCAAACCCGGAAGAATGCTACACGATATGGGCCCCTCTCGCACTTGCTTGTTCCTCCTGATTGCCTGACTCTCTTAACTCAAGGTTGCCTGGCAACTGATTCACGTATGTTAGGGTTCGAATTACGAGACTCCGCCGCCAGCCGCTAGAAAGAGCCCGTACGGTGGCTTGGTTCGCATCGTCTGTTCCGACTGAGGTGGTGGTGATGGCGGTGGACTATGTTCCGTCCCGTGACTGTTTGGGCCAATCGCGTTTGGCACCTGTCTAATGTTCCTATCCCATGGTCAGCTATATGAGGTCTGTGTCTAGATGGATATTGGTCAGTCGGCAATGGGTAACAAGCATTCTAGTTGACGGAGTCTCGGGTCTTGCTGTTTTCTTCTATGCTACTACCTAACATGACCTGATATTCGATAGAGGTAGCCTGGCCATAACTTGGCAGCAACATCAGATATTCCTGTATACTCTCTTATACTCTCTATATTTTTATATCTGTTACTACTCCCACATCTCACATCCCCCAGCGCCTCCGCGAAGCGGAGCAACGGGTCTGGGCAGAGCCCAGTCGCCGAAGGCAAGCACCCCATCCACTCCCGTTCAAACGACCCCAGCGTCCCTTAGCTCGCCAATCTCCGGCTCGCCGTAGCCCAATTGTTCCAGGACCTGGTCGGTATGTTCGCCAAGGCGAGGAGGTTTGTGACGGACGGCTAATATGGTATTGTCGAACTTGACTGCAGGCCCAATGGTTTTGAGAACACCATCCCGGGCTGCTTCAAACTCGTCAATGGTGAGAATCATATCTCTGGCATTGGCTTGAGGGTGTTCGACAGCATCGACGACGTCGTTAAGGGCTCCGTAGGGCAGGCCGCTTCCCTCAAACACATTGAGCCATTCATCAAGAGTCTTTTGTTGGAATTTATCCTCGAGGATCGCTATTAGCTCGGCTCGAGTCTCGATTCTACCGTCGTTGGTGTTGAACCGGTCATCACTGGCTAGGTCTGCTGCCCCCATTCGCTCGCATAACCTGGTCCATTGCCGGTTATTGTTCGCAGCTATAAACAGCATTCTATCTTTAGTTTTAAACCCACCATATGGAACGAGATTCGGATGCGCTAACCCTAGTCTCTGGCCCCGTCTTCTACCAGATACGCCGTTGCCTGTATCCAGATTAAGACTGGCTAATCCGACATTAATAAGTAGCGAAAGGGCGCTTTCAAACAGACTTGCGTCGATCTTTGCTCCTACCCCAGTGGTATTCCGACTCTGTAAAGCAGCGAGAATAGCGCCATGAGCATACAGCCCAGTACATAGGTCACCAATAGCAACTCCGGGCTTCGAAGGTGGGCCGTTAGGCTCTCCAGTAATGTGTAGTAGCCCAGCTTCGGCCAATGCGATCGCATCGTAACCTGCTCGGTCTTTACTAGGACCAGTTGGCCCGTATCCAGTAATATTGGCATAAATCAGTCTCGGATTGTCATTTTTCAACTCCTCGTACCCTAAGCCAAGCTTCTCCATTTTACCAGGCAAGAAGTTGCTAACAAGGACATCACTTTCCCGGGCCAATTGTTTCAGTATCTCAATTCCCTTGTGATGCTTTAAATTTAGTGTGAGTGATCGTTTATTTCTATTAATTGAAGAAAAATACAGCGACATGAGCGGATACTCGTCTTTCCACATGTGTCCTTCTCCCGATGTTCTCCAGAGACGAGTCTCATCACCGACTCCCGGCTGCTCCACCTTTATAACATCTGCTCCGTAGTCAGCCAAAATCTGAGTACAGAATGGACCAGCTAGGACTCGAGAAATATCAAGAACTTTTAGACCCTCTAGAGGTGATTTTCGACCGCCAACGGCTGTAGACGTCGAATTGAGTCTCGTCAATACCGTCGCCGCTTGGTTCAGGCTCCACTGAACGTTTCTCCCAGTGGGCCTAGGGTACTTCATTTGGATCATTTTTCGGTGAATCCGCTCTGATACTTATTTTATATATAAATTAAACCTCTAAGATCTCGGTCCAACCTCAAGAATGACCGATGCGAAAACTCCTAATCGCCGAGGCGTACAATTTTTGGGCTGCTCAGCGCGTTCCGCACCTGAACGACATGCCAACCTTAAGGTTCCCCCCCCCATCGGGCTGCAACCCCAGATTCCGACCCCGGTGTCGATCGCTCTGCCATATATAACAGCAGCTAGACCAGACAGAGGTAGAGCACGATTTCCTTCGTTAGTTTTTGCTGCTCTCTATAGAGAAATATAATCCAAAGCTGTCATGGCTAGTAGACAATTATTTGGCATTGGACGCCCAATGGCACTGAGGAGCCTGTATAAGCGGCCACTGGCTAGACCTCTTCATGCTCAGGCTACAGAATTCTTACCAAATAATTTCCCAGACTTTACCGAATCTCAGATTACCGTCCGAGATGCCATATCTACTGTATGTTCTGGTTTCGATGACGGTTACTGGTCCCGTATCGAGTCCGAACATCGGTTTCCAACCGAATTCTACAACGCAATCGCTAGGGATGGTTGGCTGGGCATCTGCTTGCCAGAGGAATATGGAGGGTCGGACCTAGGTGTTTCTGAAGCAGCAGTTATGACCCAAACCATTTCTGAGAGTGGGGCGGGTATGGCAGGCGCCAGCTCTATACATATCAATATCTTTGGATTGGAACCAGTCAGAAAATTCGGCACAGAAGAACAGAAGAAACGGATGCTTATACCTCTTATATCTGGTAAGGAAAAAGCGTGTTTTGGAGTCACTGAGCCAAACACTGGTTTGGACACTTTGAAGTTACAGACCAAAGCAGTAAAAGACGGACATGATTATGTTCTTACTGGAAGTAAGATATGGATTAGTACTGCGCAGGTCGCTGAAAAGATTCTCATTCTTGCCAGGACTACCCCTCTAGAAGAAGTCTCCAAGCCTAGTCAAGGACTCAGTCTGTTCTATACGGACCTTGACAGATCACAGGTCGAAGTAACTGAGATTCCTAAAATGGGAAGAGCTGCTGTTGACTCTAACCAATTGTTTTTTGATGGATGGAGGGTACCCAAGGAAGACCTTATTGGCGAAGTGGATAACGGTTTCAAAATGATCATGCATGGAATGAATGCGGAGAGAATTCTCATTGGAGCTGAAGCGCTTGGTCTTGGATACGCTGCTCTACGAAGAGCCGCCATATACGCCAAGGAAAGATGTGTTTTCGGTAGACCCATTGGTCAGAATCAAGCGATTCAACATCCATTAGCTGAGAGCTGGATGCAGCTCGAAGCTGCCCGACTGATGATCTATCAGGCTGCCAAACTGTACGATGATGGCCATCAAACTGGAGAATATGCCAATGCTGCCAAGTACTTAGCTGCAGAGGCTGCTTTCCACGCTTGTGAGCGAGCAATTATGACCCATGGCGGAATGGGATATGCTAAGGAATACCACGTTGAAAGGTATTTCCGTGAAGTACTGATACCTAGACTTGCGCCTGTTTCACGCGAAATGATTTTCAATTATATCGGGGAACGCGTTCTTGGGTTACCCAAGAGTAGATAATAAAAACAACTGAGATATAGGATATATGTGGGAAAGAACGAGCCTCCGGCGGCTGGGCCCTGCCCAGACCCGTAGCTCACTTCGATCGTTTATTGGGGACTCTGTCCATCTGTTGATATTGTATTACAACTGCTCTTGGTGTTGTCCAGGCCACCCAGCTCGTTTTTTTCTTTCATTTGTCTGATTCTAAGGGCGCTTTCAGCAGCTGTGAGCTTGCAAGTGTTCCATGATCTTGACCGAGAAGCGCAAAGCGTAGCTTACTTAGGCTCTTTATTCTGACCGTATATATAACTCTACTAAAATAAGTCAGAAGTACGAAAACTACTTAACCAAACTTAAAAAATCGTGAAAGGAAGACTGACTTTTGGCGACAAAATGAGTATTGTTGACTGACGGACCTGTAGTACGTGCGGCTCTTGAGGCTCGTTGGTAGGGTTCGGAAATTGAAATTTTGATAATTGGTGAAGTTGAGACTTGTAGAGAACAGTCTTTTGAGTTGATTGAGACCCCGATATCAGACGGATAAAATGTCTTGGTTAGTTAGAGGAGGCAGGACGTCAGTATCTAGTGGGATATTGAGAAATGCTGTAGCATGTAAACGATTCCCATTAAACCAGTTAACAGCATTCAATTTAATCTGTAAACGAGGGTATAGAACCACTGACCGTCTACTGCAAAATCAAAATCAAAATCAAAATCAACAATCAGGAAGTCTGTTTGGAGACGTCTCTGAATTTAAAGAGTCCTCAGAGTCGAGACTAGCCCAGCTATCTCATCGTACTCAGGTTGAAGAAATGCCGGGCGACGGAGAAAATGGCGATAACGTGCCATCACATAAAAAACCTTTAGAGAAAGTCACTAATAGAGATCTGTTAACTGATCCAGAAGTTCTTGAGTTTACCAGCCCCAAGGCTGAAACGGCTGCTGAAAAGCTGCTGTCTCCCTTAAAGCAGCAATTGTATGCGAAGGCATTATCCCTTAATAATGGCAAATACGTTCCCAACCAACTAATCACATTGGATGATGGTAAAACATATAAATTATCACTCACCAAAGAGGAATTACAGGTGCTAGAACCATCGGTATACCTTCACTCGTATCGAATCAAGTCATCCCTCAAGAAGACATACATTTTCTTGCGGATGTTGCGAGGTATCGACCTCAATAAAGCCATCACCCAGTGTCATTTCAGTTCTAAGAAGGTTTCTCGCGATGTGGGCGATATGCTTACACGGGGCTTGCAGCAAGCCAAGGATCTCAAGCT
The DNA here is from genome assembly GCA_030579895.1 of Sugiyamaella grinbergsii. Classification (NCBI taxonomy): domain Eukaryota; kingdom Fungi; phylum Ascomycota; class Dipodascomycetes; order Dipodascales; family Trichomonascaceae; genus Sugiyamaella; species Sugiyamaella grinbergsii. The sequence continues at coordinate 76,857 of JAKTRT010000005.1, forward strand.
AGACCCTAATGACCTTTATATTGAACAAATATGGGTCGGCAAAGATGGTACCAATATTAGGCGACTTGAATTCAAAGGTAGAGGGCGGGTTGGTACGATCACTCATAAATGGGTTCATGTTAAGGCCATTCTGCGACGGGTATCTTACCGTGAAGAGAGGTCTACTGCTAAGACCTCCAAGATCGATAATCAACGAGTTTGGGAGCAACTCCGATCCCGCCCTGTTCATTATCCTCTTGACAGTTCTTATAAGTGGTAAAAACAACTGCAGTTGTACCATAGGCATCTTTCTGTAAATAAATAATAATCCTATATATTTTGGACGGTATTACGCGAGTCGAGTGGTCTTGAAGAAGCAGGGCTATAGGTCTGGGTAGAGCCCATCGACTACCAACTCCATACTCATCCGACATCTAGCAAAAAATGTTCATTAAATTTTATTAACTCGTTCCGTATATGTAAGTGCCATGCGTCTATTCGTCGTCATAGCCAGACAAAGCTTTGTCTCTAGGTCTATTCGGGATTGGGTAGCTTGTAGGCACATGAGGAGCATTGTCAAACAAGTACTTTCTTCTAATGGGAGTTACAAATAGAGCCAACACTGGTCCGATGATACCAAGGCCAAGGGATACGACAATAGCTGGCCGAGTATGCGTAGCATATCTAATGTACTGAGAGAATGTGTTAGACAGGGACATTTCGAGGGTCCGATCGAACTGATTGTAGGAGGAGGTCTGGGAGGGCCGCCAGTCATCGGAGCAAGGGAAGAACAGAGCAAATGAAACTTACTCTAAACGGTTGGCTGAAAAATTGAGGGATTGAGCCGTTTGCCATTTTTTGAATGTTTGGTGTGGCCCGAGCAGTGGTACTGAGCTTGATCTCTAGTCTAGATGCTGAAAAGTCGTGAAGTGAAATTGAATGGCCATGATTGGGCGAGGGAATTTCGTTGTGCCTCTTTTTGTGCGGCGTTGCCGGCTGTAGCCATCTTGTGTGGGGCTCTGTTCTTTACTGTTCCGTTACGGTCCGAGTCAGGCCCATGTCAGGCCCATGTCATCTGCCTGGTTGTTTTTTCTTCCAGTACATATCATATATGACCTACCTACCATTCTGGTGAGGTAATAGGAGTGTAGCCAGAGAATTGGGTATCGGCATTAAGATGAACAGCAGATTCAGGTGATCATATATTCACAACTATGCATGGTGTATTGCTAACATATAGGACCATCGACTGCTGTGATTATATCCAACAAAAAAAAAAAGATTCTCTACTAAACTAGAGCAACACTATAGATAGATTATAGTACACTACTGAGATACTACCTACAAGAGTGTTGCTAATATCAATCAAGATACAATATACAGAGACCTTTAAGGGGATGTAGACAATCTCTTATCTAATCAGCGCTCGTCGATCTGACACCCCTACTCCACGTCTCCAACGTACTCTATTCTCTCGCCCAGCTGCACCTCGATTAAGATATAGTTTGAAGCACCTAGTAATATTATTCGTACCAACCTCCGCCTATAAACAGCACCGACTGAACACCGATGACTTGATACCCCAGCAGCAGCACAATATAACGTCTATTTTCGAGCCGGCGAAACCACAGCTACTCACCCAAAATCAACAAGGAAAGCCCATTTGGCGTTACGACTTGACACGCAGTTGGAGCTTCCAAATCAAACTGTAAGAATTGACATCCTGTACCGATAGCGTGCGTTAAGTGGTCATTATTAGGGCTGCTTGTCAGTTAACCGGCGACGAGTGTATACGAGACACACAATCGATCTTGTGGCATTCTCTAACTACCAGGCCGATATTATCAGAATCACATAGAACATATCCTCACGTCTTAGATCAGAACAGGGGCCATCACCGAGGCAACACACAAGTCAGACTCGCTCTCACCTCGTAATTACACATTTACTTCAAGCTGTATCGGGTCAAGTGTCTTCTCAAGAAAACTCTACATCGCCATCATACCTTCAAACCCCCTCCTCACATTATCTCAGCTCCCGAGCACCCTTTCCTAGTAGATCCTCCATCTCCGCCGTCATCCATTTATCAAATGGACAACATAAAAGTGGCCCAAGTGTCCGATGTGACGTTGATGCGACTGGGAGTCGCTACCCAAGGAACCCTTCATCTCACCACTCATCATATGATTTTCCGGCAAAATGATAATGGCAGGGAAATCTGGATCTGCTATCCAATTATATTCGAAGTCCTTAGACAACCGTTCAACTCGCTTATGGGATATTCAAGAATTAGAATTTCTTGCCGAGACTATACGTTCCTCACACTCCACTTGGCAACTGACAAAGTTTCGCTCGATGTTTATGATAGTCTTGTCAACTTGACGTCGGCACCAATTAACATTGAAAAGTTTTACGCGTTTCTATATAAACCTGGATCACTTGAAAAGTCGTTCAACGGCTGGAACCTGTATGATCCAGTCAAAGAGTTCGAACGTATGGGGGCCACTCTCTCGTCGCCGGAAAATCCAGCAAAATGGCGAATCTCTCACATCAATAAAGACTACGCAGTTTCCACATCGTATCCATCTATTGTTGCGGTCCCCGACTCCATCTCAGACACCGTACTGAACTATGCGGCCAAATACCGGTCCAAATGTCGACTTCCTGCGCTCAGTTACTATCATAAGTTCAACAAGGTAAGTACTAATCTATCAATTTCAAGTGACCCCACCAACTAACCATGACAGTGTACAATTACCCGATGTTCGCAACCACTAGTGGGGTTGAAAAAGAACCGATCTGTTCAAGACGAAAAGCTCATTCTATCCATTTTCGCTACTACTACGGCCCCAGAAGGCGTTGTATCCAATCAACAGGAAAATATCATCGTCGATGCCCGACCAACTACAAATGCAATGGCTCAGACGGCCCTCGGGGGTGGAAGTGAATCAATGGATAATTATAAGCCCGCCAAAAAGTATTTTTTGGGTATTGACAACATACATGTAGTGAGAGAGTCTATGAACAAGGTAATCGAAGCTTTGAAAAACGGCGACGTGTCTGCGTTACCCCCGAACCAGGAACTTTTAGTCAGGTCAAATTGGTTGAAGCATATTGTAACTCTATTGAAAGGAGCTGTTTTGACTGCCCAGCAGGTCCATTACAAATTTTCTCATGTCGTTGTCCACTGTTCAGATGGATGGGACCGAACCCCTCAACTAACTGCGCTGGCTCAGATCATGCTAGATCCATATTTTAGAACTCTCGATGGCTTCATCGTATTAGTGGAAAAGGAATGGCTCTCTTTCGGCCATAGATTCTCTGAAAGGAGCCATGTGCCTGCTAGCTGCAAGGTTAAAGATTTTTCAGTCTCTCAGTTGCAGGAGACTCTGGGTGGAAACAACGGCAATACAGGCACTGGACTCGGAGGATCCAATGATATCACCTCTGACCTGATTAATGGATTTAATAATTTTAGTTCTGCCAACAATAGCTCTCCTAATAGTGGACCGAACTCTGCTTCCACCAACAGATCCAATTTTCTTAATAATGTTACGAATTTTCTACCCGACTCAGGAGCAAACAAAGCCAGTAAATATAGCGGTCCGATCTTTCATCAATTTTTGGACTGTGTTTATCAAATGATACGCCAATTTCCTAACAAGTTTGAGTACAATGAACGATTTTTGAGGCGATTGTTGTACCATCTTTATTCTTGTCAATATGGAACTTTTCTATTCAATAATCAACACGAAAGAGTAAAGGCGCGAGCAGACAAAAGAACCAGATCGGTATGGGATTATTTTCTTGCTAGAAGAAAGCAGTTCACGAATTCTGATTATGTGATGAGTGAGAATGATAATTGGGATAATAGTACCAATACCGAAAAGAACGTCTTGTTCCCCGACCCAAAAGATGTTAAATGGTGGGCAGAAGCTTTGGGAAGGACGGACCTGGAGATGAATGTCAATATTGGACGTGACATATCTCGACAGGGCACCCCAGCTGGTGAAGGAGAACCATCATTGGTGTCTAGTGATTTCTTGACTGCATTCCAGGCCATGAATTTTAACAATAAGTATCAGGGCCCACCACGGGAATCGCAGCACGTGAAAAGTTCTTCAGGAAGACTTGAGCTTAGTTCAGGCTACTCATCAAGTCCAGATCTTACAATGGGAAAGAGCAGTGATGAACCTTCACTGTCTATTACCGAGAGGGAGAGAGACCGTGACTTATCTGTCCCCCCTGCAGGGTCAACTAATGCTACCTCTACCTCATCAGCATTTCCTTCAGAAGGATTCGGACGGTTTTCAAAACCAGCCAATGGAAGACCAAGTTCGACAAATGCGAATGCGATTGCGGTTCGTACAGTAGTTAAAGTAGAAGGAGCGACAGCAGAGGTAGGAGCAGAAATGACAAAGGAGTCATCGGTGCCAACACTCTCAGTACCGGCAACCTCAGTTGAAACTGAATCGTCAACGTTGCAATCTCCTCCAATGTCTAAATCTTTTAGTAGTTACATGGAACCGCTAGGAAACACCGTAGTAAACTACTCAACCGATTATGACTCTGATTACAAAAACCACGCCAAACCTGGTAAAAAATTCGATAGCATGTCAATAGACTTGGGACACTCGGAGGCTGATTCCGATTTAGGTTATTCGGAGAGACAGCGATTTGCAGGTAGTGGTAAATTTACCAGTGGAGCTACTTCCCTGACGGGTGGAGTTACATCAATAGCAGAAGATTTGTTCGGCAGATTAACAAGAACAGAGCCGGCTAAAGCCGATAGTTGAAGAGATTCGACCCATGAAGTCGTTGCATCTTATTTATTTTCCGCATTATCATATATGTATACAAAGTTTCTAACATAGTTATAAATCTCCCATTCTCCTCACTATACAGTAAGTGGAGGTCATAAAGCCTCAATTATGATCTCTTTATTTCTGGTTCTCAAATATCTTTATTTTGTCTTTTTGGATTCTCTCTTAGTAGTCTTTTCTTTCTTTTCAGCAACTGGTGCCTTTTTTGGTTCTTCGGTCTTTTCTTCCTTCTCTTCAACCTCTTCAGCAGCCGCCTTGGCCCTAATACTGGCATCTTCCAATTCGGCCCAATATTGACCTAACTGAAGTCCTACAACTCCTAACAACACCAAGACAATGAATACTTGAGTGGCAGCAATAACATTGATACCAGTGTGCTCATCGACCTCGCCCCATTCACCAACCAATGCAGAAGCAGCTCCTCGCTGCAAATTGGTCAAATAGAAAGCAATAGCAACCACATACAAAAACAAGCTTCCGCCATCAAATAGAGTATTGGACTCGGACGGTCTATATAACTTGATGAAAATTCCTAATAATCCTAATCCCATTATAAAATGATGGACATGATGAAGGAACGTCGGCATGCTTGCCCATGTTTGATAATGTGATAATGACAAAGCAAATGATTCATTTGTTGGATTCGAAGTCCACAGTGTGTAATAATCATACGCCCAATTGGAGTAGATAGCACCAAGGGAGAATGAGGTAGCACAAAGAATCAGACCAGTTGAAAATGAAGTAGCAGCAGTCGGCATTGTAGTGGTGGTAGGAACAGATAATGTGAATAAAGAGTTAATCGAACAAAAAAAAAAAAAAAACCAACAACACTATTTACTACAAAAAAATTTCAATTCGTCGTGTGTGAGAGATAGTCTCGGTGGAAGAGATGCGAAGCTTTCAATTAGGTCTTCCTTTCTAACTGCCACCAGCACCTGATTGCATGCGCGTAGTATAGATATTCCTAATGATGGGTTAACATAGAGACTTATCAGTTTGTTATCTATGCCGAAAGGCGCGCTTGTACTGGACCACGGATCAGGGTGTCATGTGACTAAAAAAAGTTTAGTTTTCTCCCAAGCCCACTCTTACATACTCCGGGTAAGGGTAATGTCTGTATGTTTCCACAGACTTATCGCGTAGGGTTCAACCAAATGATAGCCCTCTTAGAAGCCTTTGAACTATCTATCTAAGGGAGAATGAGAAAACTACATTGGATCAACTTTGCGAGAAAACACGATTCCAAAGGGTCCGTCCCAGTTCTATTCAGATGGTAGAATGTAAGCGGCGCTGGTAGAAACAAACAGTGCATGAGGAGGCTGATGGAAGAACAGATCTATAGTGTTCTATAAAATATAGTAGATATTCGTGAGAGTTTCTGCCATTTACTCTAGAAATACTAAATAAATGAAGAGCGGCTTAAATAGGCCCTGCGACAATAGCAGCTACAACTGAATTGAGAACTGAGTCTCATGAGGAATGGACCGTTCAGAGCCTAAGCAATGGATCAGATTCTCAACGGGATTCAGCGCCTTTTAGTTCCCTCTGAGACACTAATGTATTTATCTGTCTACATGCCCTCTAAATGGTTTTTTACAAAAAAAGGACTTATAGCTTAGGGCGATAGGTTAGGAGATTATACTAGGGAGAAGCTCATAATTTCAACTACCGTACCGCACAAACTATTTTTATACATTTATTAACCCACAAGTAGCAAAAGCTAGGGCAAAATGTAATTACTGTTACCCCCTAAATCTAGTTATATCTCCACAAACCCCGATTCCTTTGTACGGAAGACAACTTACATGCGGGTTTATAAGCAACGTGGATCCATGAGGCACTGGTGCCGTTATCATTCCAGCTATCTATCTCTTCAGTTGATGGCTTGCGCGGTGGGTCGTTGACACCATAACACTGGGAGTTGTTGCGTGGCTCACACTGGTCAGCTCGTAATGTAAATAAATCTAGTGGCTGTTTTTGGCAAAACGCATATACGGTCCACAAATCTAACAGCATATATGGCATAAAGCAGGCAAGCAAAAGAAGCGAGGGCACAATCTTAGCAACTGGCACTTGAATTGCCTTTTTGGTCTAGAGCAATTGACAGCCCCCGATACTCGACGGACGTTTTTTACATTTCCTACAATACTGTAACAAAGCTTAAATTCCCCTACCCACGTAGCTAATAGAAATAGTTGAAATCAACCATATTTGAAAGCCAATTAGCATCTGTGCCACCATTCCTTCTATAATTACACCCGATCGACTTAGCACATTTCAGAGATGCTTCTGTTTTTCCGGATTACTCGATTGCCGATAATAACCAATGTCCCCTACTGCTATCACCAAAATGTAGCACGATGTTTGTTGTTTTGCTTGTACCGTTTTAGGAGAAGAACGCATCATTCATAGATCCGCCTACTTCTACTTACTTGCCTTCGCAATGCACGCGATCCAGATTCATGTTGGCGCGTCAACGCGTGCCCTGGTAATCTTCAAAATCTATACCGGCAAGAAAAAGCGCAATTCTGATATGATCATATGCAATCAGTACCACAGTCAGATAAAATGGAAAATGAGCCCCGAACATCATAACCTGTATAAGGCTGGATAGCAAATGATCCACCGATTAACCAAATAACCAAATAACCTAGTTACTCGTTCTATCAATTGCTCTCCATAATCACCCAATACGGTTTGTAGGATATCAATAACCCGCCTCGCCCTTATCACGATGGAATTTTCCTACCTTTTCATAATTCTGCCGTCGGCCTCCAACCTAGCGTAACTTTAAACTCTCATTATATCTTTTTTTCAGGGGCCTGCTTCGCCGTATTCAGGTTGGCCCAAACGTTATGCATCTGTCAACTGCTAAACGCCTCTTTGGGCACACGCCCAGCCCAATAAGGAAGTCAAGTTCCCTAATATAGAAGTCAAATTCCCTAATATAGAATGTTTTGCTATGTTAGTTTAGTAACTGCAACGAAGATCCTACATATTGAAATAGTCGCATTGGCGATCCCGAGATCAACATACTTCATAAGATCTTCTATTACGGCCATTTGTATTTGTTATTTGTTATTAACTTGTTATTTTCATCAGTCGGATATGCATGACGCACAATGAACTTCATAGAATAACAAAAATTCTTAGAGGAAAAGCTTGTAAATGTGTGTACTTGTTACTGTTTAGGAAATAATGATGTATATCTCATTATTGGTTCCGGTTAATAGGGGAACGCAACTATGCGCACCATCTGAGGACTCCCCCATTCGATAATTATTTATAAAAGGCACCCATGACCCAAGATTTTATTCTTTTTTCTTTCTTCTTTTTTTCTTTAAACAAGTCAATTTTGTCTCACAGTCACTCGTTCTACATAAAAGTCTAACTCACTACACTCTTTAAATCTTTAACAATGAAGTTCTCTACTGCTGCTATCGCTCTCGCCGCCGTTGCTGGTGTTTCTGCTCAATTCGACAACGCTACCACCCTTGTTGTCACCGCTACTTCTGAAGCTGTTGTTGAGTCCACTGACGTTGTCACCGTTACCTCTTGTACTGGATCTAACGTTGTCTCTTGTCAATACGTTACCTCTACTCCTGCTGCCAACGCTTCCGTTCCTGTTACCAACGTTACTGTCTCTAACGTCTCCACTCCTATTGCTTCTGGTGTTGCTGAGGCCACTGGTGCCGCTGCCATCCTCTCTGGATCTGTTTTCGGTGCCATCGCTGTTGCCGGTGTTGCTCTTTTCCTTTAAGTTTTTTGAGTTTCAAGAATTGCATTGGTTTTTAGAGCATTTAAAAATTTCGTTTCGGTTTTCCTTTTCAATAATTTTCCCACTTTTCTTAAGCATTAAATGTATTGGATATAGTTTCTTATAGAGTTTAGAGACTTGAAATCTTTTTTTGTTTTCTATTGGCAAACTCGGTATCAGGATAGAATCCATATTTTTACCGAGTCCAATTATTTTTCGTTTCGTTTTATGTTTTTAATGATATTTTGCTTTATTTTCTATTAATTTGCTATGTAGAGATCCTTCATTTGTAATATTAGGAGTGTATTTGACTCCGAGAATTGAATATCTTTAACTAATATAATCCTGTTCCCATATTTTTTCGAGCGTATTCAATAATCATAGGCTTTCAAGTTTGCATATTTTGTTTTCTTTTTCCATGTCGTTTATGGGAGTTTTGGGCCTGCCCCGTAAGAAACTATCTCGATAAGCTTGTATGCTCCAATCTTGTTTCAGCTACGTCTTAGCCCTACAATCAAAATTCTTAGCAATCCGAAAAAAATGTAAATTCCTGTCGTGCTACGGATGTTTATCCGGCTAATACTTTGTCCACACTCGTCGGGAGAGATAGCCGTAAGACATGGGATTAATCCATAATGTGGCTGGCTGGTCGTTTGAATAGTTGATCCGAACCATCATTCCATGGGGGTTGGGAGTGCTATTAAACATTCCCTTAGCAAAGAATACGACGGGTGAGCCAACCTACCAAGTTTGCTTATCTCGCACTGGTCTCCCTTCCAGTACTTCCTACAGATTGTGGGCAAATGAAATAAAAATAGTTCATTAACGAGTTCCTTAATCACGGAGGTATCACGTGAAGATAACAACAGCCCTAACCTTGATAACGATTGGGTTTGTTTACTCTCATAATCTTTACCCCTGAGTTCGAATATTATGGGCCCAGGATTCGCACAACGGTACTTTATAACGGTTGACTAGTATATATAACTAATAAAAGGTTTATTTGTGGCGAATAATAAATCCCAATCCACTAGCATTGTAAAATCAGTATTTATTATAGGTTCTATATACGCTCATGTCGCCAATCCATCAAAATGTACTTGATGTTGGGAGACCACGGTCTGCTCTCAGAGACAGAGATGAAAACAGTCTACCAAGATTAGAGACCTGGCTGGGCTCCAATGATCGCACTCCCAAGGCTCATGAGTAAGTAGAAAGAAGCAAGTTGAAAGTCGTTGGAGCAGAATTAACTGTCAAAATAGAGTCGAGCCTGCTGCAAATGTAAGGAAAGATGATACAGAAGAAGGTTCTCTTTTAGAGGAAAGGTATCTTACTTTACCCGAATCGTTATCGAAGCTGCCATCAAAAGATGCCCAGAAAGGAAATCAACCGAGCTCCAAACCAATTTCCAATTCACCGAAATCATCTGATTTTCCTACCGAAGGCAGATATCCTCCAAAGGAGGGTGAAACTGATACGAATGCCAGGATTATTCATGGCGCATTAGGAATGGTTGAGGCAGTCACTTCTACTACCTCGAAGATAGCCTCTGCATTACGAGGCAAAGGATCTGGTTCAAATATTCTTCTTGCAAATGCTGCAACAGCTATGGTCAGTATTACCAAGCCAAAACCAAACAACCCTCCAAGAAAAGGTTATAACAGAAGTCATACAGCCAGAAGTTCTCCAAAAATAAATGAACAGTTCAATCCTCGCCATGAACCAGATATGAAGTTTCACGATAAAGTTACCGCCTGGCTGGAGGGCAAACCGCTACCTCCAGAAGAAGCAATCAAGAAAGGGGTTTTTACCCAAAAATCTCTATTTCCTGCTTCTGCTTATGACACTTTTTCTGACTATTCCGACAACACAGAAGGTAGAGAGGAACGTCATATAAAAGAAACTACCTACACGGTGATTGAAGCATATCGTAAAGAGCCATCGGCTCTCAAATTAATTAACGATGATCAGTCTTATTTTAACAGTGGTTCAAACAATGGCCAGAACCTTGAGAGTAGAGATTTCTCACAGCCAGATAATTATTCAAATAGTAATAATGATAACAGCAACCTCCCAAACGTTCGAAATATGAAATTTCTAAACAACAATTTCTTAAATCGCCTGAAAAACATGCATTACCCCCGACAGGGCTATAGCCATGTTCGCCGTCATCGGAGACATGACCAGAACAATAGCATTGGTAATAGTAACGACTACTTGAACTATTCCTCGAATAATATAAGTAATATCAACATTAGTTCTAGGACAGAAGAGGAGGATCCTGCTAGATCTAGAGAATGCGTAAGCTACGATTTGCATTCACAACAGAGTGTTGAACAACCTATAAACGCACAAGTAGGAGTTTCTGTATACCTAGGGGGTGTGCTTAGAGATCCCGTATCAGTACGACCTAGTTCAGCAACATCTATTCCTGGTACTACTGCTCCTGGCCATGTTCACGTTAATAAGTACAGCTACGCTCCAAAAGAATCAGAGAAACAACCGCACAGTGATCCATTTCAAGCTTACAATAACTGCAGTGATTTTCATAGCCACCATAATCAGCAGCGTGGCCCTTCTGTATCGCAGTATCGGTGTCAATTCTATGGATACCAGACCGCTGGCTCCATTACTAATCAAGTACCTGGATATAATAAAGCCACGGTAGCGCAAACAATTCCCGCCGGTTCAACAAAGAAGAACAGTAAATCGGATCAGAATCAGACCAAACATAGTGGAGCTAGAGACAATTCCACTCGTAGATTTGTGCCGTGGTCTTCAAATAATAGTGGACCGTAGCCAAATAGGCTGCGACAGCCATGTTTATATCCTAGTCTGCTCTTCTCTGTCTTCAATTAAATGCATTTTCACGGCCGAATATAATTACTCTCATTTGAATTGAAATAAATAGTTATTCTCTTTTTCACCCGCAAAGGAAGGACAACGTGAGTCAATTACACCTAAACTACCAGTTAGATATTTGCATGCTAAATCCTGTCTTTCACCCGACCGCGAGTCGACTCATCTTCCATAGATAATGTTTCATATATATTTCCTCTATACAAATATTTGAGTGGATCATTAGTTTCTGTGGGCCATTTATGCTCTAGATATCTAAAACGGCCCCCCCTTCCAAGAGATAAAATTCTCAAGACATTCCAAATAGAACTGCCTATTACTAAAATAAAACAAACGACATCATAATTTTGCTACTTCGGACTTCCAACTAACACTGCACCATTTGCTAATTGCTAAAGACATTTCTCGGACAGCCATAATCTCCTCCTTCGTAGCTCCATTATTTAACGCGCCCTTCAAATGCCCTTTGAGTTGGGGGTTGACGTCTTGAGGAATTAGACATGCAACAATAACAAAACTGGTTTCCTTGGGAGACAGGATATTAGTATATGACAATAAAGGGCCATACACATGATTAATAGCATAATACTCTAAATCAGGATACGCAGTGGCCATCTGACCAGCCACTCTTCTAGCCACTTTGCCATAAACATGATCAAACATAGCTCTACCGCGGCCCTCAGCTTCTTCTCGGGTAGGTTTATCTCTTTGCAAATCGGGATCGCGATTCTGACTAGGAGTGGCATTTTTCAAAAGAGTTAATGAATTAATAGTCTTTGGCAAACCACCCAAAGCGGCACTTTTCATCAGAGCTTCACGCATCTTACGAGACATGTTTAACTGATCATCTTGTTTATCTGCCAATTTTTCTAGCATATATTCGTATATTCTTGGAACTTCCTCGGGTTCGTTGCAAACGCTGAAAGTAGTCGCAGCAATATAATACCAAGAATTTTCTAGCAGAGGAGTAGCAGCCAGTTGGGCCAGCCGACCTGGTGTCAAAATACCCATTGATGTGAATAATATCTATAAAACGGGACTGCTTCGAGTGGGAGGTTAATGTTAATATATCAAAGCTAGAATTGGAGAATTGACCGGGAACTAAAATCGGAGTTTGTGGGGTTAGCGGACCAATCTCGGCATGATCACGTGCGACAAGCTTGAAACTGAGCCGACGCCATATGGCATAATAATAATAATAATTAGAGATGGTCTGAAAACTTAGCAGCCAAAGGCAGGTAGTCATATCGATTTAGAACAGAGACCGGTAACAATTATCAAAAGTAAAAAATAGAAAAGAAGATTCATGAGAACAAATACATGTATATTTTGGAATTTTTGTTTTGACTATCGAGCTAACTAATTAGATTATTTAGGCAACAGGCTCAACAGCAGCGGCCTCGACAGGTTGCTCTTCAGCAACGGGAGCAGGAGCAGCTTCCTTGGGGCTATAATCAATGACGTTGGGTTCGGCAATGGCAGCCTCTTCTTTAGGAGGGTGAATGTTGACGAAATCGGGAAGAGAAGACTTGGGGGTACCAGGCTTGGCACCAGCAGTGGGGTCTCTCATGATCTTAACCTTGATACCGAGAACACCTTGTCTGAGCAAAACGTGACGAGTGGCAGTATCAATGAAATCAATGACGGGTTGACCAGAGTGAATCATGAAACCATCTTGGAACTTCATGGCCTTGGCACGAGCAGCACGGAGTTTACCAGAGATAACAACCTCAACACCCTTGGCACCAGATTCCATAACATAACGGACAACACCATAAGCGGCACGACGGATAGCAAGACCGTTAAGGAGCTTGTAACGGAGAGACTCACATTGAGCAACGGCAGAGAGACCACGTTGTTGGACACGCTCAGCAAAGATGGCAACGGAACCGTCTTGGAGTCTGAATCTCTTTTGAACAAGAGAAGTTAATTCACGGATACGACGTCCGTTCTCACCAAGAACGCTTTGGGTGTGGGTGGCTCTAACGACGATTTCAGTCTTGGTAGGAGTGGTTCTGACTTCAACACCAGAGTATCCTTCTTCAGCAAGTTCACGAGTGAAAAACTCGTTAAGTTCGGCGTAAAGAACACCGTCAGCGACGTGCTTACGTTTTTGAGAAATGTTAACAGCAGGCATTGTGTTGTTGGATTTGTTGATGCTAACCAAAAGTTGTCGAAATGGAGATGGAAATGTCGTTTCAATTGGGTACGCAGGTTGAAAGTTGGTGAAGTCGTTAATACGGCTGAATTGTTTGATGTGAAAATTTACAGAATGTGACTGTAAATTACCTATTTAGGCAATATAATTGGAAAGTTTGGCAGAGCGGCGTTGAGCCCAAGAACAGAGTCGTCCCTGCATAAGGTTCTTTTTAGAGCCTATGCAAGGTAAAAAGGGAGGGCATGAATGTAGATAACGGTGGTGAAAGTCAATATGAGAAAACAAGAGCTGCAAAGGTAGAAAAATCATGATATTAGCTACTCGATCTCTTATTCCAGACGATATATTATGTCGCTTGAACTGATAGTCTGTTATACTGCATAAGGGTCCAATAGTTCATTCGAATCTAGCTGCTGTATTCTAATCAAATATTATGTTTAGAACGTAAGGAGTCACAATTAACAGCGTATGATAAGAGGTGATCATTCTGTGTGGATATCTTTACTCCTGTTGCGGCAGTTAGCAAATGTTGGCGGTACTATAGAAGGAGCCTTTTCGCTATACCGAGGAACAAATACCCCGATAAGAAAACATATTCTCGTTATCGAGGTCTGTCTGTTCTTGCGATAAAGCATTTCATCACACAGGTGGCCCACATAATCTTTCAGTGTCATCTCGCAACCCATACTCTATCACCAAGTGTCTTAATAGCAGCTCGTGTTAGCTCGATCATTATCGCCCCGTTTTTTCAGTAAGTTGCTTATATTTAGTTTTCTTTTGACTATCCGTTTTGTTAGAATCTATTGCAGCTTTTATTTGTAAATAGCAATGTCTTCAAATATCACTGGAAAGCCAGTTGATCACCTCGATAGACAAGTAGGAGATACTAGTAAGTCTGATGTTGGGCGTGAGCAAGAAGAGTCAAAAGATAAGATGACACAAGAGACTAGTAGTAGTCGTTCAGATAATAATGAATCATCTAGAAGATTGAGTCGCCACGCTGATCGAGATTATGGGGACGATGATAGAGATGATTTCAGAGACAGGTCGAAAAGAGACCATCGAACAAGACATCTGGATGATGATAAATCAGATGATTCTAGAGATAATAGGAAATCGGGAGAGGGAAGATCTCGGGTAAAATCAGATCAATCTAGGTCCAGGTCTGGGTCTAGATCCTATAGACGATCAGTAGGTAGAAAGAGATCAAGGTCCAGCTCGAGGTCAATATCACGCTCCAGGTCACGGCCTAGGTCCAGATCGCGGTCTGATTCAAGATCAAGGTCAAGGTCAAGATCGAGAGGGCATGCTCCTGATTACCGACGCGGTGATCGTCGCCGGGATAGTCGTGATAGAGATAGTCATCGCTACGGCGGCGGCGGCGGTGGTGGTGGTGGTGGAAGATACAGAGATTGGCATGATAGAGACCGAGGACGTGGTCGATATGGTGATAACCGAAGTAATGGCTCCAAAAGAGGCTATGACCGTAATAATCGTAGAGGTGATCCACGAGCTTCCATGGCAGACCGCGATAGGCGTACTGTTTTTGTTCAGCAATTGGCCGCTCGGTTAAGGACGAGCCAACTAATAGACTTCTTTGAAGACAATGACATAGGAAGAGTTATTGAAGCATCAATTGTTAAAGATAGGGTGACGAATAGGCCGAAAGGAATGGCTTATGTAGAATTCAGGGAATATGAATCTGTCAAAAAGGCAATCGCTCTGACCGGTAAGACGCTCCTGGGTATTCCAGTCATTGTCCAACTTACAGAGTCCGAAAAAAACCGGATTCTTGCTGACGAAAAATCTAAAGCTCAAACATCTTCCAAACCACTTTCCGAACAAGAAATGAAGGAAAGGAGAAAAATATTTATTTGTAACATCAAGTACTCAGTATCTGAAGAACAGCTGAGACCATTATTTGCCCCGTTTGGCGTCATTGAATCTGTTGAATTACAAAGAGATGATGCTGGCAATTCAAAAGGATACGCGTATCTCTATTTTGATAACGAATCTTCAGTAGCAAAAGCTGTTCAAGAAAGAAACGAATACACGCTTCTAGGTAGACCAATGAGAGTTACCGGCCCGGAAAATCAATCTCGTGATAACGGGGTGCCATTCCAAGGATCTGCGTTTGATTCAGCAGGGCCCACTCTTGATAGGGTGGGAGATTCGGGTAGATATAAAGGAGGTAATTCTAAGTCTCTGGATGATGCCGACGTAGGAGGTATCGCCATGAATAGAAATTCCCGAGCTAATTTGATGCGAAAGCTGATGAGAAGCGAAGATTCTGAGGAAAGCAAAGAGGACGACCAGCAAAAACAACTTCTTGGACAAAAATCAAGACCATTACAGTCGTCCAGGTGTATATTGTTAACGAATATGTTTGATATAAAAGAGGAAACTGGAGACAGCTGGATTAGCGAACTAGAAGAAGATGTTTCAGCTGAATGTGAAGAAAAATATGGTTCGGTTCTTCATATCAGCGTTGATCCTAACTCTCAAGGTGATATCTATGTCAAATTTAATGATGTGGAAGCGGGCAAAAACGCTGTAGCAGGGTTGAATGGGCGGTTCTTTGGAGGCCGGAAAGTAACTGCTTCACCAATGGTTGAAAGAGTCTATTCAATGAAATTTGCAAAATCATAAGCACAAAATGTAGAAGTAATAGTGTATATATAAAAAACTATGCAATCAAATAATAAAAATAAAAAATGGAATGGTGACAAATTATATCTAAACAGATACGACGTTTTTCAAGGTATATGTAACTAATATACTCAAAGTCAATACCAACAATGAATATTGACAAATTAAATATGCTGCCAAGCAGTCCATTTGAATATGATCTTCTCCCGGAGGCGTAAACATAGCTGTTACATAGAGCTGACTGGTGGCAGTTGGAACTCCAGCAGTGACAATCATCACAAATATTGCCATTGTATTACCCTCATCAATCCAATTCAGGGACAACAGTTTGTTGACCCATAATACGGAAATAATTGGTAACACTACCAGTTTCAAGATGCAAGTTAGGCCAATGCTTTTCCAGAAACCTTTTGGGAACTGCTTAACTTTTAGGCGAGCAATCGTAGCCCCTAACAGTGATAATCCTAACGGTACACAAGCATTTCCTACAAAGGATGTGAAGTCCATTATGAAATCCAACACTGGTTGATTATCCGGTGCATATGGAATATTGAATTGATCTTTGTGGGTATCATCTGGCTCAATATAAAACAATCTTCTTAATGGTGGAGCCATTGTAACTGCCAATGAAATAAATAGTGCCATACTAGGGGGCCTTAGTAAGTTCTTAAGAAAAACTTTTAGGTACGCAGCTACCTTACGTTTATGCCATGGCTTTACATCGTCATCAAGCTGGCTATTTGGTGAAAGGATGTCGGAGACTTCTACATCATCCTGAGATTTAGACTGTTCAGCCAACTCTTCTTCATCTTCAGGAATTGTAGAATCAAGTCGGCTGGGGACAACACGAATTGAAGACGATTCATCTGTTCCATTCAAAGTAGCCAATTCTCTCACAGCACTGTAAGAAAGGATAACATCACGTAAAGTTTCCGATCGAGTTCCTTCGTCTGTAACACTTCGACTTGGACGAATGTCGGCAGCAGTATTATTTGAAATCAGCGAACCTCTCGCTTGTTTTCGATATCCCAGAGTTGTAGCAGCACCGGGTGCTATAGAGATAGAATCAGACCGGTTTTTTAAATAAATAGGATTTAATTCTCTTGGTGCTCCGTCGCCGAATGTTCTTGAAAGACTGCTAACAGTTCTACTAAGACCATTGATATCAGATGACTTTTTGTCTTGGAATGTTTCATCAATCTCATCAGGGATATACGGTTGTGGAGTTATTGATTCACCGTCACTTTCAATAGCATTTTCGTCCTGGCTTTCATCTTCATGCCCATTGTAATTCTCGCGTGAATACTCGCCCATACGAGCGCTGTGACTTGTAGCTGTAGAACTTCGTGCGGTAATATTATTGGAAACATCGCTACCAACATTATTGTCTCGTTCTCTCCCTTCACGAATGCGTCTCAAGCCTCTTCTAACCCCATCTACACTAAGGATTGGGGTGGTCACACCACTCATCTTCTCCGGATCAGACACTTTATACTTGAAGTCATGAGCAATCAGAGAAAAACCTCCCAGATTGAACATACAAATAATAAATACTACAGCAAAGATAACTGCATAGGCGGTTCCTTGTTGCGCAGAACCAGCAGGGAATAGACTGCCACTAGCCAACGTAGTAATATAAGCAATCGGCAAATCCGAGCAATTATTAAACGCACCGGAAGCAATGACTCCACCAAACCATCTCCTTGGATTCGGAGTAGAATGCCATACGATCAAGCCAAAAAAGAGGCCAATAGCTGTATAAAGGAAAGCAGTCAAAGCCACCACTCCAATGACCTTGATCTCCGAGTCATCTAAACATGAGACAACATTATAGAAGATCAAGCATGGCATGAAAAAATTGATAATAATAAGTGAGATATGCTGGCAAGTTTCGACAGTGAGGATCTTTTTCTTGGCCAATATGAAGCCCAACGCACAGTTCAAAAAGATTTTGAAAAGTGGTTTGACTGAGATGTATATAGCAGTACCTATGGGAATTGACATGGTGTGATCATCGATGAGTCAAAAGAATAGGCCGACCTAGAGGAACGTTCAGTTGGGAACTTGACTAGAATAGGTTGAGTCTTTAGCGGGATCTGTCACAAAATGGTCTTTTCATCTACCCCTTCTATCTGTTCTGAATTAAATACAATAACTCTACCTTGGCAAGTTTGAATCTATGGTTGATAGGAACATGTGAGGATTTAATTTTTTTAGAACCTGCGTGGGGGTACTGGTCCCTGATAACTGACATTGACAGACCTGCACGATTTAAGCGCGGAGTGCGCGCGTTTTTAGACTATTAGATAAATTGAATCTTATCTTTGTTTGACGGTACCACAGGGTTCAGGGCACATTGTCGAAGATCGGTTAGCCTGTCGTCACATAATCATAATTATCGTACTCAGTAGGAACTCAGAGAGCTAATGATACTGACAATCAATTGACAGGCTTTGGATAGTACCCTATATGTATCTTTAAATCGGTCACAATTGAGTAATCAGATGAGACATTGTCTTTTTTATAAATACAAACCCAAAAAGCAGCTATTGAGTTGATTTGCTGTCAACTCATACAGCCATGTGATTGTTTCGCCTCGTTTTCTCGTTTTCCAATCGTTTTGCCTCGTTTCCCGGTCATAGCAGTAGTTTTATTCAGATAACAATGTGAAACAGGGCCGGACCCTGTTGATCTGTACATGCAGAACCACGAAAAGTCTGCTACTGACGAGTGCTATTGAATCGCCAAATCACGCCGGAAAGCGAAAAGCAGAATATCAATATCGCAGCCGTGGATAGATATTGTATAACCTATTATTTAGTAATGAATACTGGTACCTTAGAACATAGCAACTTCAAATGCCTTTCGACAATCACAACCCCTTTAAAATAATATCCACATCCGTTATAAACATATCTATATAATTAATGTATACATATGACTTCCTCGTCTGTTTAAACAGTTAATAACTTTATTATAGATCAAGCGTGGATTTTCTTGTGTGTGATTTCTACTCTCATTACTGACTAAAAACTTGGAGGCCAGCGAATTGCTCATCATAAACTTCTTGTTGTGTAGCAGTTTCATGATATTCTATCTTTCAGTTACCAAGCAGCTAAATATTATGGCAGATCGGTCATAACCTTATCATAACACAGTGTGGCCTTATACACATTTACTTTTCTTTACATTTCTTATTTTGTTCATCTTCCATTCATTATAATTCTTAGTCCTCGTAAGGGGTTTCCTTCAAGCTGTTGGTCTTTCGGACTTCAATTGCATATCGGCGAAGCGTAGGCTATTTGCCTGCTGCTGCTTATAGTGCTTCTGTTTGCTCGATCAGGGGTTCCCACAATTTTAATTTCAGTACTTTCCAGACTTCGTATAATAAGCGAAAAGAAGATATAGCAACTGATAGAGGAATTTCGTCTTCTTTTCGGTCATCTTCTATCATTTCCACTTCTACATCTCGCTCGAAACTACGATTGTTAGCAAAGTTAAATTGGAAATATTTACAACCGCCTCTCCTTTTGAAGTGGTATCTGTCTTGGAGATCGCCACTCAATTCGAAGACAAACGAAATCAATTACCTTGCTTTTCGCCGAAATTCTCGATCTCGTCGCCTTTTTAGTTCAGTTCAGAAAAGGTTCATTAAATATCGACTTAGAAAGCGATTGTATAGTCGTCGATTAACAATGACATCGTCGAATGACCAAGATGGCAGCTTCTATTCAAGAATCTTGGATTCTCAAGCGACTGTTTCATCATCTACCACTACATCATGGTCCTCTAGAAAGGACCAGGTATTCAAGTTCCTAAAATCCAAACGGGATGAATACATATCTTCCGATTCAAATAGTTATGGAGCAGCGATATCCAAAGGCCTCCCTGACCCTGACAATGATCATCTATCGTATCAACTATCTCGACTGCCAAGAGAAGCAGCGTTTAGAAAAGCGGATGTAGTTCGAAGTGAAGATTTGTCGTTTATTACTGGTCCTCCACCACCAAACCCTCCGTTTAATAATGAGAGTTTAACCCTGTACCCCTCGTACTCGCGAAAGCTGGAAAACGGCGAATACGATGTCGATATTCGCGGGATGCTGTTTTTACCAGGCGTTCCCAATCGTAAATCAAGACTTGCATCGAGTTTGGTGATGAAATTAGCAGGCATTAGTACTGGGGGAAGCAGTGGTGGATCTACGGATTCAGCTCTGGATCAATTAAATAGGTTAGAGATGGAAGATGAGTATGTGGCTGGTGAGCTGTCTCTTCATGGCAGAGCGAGTGATATCAAAGAACGACACCAATCGTCAGGGCCACCACCTCCCCCACCTCGGTCACGGCAAATCACCCCTTCGAGCACATTGAGCTCGTTATCATCACAATCAAGTCGAAATTTGCATATGGAAGAAAGTACATTTAAAGAGAGATTTGCATCATTAACTACTAGAGCGGCACCAGACCGGGAACTTCGAGTTATGATTGGCATGGAAGGTAAAGAGGAGCCGTTCATTGCTAATGTAACTACATTTGCTAGTGGCCGATTCTTAGCACGGATTAGAACTCCTTCTAAGCCAATTATCATCCACGTAGAGGCAAGTGATGAGGTGATTGCAACAACCGAGCCTTTAGTTATTGGAGACGTGGCAGATAGTAAGATATCTGTAATCACTGACGTTGATGATACAATCAAACATACTGGCATTACTGGGGACAAGAGACAAGTATTTAAAAACGTTCTTGCTCGTCATTATGAAGATATTGCCATTGAAGGAGTTGTTGATTGGTTCTCAAAGCTCGAAAAAGAAGGAGTGAAATTTCACTATGTGTCGAACTCGCCATGGCAGCTGTACTCAGTGATACATCAATATATGGGTCATACGAAGCTTCCACAGGGATCAATTCACTTGAAATTGTACAATGGGCTGATAAGTGGATTACTTGAAGAAAGCTCCGAGAAGAAAAGAGTTACTCTTCATAATATTGTCAAGGATTTTCCCGATCGTCGATTTATTCTTATAGGAGATTCAGGCGAGAAGGATCTTGAAGCTTATAATGATCTGGCTACTCAGTTTCCCAAGCAAATATTGGCAATTTATATAAGGGATGTGACCCTGCCAGTGGATGACCAGTCATTGCAAGATATTATAAGTGCCACGG
The DNA here is from genome assembly GCA_030579895.1 of Sugiyamaella grinbergsii. Lineage (NCBI taxonomy): Eukaryota > Fungi > Ascomycota > Dipodascomycetes > Dipodascales > Trichomonascaceae > Sugiyamaella > Sugiyamaella grinbergsii. The sequence continues at coordinate 98,245 of JAKTRT010000005.1, forward strand.
GGTATATTCCTACGCCTAGTGAGATTGATAGTTATGGAAATGGTAACGGCGGTGGTAGTAGAAGTAGCCGATTGGTATCAAGGCAGCAGCGGGTAAGGGAGGAGAGAAATAGGGATATGACAGAGGTTAGAGAGGGACGAAGCCGTGACGGGACAGAAAGTAGTGGAAGATCAAAGCCAGCGGCTGTGACAGCTGATCTAATTGATTTGTCTGAACCAGATAGAGCCCCGGCGACTTCAGCTCCTGTTTTACCAGCCAGACCGGTGACAGCAGGTCACAAGGTAACCCGTAAACCAGCACCACCAATCCCACAGAAGCCTCAGAATCTTCGACCTGTCAAACAAGTAGATGGTACATCTACAAGTGCATCACCAACATCTAGTCAATCTCCCACTCCGTCTACATTGTTACGGTCGAACATTTCGAAATCAGAAGCAAATATTTCAAATGTCTCGAACTCAGTCTCTACACCTCCTCCTTTACCTCCCCGACGGGTAGTCACGATCCCAGGCCCAACAAGCGGTACCAATAGTTCTGAAGTTCTCATTATGAACTCGGAACAAAATGATTATGGGCAATTGATACTTGATAAGAAGGTTGAACAATGGAAGTGTCGGGTGACGAGGTCCAGGCTTGGTCTTCCGCCAGGAGTCAGGTTGCGCATGTGGAGAGTAGGAGATGATTTACTAGCAGAAAGCCTAGCACTCGTGCGAGATTCAAAAGTACGTTAAATTGTATATAAAAAAAGTTGCTCGAATTAAAATAAATTATTATATCAATGCTTAGTGAGAAAGACCAGGTAGTTTATAATTTAAACCCCGGTATGTATTTATAAGGGAAATTTGAGTTAGAATTACACATGGTAGATAATCGAAGATTAATATGGACTAGATTTAATAACGCAAAAGAAAGATATTCTCTGCAGAGAATAAATTGGTTCGATAATTAGTGTATAAGATGTACATTGCTAGCGATTTTCTCGGGCTATATGACATTCTTCTGGCAGGCAGGAAATATGTCGAGCAACGTATGTATGGCAGTTATCGGGACGATCCAGGAATACTATTTTTCACGGACGGACCCGACATGCATTGGCAGCAAGTGCGAAGGGGATGAGGAGTAGGAGGAAGAGAGAGATAAGAAGAAATGAATTGGTAGAATTATTAGCAGTAGCCGTGAACCCTAGTATCATCGGCAGCGCCAGGCACTTGTAGCAAGAATCCGGCCAGAGCAAATTGACTACGCTGGCGATAAGTTTAGCAGCTGCAGCCGTTATATTGGGACAAAGATGATTCGTGGGGGGCTTGATTCTACAATGCCCCCCAAGCTACCTTTTTACCACACGCGTCGTGTTTATTCAATGCCATTTCTTTTTCATCAGTCTTTTCTAATTCTCCCTGTTCCGTTGGTGCCATTTGTCTCGCTAAACTCTGTTTGGGGGTGCCTTCTCCCCTCAATCTCTGCCTCCCTCGGTATCAGAACCCCTAGCCCTACAAGTAAATCCGGCCGTTCGGTACCGGTAAACTGCAGGCCGCAAGACACAAGAGAGTACCTGAGAGCCCTACACCCGAAGTGCTTATTCCTCCCAACCAATCAAACAATCAGTACGGAATTTCCCGTGAAAAAAAATAAAAAAACTCTGTTACCTACCAAACCTCCAAAGTATATAAAAAATTTCAGTTCTTCCCATTCTTGCGTTTTCCTTCCTTTTTTTTTTTTTTTCTTTTCTATTCAGAAGTAGTTCTTCCTTTCATATTTAGAAAAGATGTCGTCTGAAAGTGTATGTTAATGAGAACGAGGATTGCGGTATACGATGCTGGATTGATTGGGTTTATGGGTTGGTATTCAATGGACTGGGTTGGACTTGACAATTGAATGAGATAAGATCGGGGTTCAGATTGCAAAGTGAAATTATGAAGCGGGTTTGCAAATGTGAGATAACAAACTAGGTCCCATGGCCTAAGGAATATTTGAGGTCGAATAATCTGTCCAGAGGTTGCACAATTTTTTTTTGTTTTAAAGAAAAGTGAAATCTGTTGGGATTGTTTGATTTTCTATTTGCTATGGCTAGTTTGTGGATGAAAACTTTATTTGATGTCCATCTTTGTCTCGTGTCTGCAACTGCTGAATGTTTATTGGTGCCTGTTTGTCTTGATCACTTCCTGTTCGTGGTGCTTGCTGGTTTGGTTGGTTGGTGATAATTGCAGCTTGATCCATTTCTGCCATACTTGAGTTGCTTCTACGATCCGTACTGTTTGGTACTATCTGCTTATCTTTTGCGACCACCCAAATGTTTCAAGGCCACGCGTGCGGACAACATCTTCTTCTGTTTGTCAAGCCTAACCCACCCACCAACCCTAAACCTATGGTCATTGGATTTTTTTGTCAAGAGCATCTCGTCCGTTTCACCTCCAAGTAATCGGTCGACATGGCGACTGGAAATTGCGAGAAGGCACTCTATGAATGCGCATCTAGAGCACACCACTGATACTGTGGAGGCTAGATGTCGAATTATACAGCGTCTTGCTTCATTTTCTACTGTCGCCTACCCACCTTCCTTTTTTTTTTTTTTTAACTATCCAATTTTTACTAACTCTATGTCCTTCAGACCTTCCTTATCGACTTCCTCATGGGAGGTGTGTCGGCCGCTGTTGCCAAGACCGCCGCTGCCCCCATTGAACGTGTCAAGCTTCTTATTCAAAATCAAGACGAGATGCTCAAGCAAGGTCGTCTTGCTAGAAAGTACGATGGTATCGCTGAATGTTTCCGTCGTACTGCCGCCGAGGAAGGTATTGTTGCCTTCTGGAGAGGTAACACTGCTAACGTTATCCGTTACTTCCCTACTCAAGCTCTTAACTTTGCTTTCAAGGATAAGTTCAAGGCTCTTTTCGGTTTCAAGAAATCCGAGGGTTACTGGCCTTGGTTTGCTGGTAACTTGGCCTCTGGTGGTCTTGCCGGTGCTACCTCTCTTCTCTTTGTCTACTCTCTTGACTATGCCCGTACTCGTCTTGCTAATGACGCCAAGGCTGCCAAGGGTGGTGGTGATCGTGAATTCAATGGTTTAGTTGATGTTTACAAGAAGACTCTTAAGTCTGACGGTCTTGCCGGTCTTTACCGTGGTTTCGGTCCTTCTGTTGTTGGTATCATTGTTTACCGTGGTCTTTACTTCGGTCTTTATGACTCTCTTAAACCTGTTGTCCTTGTTGGATCCCTTGAAGGTAACTTCTTGGCCTCTTTCTTGCTTGGTTGGACCGTTACTACTGGTGCTTCTACTGCTTCTTATCCTTTGGATACTGTCCGTCGTCGTATGATGATGACTTCTGGTCAAGCCGTTAAGTACAAGTCTTCTTTCGATGCTTTCACCAAGATTGTCGCCGCTGAAGGTGTCACTTCTCTCTTCAAGGGATGTGGTGCTAACATTCTCCGTGGTGTTGCTGGTGCTGGTGTTATCTCCATGTACGATCAATTGCAATTGATCATGTTTGGTAAGAAATTCAAATAAACGATTTCGTAGTTTTGGAAATAAAATAAACCATTGTTTTAAATCTATTATGCTGCCTCCGGCGGTTGTTGTTATTTTGGGCGTCTATGTGGTTCATGGGGTGTATTTATTCTCGACAGGGCGGAGTAGCCATAATTTCTGAATGCCCTTTGAAGAAGAGTATGTCGAACTTTGTCGTACTAAGCTTTGTACCTCTTCGATTAACTAGTCACAGAGAATAGTGCAAGGTCGGAGTCTGTAGCTTTACCTAGAAAATGTTGTTTTTTTTGCTCATATTGACATTATCTATACGATAATATCGTATTCTTGTAGACAGCTGTGTTAATCATCGAACTTATTTGGCTGTATCTCAAACGGTTGCTGATTCGGTGTGGTAATAATATCTTGGCATATATACCGTCATAATTTTATGGGCACAATCTCGTCGCATTGATCGTTAGCCGAAAACAATTGCCAAGCTGAAAACAACTATTTTTATTCATACTGGCTTAAGCCCGATAAGTCTACGAATGGTGGAGGCTTTAACGGCGCTTAACCCCAGTTTGGGTTAAACTTATCTGTACCACAACCACAGACAGGGCTTAAGGCCGGGCCCGTACGGCTTAAAACTACCACCGGGCACTCGAGCCAATGATCTCATGTAAGGGTGATGATGGTGTCGCTAGTTCGGGGATGGGTCTAATTTATATTGATAGACCCAAACGTACATAAATGTCTTGATTTTGCCACTGGGGTTAATTTCCACAATAACAATATTTAAGAAACGGTTTCCGCCACCGATTTTTTGTGCTCGAGGTATTGGAAAGAAAAAGAAAATTCCAGTTGACAAGAATAGAGAATAGGCTGGTTTGGAATTGGTAAGTTAACAAAGAGTTCAGTCATTGTGGAAACATGAGATAAGCTGCAAATGTGAATGTAATAACTGTGTTTTTTTTGTTATTAAAAAAAATATTGCAATGTTGGTTATTTTTATACAATATTCGGATAGTATATTTCACGATCTAGGATAATTGCTTTTCTACGATTTTGTGTTTATACTTATATTGGTATCCCTGGATGTTTATTTCCGTTGTTGTTATGTATCCGATAAACTCCGTTACGTACTATTAGTACCTTATGCTGTTGCTTATCCCCATCGATCCGGTCTTAGGTTCAGTATTCCAAGATAGTCAACTAACTTTCCCATAGCCTTGATGAAAATCCTATTCCGCCGGCTACAATACTCTCATTATGCGTCCACCTTCGTCAGATCCTAATGATGTTGATTTGCCTATTGCTCCTGTAAACGACAGTGCCGATTCTACGGCCGCAGTTCCTAAAAAGCGCCAGAGAGTATCAAGAGCGTGTGATGCTTGTAGAAAGAAAAAAATCAAATGCAATGGTATAAAGCCAACTTGTAATAACTGTCGGAACAGCACGTCTGGCCAATGTATTTATACGGTGTCTGAAAAGAAAGTAGGCGTCACGAGGAAGAGAGCTACTAATATAGTCAAGTTGGAATCACGACTCGACAGAATAGAGAGTATGCTGGAAGCACTAATACCAGCTACGAAGAAAACCAAAAAAGTTCGAGGTAGGATAGACAAGAGAAACGGAATTGCAGACGATACCAATGAAAACGACAACGAAATTGAAACTAATGACGAAGATGAAGATGAAGACGACGAAGAAGATGATGATGATGACGAATATGACGAAGAACAAAATCAAGATAATGATGTTGATGTTGATGTTGGTGTTGGTGTTGGTGTTGACGCTGATACTGATGCTGCTGATGCTATTACTAATGGTGTTGGCAATGGCGAACTCGAAGAAAATGAGCCCAACCCTAATCATAACCTCGATAGAAATATGGTTGATGAAAATTTCACTCCTGATGAATGGGCTGTTCAAGATCTCGATGTCCCCGAAGGCGCCGTCATGATAAAATTCAAATCAAAAATAGAAATATCTAGGAAGTCAGATATGTTTACTCGTAGTATGGCTCGCGCAAACACCCTCTTTTGTGGCCCGGGCCCAAACTTCGCACTTCTATCAAGTAATGGTCTTCAATGGATTGGTGAAAAAGTTAATGATAATAAAATTTCCGACAGATTGGCAGGCCCGTTTATGGATATAGTAGCCCATCAAATGGAAAAAATCAAACCCATGGCGGAACCAATGGTAGACCCATATCCTCTAAATAAGAAACTCCTTGATGCATGTATTGAAACATTTTCACAAGGTCCAAGTTGTTGGAATTTGATTATTTCCGCCGATGAGATTGATGAGATTGTTCGTGCGGAATTTGTCGATGAATCATTGCCTGCAAATGGATATGCTGAGCTTTTTGTTCTAAACGCAATCGTCGCCATCACGTTGCCATCTGCAGTTCGTAGTGCTGAATTCAGGGAGAAGATGAATTTACCTCAGCTAGCCAGTGATCGACTGGCCGAGGCAATGGTATCAAAATTCTTTGCAAATTGCATGTATTACTCCAGGAGGGTTCCTTTAATCCATCCCAATCTGACTTCCATAAAGGCAATGCTATTATTAATGATTGCTTTGGAATGTTCTGATAGCCCGCATCCAATTGCGTATATTATTAAAACAACAGTTCATCTCGCAAATGAAATGGGTCTAAATCGTAAAGAAAGCTGCACTGGATTTGGTGCTGAAGAAACCAATCGCCGTAAATCGTTATTTTGGATGCTTTATGTCTTTGATCATGATGTAGCCATGAAAATATGCCGCAGTCCTACCATTATGGATTGTGATATTACTATTGGCATGCCTGAATTCGATGAAGATGATGAGAGACGTGTGGACGGCCAATTCATTAAGTTATTAGTAACATTCTTTCATCTTTCTGGCGATTGTTATATCCGACTGTTTTCCCCGAAGGCTTCCACTAAACGGCCCAGCGACATTGTGAAGGATGTCCAGTACTGTGACGAGCAGCTTGAAAAATGGAAGAACTCTGTCCCTAACGAGTATATGCCCGGTTGTGACCTCGATTACTTCACAGTAAGTGGCCCACAAGATGTCACTTTGAATAAGGAGTTTCATAAAAGAGTCGGCATCTTGTACATGCATTACCTTTATTATCAGCTATTATCAAGTATTCATCGAACTGTTGCATATCATCCATCATGGATTTATTTACTTATTGAAGATGAAAGAGCGGCCATCTCAAAACAAAAGAGACCAAAGGGTAGTAATCCCACTAGCAATCATTCCACCCCCAACTCTGCGAAACATGGACCTACTGCCGCAGCAAGTCCCGTCAATAGTGGTTCTACTTCATGTAATGCTAGTAACAATAGCCCCAAAGATCCTCACGCTGTCGACCAGGCTCCATTAATAGCTCTTCACTACAAGTACCCTCGTCTTTTCAGTTCTTTGGATATTTGCAACCATGCAGCAAGACGAACTATTGAATTGATCCAGAAAACGAAACAGTGGGGTCAATTGTTCCTGTGGGCTGCTGTCTATTTCGCAACAAACTCTTTTATTGCGTTGTTTATTAAATGTTTAGCCAAACCTTTTGACCCTACCACCAAATTAGATTTGGATATCTTGAGAAGTTTGCCTGATGCTTTTAGCGACACAAGGTGGGCGTCACCTGGTACTGACCGAAGTGTTCCAAAGGTGCTTGATTTCTGGACTATTTTATACGATGTTGCTAAATCTTCTGTTGAAAGGTCCCATTCGAATAATTCAAATAGCAATTCCTCATCCTCGTCAACCACCAGTGAAATGCACCATCAATCAAAGAAACCGAAGCTATCACGAGAAAAAAGCACTTCGAATTTAAAGAGTGATCGTGGATCTAATGGTGTTCATGGCCGAACGAGAAATATGTCTAGGAATGTCAGTCATTCTTCAAACTCGCCTAACCTATCCATAAAAAATCACCCCACTGGTTCGAACCCTCCTGTCTTCAGTAACCTACCGCCTCTTCCACAACAAGTAAATTCCCTGTCTTCTGAACTGCAACCATCATCCGATGGTCTACTGCCTACTGAAGGATCTATTTATGTACCGCTGGCACAACGAATGAACTTTGAATTTGGAAATAACCAATCACAGAATATGAATAGTCCTGATATTAATCTAGGAGCGCCATCATCATCATCATCATCCTCATCCACATATAATGGGCAGCCATTGCAGCCTCCCTCGATGCTACCGAGTGGGTTCTCGCAGGGCCCACAGGGCCATCCGGTAGATCAACATGTCCTCTTTTCAACAGATCGATCGCAGCAGCCTGTATATATCCCTATCCCTGACTTAGAAAACATAGACTTCATTCCTGATCCTAATATGATCCAAAGTCTATTCCATATGTCATCCTACCCGTTTTCATGGGATTCGGACTTTGCTTTGTTTTCTGGCGTCAACCAGTCTCCGTAAAAATGCCGATCATATATTTATTACTCATTTATATTTTTCTACTTATCTTAAATCTCATTTCAGTGCTAATTAACGCAGCTTATATTTGTTAACTATTTTAAAGGTCGTTCACTGAATACTTCAATCTCAGCGCGGATCGTGCCTGCACAGTTTCCTTTCCTTCTTGTCATCCCCCTGACATGTGTGTATCACGTGACACAATTGCCTGTGCTTACCCTCTCTTCCTAAGTCTAGATGTCCAGGGCTGGTTTTCTCCGAGCGGTTCCAATTTTGCCTTCCGACAATTCTATATTCGTAAGCTACACGAGAGCCCTGAAAGGAATATCACACATTCCTCTTAGTAAATTAAACAAGGGTCACCTCATCGATATACAGGGGGAGCCCAACTAAAGTCCGTGAAAAGTCAAGGTTTACACTGTGGATTATAGTAACGGCAGTACACATCTATTTGAATTGTTAGACTTCACGATGTTAACATCATCAATTAGGGGTAATAGCAGGACTTTGCTGTCTAGCAGAAGCGTTGCTACAACTGCTCTTAATTTAAGTAGTAGAAGGTCTTTCTCCTCACTTCCAGGTACCAGCAAGTTTTTGCTAAATGGCCTCTCAGAGATTAATTCTAATGATCTATCAAGGCCACCGTTCTTCTCCAGAGGATTCAAAACCTCATTATCAAACCTCCTCCTACAAGGAGGCGGAAAGAACAGAAAAACTATGAAGGAACGCAGACAACGATTATTGGATGAAGCAAAAAAGAGGCGTAAAATCTCTGAGGAAGAAGGTTCTTCTTCGGCGTACAGTCGATCTAAAGAACAAGAAGAACAAGAGGATCATAATGATGAGATTAAAGAAGAACAAGACACAAATTCTAAAAAATCATCAAAAAACGAAAAGGACACGGATAAGAAAGGGTCCTCCTCTCCCAGCGATATGCCGCCTGGATTTGATTTTAATTCTAAGAACTTCCGAGTTGTAGAATTCAAGTTCACAATGAATCAAATTCTTTTTGGTGTTTTTGCGGGTATAATGGTATTCTCATTACTTTCCACTGATACCCAATATAAAGAATTAACTTGGCAAGAATTCAAGACTGGGTACCTTGATAAGAGGCTTGTTCAAAGCTTAACGGTTGTAAACAACAATTTTGTACGAGTTGTAACTACTAATTTAGTTGCAAGTGGACAACCAGAGGTTCTTTACTTCACCATTGGATCTGTTGAAACTTTTGAACGTCATTTAGAAGAGGCTCAAAGTACTCTTAATATTGCTGCTCATGATAGAGTTCCAGTTACCTATACTGATGAAGGAAGTATGTTATCATCATTTGCCGGATTTATCCCCACTTTCCTTTTGCTAGGATTTTTATTGTGGATGAATAGAAAAGCATTGGGTGGTGCCGGTGGTAAGGCTGGTGCTGGTGGACCTGGAGGTGGTATTTTTGGAATGGGTCAGAGCAGGGCACATCTTTATAATTCCATGACTGATGTCAAGGTTAAATTTGAAGATGTGGCTGGTATGGATGAAGCTAAAGAGGAGATTCTTGAATTTGTTAAATTCTTGAAAGATCCAAAGAAATATGAAGCTTTAGGTGCGAAGATTCCTCGTGGTGCTATTCTTTCTGGCGCTCCTGGTACTGGTAAGACTCTGATCGCCAAAGCTACTGCCGGTGAAGCTGGTGTACCGTTTTTCTCTGTCAGTGGCAGTGAGTTCATTGAGATGTTTACTGGAGTCGGTGCTAGCAGGGTCCGTGATCTGTTCAAAAAGGCCAAAGAGTCTTCTCCTAGTATCATTTTTATTGATGAGATTGATGCTATAGGAAAGTCTCGTGGTAAAGCCAATGTCCGTGGTGGTAATGATGAAAGAGAAGCCACTCTTAACCAGTTACTGGTAGAAATGGATGGTTTCGATTCTAATGAACATGTAGTCGTTCTTGCCGGTACGAATCGTGTTGATGTTCTTGACAAGGCGTTATTAAGACCAGGTAGATTTGACCGTCATATTAATATTGACATTCCAAGTCTTGATGGAAGAAAGGCTATTTTCGAAGTACATCTTCAAAAAATTCTCTATGACAAGACAATTACCCAATTGTCAGGTAAATTGGCTGCCATGACTCCAGGGTTTGCAGGTGCTGATATTGCAAACTGTTGTAATGAAGCAGCTCTTGTAGCTGCTCGTAGAGGAGCTTCTCTTGTTGAAATGAAACATTTTGAGCAAGCTATCGACCGTGTGATTGCTGGATTGGAACGTAAATCAAGAGTCCTGAGACCTGATAAGCGTAAAATCGTTGCATACCACGAAGCGGGACATGCTATTTGTGGATGGTTTTTGAAATATGCTGACCCTTTGGTTAAGGTTTCAATTATTCCACATGGTGAAGCAGCACTTGGATATGCACAATACTTACCACCAGATGCCTACATCACTACTGAGCAACAATTCCTGGATAGAATGGCCATGGCCCTTGGAGGACGAGTTTCTGAGGAGATTCATTTTGATTCTGTCACAGTCGGAGCCAGCGATGATTTCAAACGAATTACAGAGATGGCCCGGGCCATGGTAACCCAATATGGTATGTCCAATGCCATCGGTCAGGTATCATTAAGTCGTCAGCAAGGAGCAGTTCAAAAGCCGTACTCTGAAACCACTGGTACTCTTATCGATGATGAAGTGCGAAGAATCATCCAAGAAGCTCATGACAGATGTAAGAAGCTTTTAGAGGAAAAGAAGGTCGAAGTCGGTCTTGTCGCTGAGGAGCTACTCTCTAAAGAAGTTATCGGGCGTCAAGATATGATTAGACTTTTAGGACACAGACCATTTGCGGAACGCAATGATGCCTTTGACAAGTATCTTGCAGATGACTTTCCCCAGCCTGACCCTTCAAGCAATACCAAATCATTCCCTTCATCTACCCCCGAAGCTGGATTATCTGCATAAATTATCCTATATTCTGTAAATACAACTCTTTCTATTTAACTGTCTGTACATGAGAGTTCTGGTGGGCTGTAGTCTGCCTCTCGTTTTTGCGTTCTAATCCGAAGGTATTGATCACTTTCACTTTTTTAATCATTATTCCTAGATACTGAACCGCTTGACATTCTTGCCAATTGGCTAATAGACACTCTACATGCTGTTGCTCTCAGTTGTACAACCACCGTTTTGGCACTGATATATTTTATTAAGCAGCGTCGTAGCGAGCATGAAAAACAAAATGCAGACATAATACATATATTACAATTTATAATGGCACTATTTGGGTAATAAATATACAGATATTTATTCTACTGGACTTAGAGATCACGCAGCAGGAGAGGAGATCTATTTTTGTTTTTTTCATCAAAAAAAAAAGGTTATCATAACATCATCATCAGCTCTCTCGAGAGCTATGGGTCAGCAGGACCCTCGTATAAGGGGAAGAGAAAAAGAGATATGCAGGGTATATACAGTAGGAGTCTGTCTAATCATCCATATCACCAAACACTCCTTGATTGGATTCGTCACAATTAGAATGGTTATGATTTTTATCTTCATCATTAATTTCCGGGGGAGACGGATTATCATTAAATATATCACCGCGAGATCGCCTCATATGGGACATTCTTCTGGTACGGTTGGGAGTAGCCAGCATCTCATACTCGTCATGTAGCTTGTGGGAATGGATGGAATCACTACTAAATAACGAATCAGTGACAATGGGAGACTTGGACAAACTTGCGGCAGAGGCCCGTTGCGTGAGGGAAGAGGGAACTCCGGGTGACGAGGGAGTAAATGACACATTTGGAATTGAGCCCCTTCTCGTGGACGAAGGTGGATAGGCTGCCGACACATTCAACGAAGATTTTCTTGCATAGTGCAAGGAGGAAGAAAAGGCAGAAGAGTGTTTAGAAATGGCCCGACTCGACGAAGAGATGGGAATACTAGGAGCATTAGGAGCGACGGTACTTGTAGTGGCAGTGCTGGAGCTAGCAGGTGGCGAAGGAGAAGAAGAATCGGAAGAAGTGGATGGGTTATTGTTGAATTTGGCAGACTCATCAGGAAAATTGGGAGTACCGCTGGTACTATTTGATCGACTTGTCGGAGGGGGGGTCAATGCATTGGAGGTAGAGAAGTAGCTATTACCAGTCAGCTTATTATGGCCATTGATCAGCGGAGGAGTTAAAGTGCTGCTAGATTGGGTGAAGTAGCTATTGGTAGATTTACCCAAATAAGAAGCTCCATTGGAGCCCAATTCAAAACTACGCAAAGCTTCTTGTTCTTGATCTTGCTGCTGATGTTCCTCGTCTTCATCTTCTTCATTCATGGAAACCAAGATGGAAGCGGCTTCTAAAAGCTGAACCTGCTGATGCTTGGAAATAAGAAGCTTTGAGGTGACATTCCATTCTGGAGTATGCTCCCATAAGTGTTTTGCAAGTGAAGAGACATGTTTGTAGCCTTTACCACAAGCTTGGCATTTGAGCTCCTCCTTAAGACGACCAGTTTCACCCTCTGAAATTCTTCTGGCGACAAATTTACGGGACAAAACAGGGAAGTTCTGTGGAGCCTGAGTAATTCCTGCTGAATGTAATGAAGGAGGTGGTGGTGGATTCGACACTGGTGGTTGTACAGAATGCGGAGACTGTGCCGGATGGTTTGTGGAGTTTTGAACAGCAAATTTATAGTAGGGAAGCGGGTTGGAGACATGGGCGGACGGTGGTTGGGTAGTTGAAATGGTTGGACTAGGACTTGAGGTGGGAGATGGTGATATTCCTTCAGTTGATGGGACATTCGAGTTGGAGTTTTGTCGGTTATGCCTTGGGTGGAACCCATTCAACCCAGAAGTTAGAGAAGTTGGAACAGACGATGATAGATATTTGGCATCTTCATGATGGTGACTATGATGGTGGTGTGGGGCATGATGGATTGGAGCTTTTTGCTGAACATAAGCCATGATGATGATGGAACAAGACTAGTTAAATAGAAGTAGACAGAGGTGTAAAAGATATTCTAGGACTACCACTACTGCCAAATTTGAATATATTTGCTCATAAATGGATTATCGATAGAGAGAAGAAATAGAATCCAAGAAATCGTGATGTATATTTACGAATGTTGAGTGAGTATTGAATTTTTTTTCTTTCTCTAAATCCCGGCCAATGATTCTTCACAATATACCACTAGGTTGTGTGTGTTTCAAGGGGAACTGTATAGTATTATTGATTTTCAAAATAAAAAGAATCCCTGAAAAATATAAAATGCTGCGAAATATACAAAAGATTTAAGGGACAAAAAAAAAACCTTAACACCTCACTGTGTTATGTTTTGCATAGGGATTTTCTTCTGTATGCTCAAATAAATTATTTTCTAATTTATTTTTTTTCAGATTCGGTGAAATTAGCTTTTTTCTTGCTGAGTCGCATTATTTCCCTATTTTCCTGACCCCTAATTTACTGACTATTGCCGCACTAATGGATTATATTATGTGTACATAAGTGAGAGAGATTGGCTGGTACCAAAGTAGAAGGACCGGTACAGGAATACCTTCCCCTCAGTTTTCGCGTTTATCTCCTCACCTGGTCCCCGTATCTCTGTTAAGGGCTATTCGGAAAGGTCGACGGTGGAGGAGGATAGGATTTTTTTTTTTTTGTTATATAATGGTCTTTGAAGATCTACTTCAATGAAATCGGGTATACTTTGCACAAAGTATGAATGAATATTAGGCTACCGGAACAATCAGAATATGAGCACAGTAAATACCAGTTGGCCCTGTCTGTCCTATCTAATCTTTTGTCCACCTGTACACCTGTAAGCTGATATGACCCATCTGCCAGGCTCCAACAACCGCGCGTTGGATTCCTCCTAGTGCCATCATCCCCGCTGAGAATAAAAATTTTTCAGTAGATTTCCCACCGAGAGCTTTAATTATCAGATTGGGAAAGGTTTTTTTTTCGGTGCCAAAAGAAATGTTCCCGACCACGACGTTTTCGGCTCTCCGTTTCTTTTTCTAGATCTGTATCTGGAGAACAAGCACGTGAATGGGCGACAGTCCGTACCCGCAACGGTAATTTTTTGACAGCATTCTTTCTCTCTCTGTCTCTGGTGGGCTAGATCGGGACGTATCGTAGACCAGTTTCAAGCAACCGGGATTCGAGGATTTTTCACGCCAGCAAGCCCGTCTGTTGGGACATTTCTTCCCTCCCATCGAAATCTTTGTGTTTGACAGGTAAACGGTGAGGCTAATTCCCAGTGCATAAGAGCATTCTGGGGATTGTTTGCTGATGACGATCGAGTTTTGCTGCTGTCGCCGTATAGCCAGCATGAAGAACATGGAATGATTCCCAATAGCCGCTACCCAAAGATTTACAAGCCAGCGAGTTGTTTGTTCATGGTTTCGGATAAAGTGGTCGTGAGTAAGGACTCGGACGAATGAGCAGCTAGGTCGGAAGAAGTTTTATAACCGATTTAAGATACGTCTGTCTCTTCATCTTTTTTGTCGTTCAAATATTTTCCATATGTTTGCTATAATAAAGTTACATGGGTTGCCAAACTCGCGAGTAGCAAGCGTAAAAGCGGGCTCACCTTCGTTTAGAGCCCCATATGGTTGCACACAGCTAACGAGAAAGTGAACAGAAAGTGAACCCACAATACCACGGCCCTGTCTCCAAAGGCAGGCTGAAAAGAATCTTGGAAATTACCCAAAGATAAACAACCTGTACGTCTACGATGTCACAAAAACCGTCCTAAAAGCGTCGGCAAGAACAAGATGGAATTCAAGTGCTTGGGCTACGCGCGTCTCTACTCCATGCAAATGCTGACGAAAAAGGCATATTCAGGGGTACTCTTGCCCTTACCTCGAACCTGACTCCCGCCGATCCAACTTTCACCGTGGTGGTGACCTAGATCTGGCCAAAATTTTACTACAAAATAAAATGAGCTCCTTCCATGGGAGCTCAACCGCTCTATGTAATGTAAATTCAAAGAAGTAATTACCATTCGCCGAGAGATAAACCGTTCCTATAATGGAAAGCCATACATGTAACCCTAAGCACCGGATATCCTTGGAAATGGCCTATTAGCGACTGAAGTTATGAAGATATTCGGCTCACAAACGCCCATTAGAACTAAAAGTTATAAAAGAATGGATAAACGACAATTTGACATGTAGAACACCAGGCAAGCACGACCTTACCTCCCTATCCGGGCATTTACTGCATTCTGTTTTGTCTTCGGAAAATTTTTAGCGAGAGCTTCAGTCAGTTTATTATTGTCACTGGCTAAGAACCGATATGTGAGAGCGATGCAAAATGTCGCGAATGCCTGGACGCTGCACGGCTCTCTAGACCAATCTACCAGAGCTTGAAATGCGCGCTCCATAAGAACACCCCAAGGCTGAAAATCTAACCGCTCTCACTACGACCAGTCAGAAAGACGAGAAACGGCAATTGGCCTGGGCGGCGGTAACTCACAGCTCTCCGGGACCGTCTACGCATTATGCACCAGTCGCACATTTGGGTTTCTTGAGCCGTCGCGAGCATCGTCGTGGGCCCGCGTAGCTTACACGGCTGAAGACGTGAAACCACCGGTCAAACTTTAATGTGTTGTTGTTTTAGAAAATGTAGCTAATTAAACTGTTTTCACCGAAACATAACAAACAAAACCAGGCACATCGCAGTGATCCAGCTATTGACAGAGTCAGGACGAACAGAAATACACCAAATTCGCGCGCGTTATTGGTTTAGGAGAATAGACTTGAAATTCTCGTCCTGAAGCAAATCGATAACTGATAATAGATACAAGAAACGGGCAATTAATTATCGTAACTAAAGGCCATCCGAACGAACGACCGATATACCCAAAGTACTAATAGACAGGCATAAGTAAGTCTTCTGGCATCATCCTCCACAATGGCCGAATCTCGTCAAGAACTGGTCAATTGGGTCAACGACTTATTATTACTCGATATTACCAAGGTCGAGCAATGTGGAACAGGCGCCGTTTATTGTCAAATTTTTGATTCAATATTTTTGGACGTTCCAATGTCTAAGGTTAGATATGACGTGAATACTGAATATCAATATTTGAATAACTTCAAAGTGTTACAAAATACTTTTCTCAAACATAAAATCGATCGAGCAGTTCCTGTAGAAAGACTTGTTAAATGCCGATTTCAAGACAATTTGGAATTTTTGCAATGGGCTAGAAGGTTTTGGGATGGTAATTATCCGGGCCATGAGTATGACCCCTTATCTAGACGAAAGGCAGGTCCACTTCCAAGTTCTGCGGTGAATAAACCGTCATCTACAGCTGGCACTGGAGGTCGTACATCGTCGGCTTCTGGCTCTCGAGTTAGTAGTAACCCCGGCAGCATCAGATCAAACGCTAGTACGGTGGCTTCTTCACGCAATGTTTCTGGTAGCTCGGCAACTGCCCGCAGGCCGCCGTCAGTCCAAAGAAATACTCCTAGTCTAGGTCCTTCTGGCACTGCTTCTTCAGCTGCCACTATCAGACCACTCAAAGAGAAAATCTCCGAAC
Organism: Sugiyamaella grinbergsii; assembly: GCA_030579895.1. Classification (NCBI taxonomy): domain Eukaryota; kingdom Fungi; phylum Ascomycota; class Dipodascomycetes; order Dipodascales; family Trichomonascaceae; genus Sugiyamaella; species Sugiyamaella grinbergsii. The sequence goes on from JAKTRT010000005.1 coordinate 114,650, forward strand.
TGGAGACGGAACACGAACAATTGGTGAATACGGTGGACATTCTGGAAACAGAACGAAATTTTTATTATGATAAGTTATTCAGTATTGAATTATTAATACAGCAAGCAGTTGATGATTTGGATAAGACAAAGAGTGCTGACAACAACGATACCAATGGCAAGTCAACACCTGCCGGCGAAGAAAGCGGCGAATCCGCGACAATCGAAGACGATCTTGAAAAGCTATCAGTTGAAGATACATATGCTACACTTGTTCGGGAAATCCAAACCATTCTATACAAGACTACCGAGGGATTTGAAATCCCCACACAAGAGTACGAGACAGAAGAGACATTTTAGTTATAGTCAATAATACAATTATCATATCTTAAATTTCTCTCATGTTCTGGTGGCTTGGCGGTTGTCTTGCTCCCCTTTTTTTTTCTTAGACGATAAGCTCTGAGTGTCTTATTGCAAAGCTCATGACTCTGATGAAAAGGGTGAATTCCACCGCTCGGCATCGCACTTGTACAGCTCCACTCTTGTGGCTCTCCTTCAGTTTACGCCTCGCCTCGTCTAGCAACATTGATTTATTTATTCGGATCAGCACTATTTGTTTCATACAGGAATGTCAGGCCCTCTTGGACTTCATAGGGGCCTTTTACTGCAAAACGAAGCAATTCTGATTAGCTAACTCGTAGGCGAGAAATTATATAAGCAGATCTACAGGGCCAGGCGCTGGCAAATTACACGATAGCAGAGAATAGGTTTTTTAAATATTTTTTTATTTTCTTTTGGACATCAAAAAAATTTGCAGAAATTTTTATTTTACATCACCCTAATAACAAAAAAGCAAAACATTCTTTTATTATATTAAGTTTGATTTGTTTTTTAAGCAGAGGCAGGAGTAGCTTCGGCGGCCCAGTCGTCAGCGGCAGCCCAGTCAGCAGCACCGGCACCAGCATCAGGTTGAACATCCCACTCTTCACCAGTAGCAGCAACCTCGGTAGGAGCAGCAGTGGCAGTCTCTTCACCAACAACTTCTTCTTCAGTAGCAGGAGCCTCAGCCTCTTCAGGGTCTCTGTAGAAATACAAATCGGGCATAACAGACCAGGCAGTTTGTCTGTCTGGGAGAACACCCTTGAGTCTGAGGACTTCACGAGCCAACAACCACCAGATAAGACCAATGGAGTGCTTAGACTTGTTATTACAAGGAATGGCAACATCAACATACTCAGAAGGAGAGTCGGTATCAACAAGAGCAATGACAGGGATGTTAACATAAGAAGCCTCCTTGATAGCTTGGGCATCAGTACGGGGATCGGTAACAATGATCAATCTAGGCTCCTTGAAAGATCTTGTGATGTAATTTGTGAAGTTACCGGGAGTGAATCTACCGGCGATGGCAGTACCGCCAGTGTGGTTGGCGAACTTGAGAACAGCTCTTTGACCGTAAGTACGGGCAGAGATGGCAACAACATCAGAAGATCTGGGGACAGCGGCAATGATACGGGCAGCAAGGACAATCTTCTCCCAGGTCTTGCCAATGTTGATGATGTTAACACCATCGGGTCTGGTCTTGTAGACGTAAGGTTCATTGTGGACCTAAAAAGAAGGTTAGTATTACGGAAAGAGCTAGTTGAGGAGCACTAGAAAGGTATATATATGAAGATAGAGAAAGGGTAAAGCACTAGGGACTGACAGTGTTGATGTTTGCCGATATTGGCAAGTTACTTGGTATGATATCCCACTCGATAGCCGTAAAATCAACATTGAACACCAATAGTCCAGAAAAGAGAATTACTGTCGGCCATGATTCCATTTAAAAGTATTGAACCTTTCAATCCACTAATTATCTAGCTGTTCCCATGTTTCCTATCTTCTATCTCCAATTATAGTCTTCCGGCACTCTCATCCTTCAAAACATACTTGGACGTTCTTAGAACCAAGGTGAACTTGAGCAGCCAACAAAAGTTGGGCGTCTTCTTGAGTAAGATCAAACAGCTTGTCGGACATTATTCCTTTTGACTGTGTATATGTGTCGGCGTATTTGTCGAGCAATAACGGTGAAGGGGATTTTGGAATATGAGAGTATGGTTAGTTGGTTTTGGAAAATTGAGTCTGTCTGAAAGAGTGGTGAGATTGGTTGGAAACCCTAATTAGGCAATATGGGTTAAGGTGTGATGTGCAGATAAGAGAAGTGCTTTGTGACTGTACATTATCCCAAATAGGCATATATTCCGAAACGTGACTACGACTTAAATCACGTGATATGTATGATAGCTACGTGGTTGAGGCTAGGGTACTGATTGATAAGGTAAGATATGAGGCAGAAAGAGGGTGGGTATTCTTATGTACATTTCGCGAGGGTCATTTGGAGAAGAGGAAAAGGAGTAGGTAGGGTCAGAGAGCTTAAGTATATACTATCTGTTTAAATGCCACGATTGAAGCTGGTATCTCAATCTAGTACCAACTATTTTTAGTAGTAGCCCGAAGGCTTATTTGTGATTACCGCTGTATGGGGATTAATTGATATATCAGAAGCACAACAACTAATCAGGAGATATGGAATCATTACGGTTATGTTTTTACAGACGCCAGAGGACCAGTTTTCAGAATCTGGTAGACTATACTTTGAATGGTGGTTATCAGCAACCTAAGAGATCATCCCCAGGGTTTCTTGTCAAAAACGACGGCCACTAGTAATTAGTTACTATCTACGAGATGCCCTGTAAACTAGGAACAATATAAATCTAGACCTATATAGATAATTATCTGGACTGCTAAGTAGCGGTCGGTCGCCTAAACATGCGCGGCGCTATTAACTGCGGTCGAACCTCGCTGCCGATTTCCAATGTAGAAATATGTCAACAAAAGCTTTTTGGCTACGGTACATGAGATACTTTCAGATCAAGACCAGCAGACTAGCTGCATCATCAATTAATATCTTGAACTTAGACGGATTCTTAAATGATATGGAATGCGGAATGGACGGACCGTTTCACTTGGTGGAAAGATTTAGAGTGTCGACAATTCAAGCTGTTCCGTCAGCGCTTGATTACTGCCAGTTTATATCTTTCCTCGCTGCTTCCAATAACTAATGCATAAGTATAAGTATATAGCAGCAGGCAGCAGCCGCACTTATAGAATTAATAGTTAACACCCATAGTACCCCAACCCAGGAACAGACATCTTCACGATACATGCTCATACGTCAAAAAATCAAAACAGATCGACACCCATACAGTAACAATCAGACACCGTCTCATTCCAAAGAAACTTTACAAAGGAGCTAAACGTTAATCTATTTAACCTTTGCGTTTGAACCGAAGATTGAATTGTATTCTAAACAGCTTCAGCTTTTGGGGCCTACATTTGATCTAGTTGGTAGGAGTATAGTCTGGCCTCCATCTCTGATTGTCTCCCGAATCCGATTGTTTAGTCCCCAAACAGCTGTTGCGCATATATTGCTCTACACTATAATATCGCATTTGGCTGCTCAAATTTGACGAGTGGCTAGGGCAAATTAAGCTGTTTCATTGCATGTTATCATATGGTTTTGTATGTAAGTCTGTGACAAGCATACATCACTGGTAAAACACCACCTAAACTTAAGCATCAAGGCCAAAGCGTTTGCGCGGAGCACGTATTACAGGTCATTATTAACTTTCTGAATCGGTGGGCGGTAAATAATATTTTTTTATTTTTGAGGCAGAATGATGAGTGGTGGTGGTGATGCGGCATCGACCACAGGTGGTGTTGATGTTTATACCCCTATTTTCAATTTATCACCAGTCCCATCAACGTCTATATCTTCACCATCTCTAGTCCTTGATAAGATTCCTATACTTGCTCCTCCGAAAAGGATAAGAAGAGCAGACGCTATATCATTACCTTCTACCCCTAGGTATAACAGAATAGGAGCTGATAGGAACTCAGTGTCAGGAACGACTACTGGTAGTTTGGACCTTGAAAACAAACAGGGGGTTGGTTCTTCAACATCTCCAGTGGCGACGCCAGCTGATCTACTATCATCTGTTAATTATTCTCTTACGAACCCTTTTACCTATCCTCGAGGGCCCAAATTATTCACCGATAACCAATTCACTATAGGGCCACCATCCCCGCAAACCTCCCTCTCTTCCCCAAACTTAGAGACAGATCTGTTTGACAGCATCGACGCTTCCTCAGATATGTCGCTATCCATGTCTGACTTCTCGTCACCAGCAATTGGAAAAGTTACCAATCTCTCGCCGCCATCATTTCTATTCGGAATTGTGGTTGGTGTGATTCTGGTGTTTTTGAAGCCAACTTTTGAATTTTATATGGAGATCGGTGCTCGAGCAATGATTTCAATTCTAAAATATTCGTTAATCGTGGCGTCAATGGGGTTAATTATTTATGGATTAATTAAATTTCTAGTTCGAGGAAACGGTGCTTCGTCTCCGGCTACTGGCGCGACACATACCACTACAAAAAAGTCCACTTCACCGACAACCTCGTCGTCCGCCTCTTCTTTTTTTTCTTATTCTCCACCAATTGGATCTGCTCCAATATCTAAACATGCATCCTCTTACTCATCAAGCTCTTCTGGTTCTTCCCCTAGAATGCGAAGAAAATACTCCAATGAATCGTTCTCTTCTAGTGCATCATCAGCAGACCAGGCCCCTTCTATTGCATCAACGAATTCGTCCATAGACGATAAATATTCTTACCGGCCATACAGTGCACGCCATAAGTCTACGAATGATCTTGAAATCATCAGTGGAGATGATATCTCTGTCCTTGAAAAGCCGGCCGGTCAGAGTGCATTTCGACTTCCTAGAAAGAATTATGCTTCGCATTTGACAGTCTACTAATGTACGTACATATAGTAGCTTATTTGCATTGACCGCTTAGCTTTATCTGTTTTGCGAATCTTCTGTCCACATTCGTTCGTTGGTCTTCTAGCTCTACTAGTAATGGTGGTCTTCTCATAGAGACAAGAATCAACTGATCTAATACAATGACATAAGCCAACTTGAAGTCTTGATAGACTGGGCTCTGCCAAGTCCATCATAAAATAGTACTGATTAAACATTGAGCATTTTTTAAACTATGAATACATTAACAATAAAAGAAAGATTCAGAACAAAAAGAAACAAAAATAACATCCAAAGTGGACCAAATCTCCATGTACATTTTCCTTTTTTTTTCATTTATATATCTCTCTCTCTCTTTATCTTCAGTCGTATATGATTTTGTAAACAGATGAGGCAGGGAGGGTTTTGTAGTCCAAATATTTTTCATAAGAGTTTTTGAGTTTTTTTGATATTTACTTCATAATTAAATTTTATTTTATTCGTTTTTGTTGTTCTAAATAAAAATAAATTTAAAGGACCTCACCTTGAACAGATGGGACCTCAAAAACAACTTGCTTTCCAGTCAACTTGTTGTAGACAGATTGGAAAGAATCAAGCTTATGCTCCAATGTAGTGATATCCTTGGAATCCAAAACAACCTTTTGAAGCTTGGCACCACCGACTTGGAATCTGGTACGCTTACCAATGATCTCGGTAGGGAAGACAAGGTCCTCAAGAAGAGCATCGTGGACAGCGTTCAAAGTTCTGGATCTAGGTCTCTTTTGAGTTTGTCTAGATCTACGGCCAGGCTTGGGCAAGATACGTCTCTCAGCAAGGAAGATAACATAACGGTCAGAGAATTTCTTTTCAAGTTCACGGGTGAGTCTTTGTTGAACCTTGTGGAAAGAAGTGAGAGAAGGAACGGGGACAAAGATGACAATGGCCTTCTTACCGCCGGAAACCTCGATTTCACGGACAGCCTTGAATTGAAGGGGTCTGAGGTCGGCCTTTAAGTCGGCAGAAGAGTTCTCAAGGTCGATGAAAGCTTGAGCAACTTGGAGCTCGAGCTCAGTAGGCTCAGATTTGAGGACTTTATTGACAGCAGACATTTTGGATTATTTGTTAGAAACACAACAAGTTGTCGAACTGACTTTTAATGATGAATTCGTGGTGGTATATTTGGCGCTGTATTGGTATATGCGTTCAGACTCTGAACAAGTTTGAGTCTCTGGTTGAGTGGGTGAAATAGTTGCCCAATTAGGAAACCTGTGACTGTTTAATGTAAAAACTAGGCGCGACACTGGGAACTACATCAACTGGGCTAGGGTTACTTCTTCTTATCGTCCGGGTCGAGAAGGTAGCGACAGATTGTCGATCAATATATGCAGGGACAGACGACATACCTCCGCCAAACTGCTTGTCTTCGAAGACAGGAGGCGCTTGCCGAACGCTTTGATTGACTGATTTGCAGTGACCACTATCGATCACATTAAGGAAACTCCTCAGTTAGCAGTAAGACTTTGTATTTTTGCTCCTAGTTGTCTTCTCTTCATAAAATTATGGCAACACAGGCCGTTGCTACTGACTCAGTCAGTACACTGAGAACTGCTAGAAGCGTGACATAGGAGATTATTTCTATTAGTTTTTTTTTTTTACTTTTAAAACTTTACAAAATATTAAGGGTATAGATAGATATACAAAGAATCGAAATCTTCTTATAAAGCCGTTCCACAAACAAATGAAACAGCAACAAACGCCGCTGCTCCCAACATTATATCATTGGCAAATAAATCTGGGACCTTAACATGGCCAGCAGAACCTTTAGAGGTTTGACTAGTCTTAGAAGATGATGTAGCAGAACCACTACTCGATGAGCTGGATACGGAAGCAGAAGCGGACGCAGAGGCCAAAGAAGATGAATCGCTGTCAGTACCTCCCCATTGAGTGGAAGTACCGCTAAGACCAAGAGGTTTTCCAGCTCCATTCTTAATATAGGTCTCTGCACCAGATGGAAACTCTGGCAAAGTAGCGTTAGGATCAACCTCCCAAAGGTCCTGTTGCGAAGGTGGACAGTTGGCAGGTTGACGATCAGTAGAGGCACCAGCATCACCACTTGGATCACTGTATTGAGCCAGTTGGGATTTCAAGGAATCATAGTCAGGAAGAGTTGAAACGTTATTGCCGCTGATTTTCACCAATCCATAATCATTTCCCTCCTCACTGTACTCATAAACAAGACCGCCAGAATAAACAGACGTCATCTCCGTGTTGTAAATAGCAGAAATCTCCGGGAATGTACGAGGTTGAACTTTGTTACATCCATATTCAGAAAAAAATAATGGGATAGAATAGTTGCCATACTGCTCTACGTTGGCTCGATAACCAGAAATTGCGAATGAAGAAGCGGGTCCGCACCATGAATAATCATTCATACCGAAGAAATCGATCCGTTCATCAGAATCACCACAGTTGAAGTACTCCATTTGCTGCCATCTATTCTCAGCAATATCGGCAGCAGAATAACCAACGGGGATAGCCCGCTTTGATTGGGCACTAATATATTTCTTCATGTCACGTACAACAGCCTTTACGTAGGGGGCGGGACTAGTGGTATTAACGCTGTTGATTACTTCATTACCAGCGAAGAAGCCGAGAACATTATCATATCCCTTAAACGCATCAATAGTAGCGAAAACGGCTTGCAAATAATCTGCGTTATAAGAAGGGCCTGGATCATTACGGTTGATGGAATTTTTAGGAGTGTTAACATCTAACAGAAGGTAAATACCAGCATCCTCAAGTTCTTTCATACACTCATCGTGATTAGCAGAATTATCAATAGTGTATACTCGAATAGTGTTTAAACCAAGATCTTTAAAGTATGGTACATCTCGCTTACAGTTGTCAGGGTTGGCGAGGGGATCAGCCGCTTTGGACGAGCCACCAGGTTGGTAGTCGACACCTCGGATATAGAACCGATCAGTTCCATTATAAAAAGCATTACCCTTGACGGTAAGAGGCTCCAAGGACGAAACCACAGATGCTAAATAGATAGCAGTAGATAAGAGAAAAGAAGCGGTTTTCATTTTGGCTTGAAGTTTGTTGGAAAATAGATTTGCTATCCAGGAGAGTGTTTTATTACTTTTTTATCTCGCTTACTTCTTTTGTCGAAAACCAGCTCCAACTTTGTCCAGGAAATCAAACACAAAATATTGTGTCTAAAACACAAATTATAGGAGAAGACGTCCTCACATATTTATATTTAGCACTGCACAGTGAATGAGTGTGTACAAAAAGAGCTGTCTCGGAATGCATACAAGATCTCAACAGTGCCTAATTTGATAAATAAAAACTACCGCCGCATGTAGTTGCTCCTTTTCGCTGCAGATTTTGCATTGCAAAAATGAAGATAAAGTGGCTGTAACCAGTTGATTAGGATCGAGTATATGCTGAGATACAAGGATATCGTTCGCAAATTCAAGTTCTGATGAATACAACGTTTATATTCTGCTAGTGAGCTGATGCTGGTTGAGGTTTATTTAAAGATCTTAGAGATATTGTTTTCAGTCCCAATTAAGCCTAAATCTCAAGGTTCCGTTAGTTGTCCGTTAATCATTGCTGTGTTGGGATCGAAAAACATCTGTGCCTGCATGCTGATGGAGCTCGATAAAGGATGACGACGATAGCAATTCACGGTTCCTGGTTCACTGTCCACAATGATTCGCGGTTCTCAGTTTGCGACTCATAGCCTTCTATCAGCAGATCCTATTTGTCAAATCACCAAGTAGAGAATAAATGGGGTGAAAGACTGTTTTTGTTATCTGATTGTTGCCGTCATCTCCCAACCTCTACTTATTCTTCAACACAGTATCATTCGAGCATGTCGGCCCAATTAACTAACTAAAATCCTCTATTAAATTTTCGCCATATTTAACAATAACCATCAGCAATCCTAATGGGTAGTGTAAATACGCATCTGGTTCAATCGGCAAATCAGTCCATCTACTGCCGTTTTGAGTTTCTCCCTTGTGATGATCCAAAAACTACCCCTGACTATCAATAATTGTTGGTAATTGTGGGTATGGAACACGAGATAGCCATCGGAGTATAGGATACTGATGCAAGAGGCCCTAGGTGCTGTCTATAGACACAAGTGGATTCTAGCATTGTATTACTGTTGGCAATATATTTTATATTATGACGTCACAACTAAGATCGTGAGCGAGGTCTCTAATCATCACTCGAAGTAGATAACAGAGCAGAAACATTTTCATCAGAGTTTGTGGTATCATTGGTAAGTTCAGGCGAACTAGACGGGACGCTTTCCTTTTCTGGCACCGATGGTATAATTGTTATATTTTGAATGGCCTCAATTTCAGAATGCGTTTCCGCCTTTTCTTGGCTCACTTTATCTTCGCTCTTAGTCTCTGGTTCCACATATGATTCCGTAGATTTTAATAATGCATCATTCACTTCGTAGCTCGTGTATTTATCTACCTTGTTAGTCTCAGGCTCATAGCTCTCGTTGTCGTTGTCATGTTTAACAGGCTCAACGTCATACAATTCAAACTGTTTTCTGAATGTGCCCTGCTGCTCATCCGTTGATTCAGTGTCGATTTTCTCGTCAAGCTTTGTATTTGGTCGGGAGTCAGATTCAGTGTCAAGCTCAGTCTTGGTTGCCTCTTCTGCTAAATTCTCATGCTCACTGTCAATATCAACTTTAGGTAGAGACTCTTGCGCGCTAGAAAGAATGGCCTCAGGCTCAGCCGTAGAAATACTGCCAGATCTCTCTCCTTCGGGAGAATCTTCAGATATAGTATGCTCCTCTGTAGGTTCAATCTCATTAGAATTGGATGCTTCTCCCGGAGATTTTTCAATCTCAGGCACACTTTCCTTGGCCAGTTCGACCTCCCAAATGTGGTCCATAACGATGCTAAATTCACTCTTAGCACTGGTTGGTAAACGTCGACCTTTGGGACCCTTTGCACGAGATCTGCGAACATCGCTAGTAGTCGCAGAAGGCTCGGTTGGCTTTTCCTTTTTCTCGGGTTGGTCATCCTCTGTATCTTCAGTCGCGGGCTTGACAGGGAAACCACCTGGAGGAGGGGGCCCTCTGGCCATCATACTGTTCAGATCACTGAATAGCGATGCTCGTAAGGAACCAATCTTTGAACCTACTGGTGGTGGCTTAGGTTTGGGTTTAGATGAAATTGATTCTGTTGTAGCGGCCATGAACGAAGCCGCGATTTTGGAAGTTGGGCGAGTGGGAACAACTGGTTTAGGCTTGACTGAAGGCAAAGGGGATATACTATCACTAGACTTTTGCGGTCTTTGAGCTGGTCTTGGGGGAACCTTGCGAGGTTGGACATGTTCAGCCGGAGGCGAAGATTCAGACTCTTCCGGACTTGCCTCTGAAGACGGTGATGGAACTTCTTCGCTTTTACGTAATTGAGGGCGGCGCTGAGGAATGCTAGGAATCTTAGCAGGAGTTACAGAAGTGGGTTCATCAGCGATCGTACTTGGTGGGGAATCAGAAGACGGTAGTGAAAGTTCGTCAGACACCACTTCTTCTGATACTTCTTTAGAATCCGGAACCCCACTAGATTTTGTTGGTCGCGTTGGGACGTGAGGCATCTCAGGTGACGATGTCATTCCTGGTTCAGAAGGCATAACAGGTATTTCAGGTTGTGCAGTTCTCTCCAAATCTGTAGTACTAGTCTCCGTATCGTCACTTTCAGCATCTGCCTCTGTGAAAGGCATCACAGATTCCTCAGATTTCTCGGACGTCTCCTGTTCAGCAGAGTCAGTAACTTCATTTTCAATCTCGTCCGAAGGAGAAGAAACTCTGGAAGAAGCATCAGATTTATCGGCGTTGTCTACTTCCCTTGATACCACTTCTTTCACTGGTCTAGAAGGAATAGTAGGTACTTCCTGCCTTATAGTATCATCTGTTTGATGAAGTTCTGACGAATTAGACGGGCTGTCATCTGTCGTTTCTGATTCAGCATCATCTTCAGCTAGTTCAGTAGGAGTGATTGTCTCTTTTGCTTTCAATGGCCTGGACGGAACAACGGGAACATCCCCTCCGGTGACGTTTTCCTGCTGAGTCCCTTCCGGCTCAATGGTTTCTTGAGTCGGCTTAGATGATTCCGAGTCCGTGACCGACTGGCCTGACTCGGCAATATTGTCTGTTGGAGACTCTGATGTGTCAGGGCTTGGAGCCATCAAATAAGCTACTTGCTCAGCTGGTTGTTTAATCTTCTCAGAAGAGGTAATTGGCATTTCAACAGCGGATGAACTTCCTTGTGACCGGGAATGATCTGGTCTGGAAGGAATGGCTGGTATTTCAGGAGATGTCACAGCTTCCGCGATTTGGGTATCGTCTATTTTTGCACGTGTCGGTCTGGATGGAACGACAGGCACTTCTGAGGGTTCAACTACAGCAGCGACGGCCATAGATGGCTCTGGTATCGAAGAAACTGACTGGGTTTCTTCTTCTTCTGAAGCTAAAGAGCTTTCGGTATGACTGGGTTCTATGGGAATAGACGGTGTTTCCTCAGTTGTATGATTAGGTAGACTAATCGACTCTTCATCGGCTATATATTTTTGTTGCTTAGGAGCTTCTGGCAAAGATGTATCTATATCTTTACTCTCTTCAATCCCAGTGGACGACGTACTAGAATGGGCTCCTGATGATGCAGGCCTTTTGGGGATAACAGGGGTAGAAGAATTAGAGTCACCACCAACTCTCCCATTATTACCAACACCCGACGCTAGAGCCGGTTCGGGAGAATCGATATTAACCTTCGATAGCCCATCTGGTATTGCGGAGGTTGAATGGGAAATGCTGGATGAAGTTGATGAGGCCAAAGGTGATAATGCCGGACTGGCAGATGAGCGTTTATCCGGTCGTGCAGGAATATGAGGGATGCCAACAGAAGACTATTCAATTGTTAGAAAATAAGTTTTTAAAAAAGCGACTTGAGCCGATGGGGTATTATCTGGTCCAAGTATCAGACTGAAGGTACAACATCATATCATCCACTTACAGGACTATTTTCCTTCACGGGTCTAGCTGGAATTGACGGAATATTAGGAGATCCTGACATGATATAAGATTAGCACTAAATGATTGGTATACGTTAAAGTATCGTATGTGACAATAGCAGATGTTGATGGTCTAGTTATATTGAATCTGAACTCTTGAGGCCAGATAACTGCGGACAGGACATGCGGGCAGCACCATCATCTCGGGACAATCACGTGATGATCCCGACCAGATCGTGTTTCCCGTGTCTCCAGACAGCCCACGCTGTTTATAATTATAATATACAAAATAAAAATACATTTCCTGCCTAGCTTATAATTTAGCTACTTCCAACTTGTGCCCAACATCGCGGCATAATTCAAAGACTCGATCCGTAATTCCAGGAATTAAATTGTGTCTAAGTGGCCGATTTCTGGACATAGCGATAGCTTCTGAAAAGTCATATAACTTACCACCAGGAATAATATGCCCTTTATTATCGATTTTAGGAATCCATTCTTTGGCAAGACTAACACTTGCTTTACGATTATTATCAACATGGCGAATTAGAATGCCTTGCTGTTCAAAATATTGGAATGCATCTTTCAGCAGTTCTTTGTTAACTGCTTCATAATGAGCGATAGCTCCTTCATGATATAGCGTCTTTGCGAGCGTCTGAGATACATTATAAAACAGATTCGCTGGGACCCGTTTATATGGAGCCAATGCGAAGAGAGTGATGGCGGCAGTCCAGAATCCATCGATAAACGGCCACAACAAATAGCAATAGAAGTCAAAGACCTCGCCTCCACTAATCATTTCTGCATTTGACATTTCAACAGTATCACTCTCTTCGTCTTGAGCAGTCAATATCCCTTGGGCTTGTAGACTATTCAAAGTATCAGTAATATTATTGTCCAGACCATCAGGTTTGAAAACAAATTCGCCTGCTAATAAAGTGGACAAAAACTGTACTTGCGAGTGAACTGCGGTTTTGGAAACTCGCACATTACCACTACGACGGATCTGTGTAAAGATAGCCACTGAAACTATAGATTCAGATATGAATAAATGAATAACCTGATTACGATAATAGCTCAATTGGAACGTATCCTTAGGGTAGTATGTGCTTTCGAGTAATCCCTTCTCTTCTACTCCAACCAAATCAGTACCTAATACCCGTAAAGCATTGAGAACGACTGCTCGAGTGTCATTAAAATGAGGGTCATTACCACCGCTGTTATTGGATGTCAATGTGCCGATTCTACCACCGGCTTCATGAACTTTAGTAATCAGCCAATCGATTCTACGGGTCAATTGATTCATACTCAATCCACGCTCAGAGCAAGTTAATAGAACGGTGCCGATTAAAGAAGTTGGCATAACTACCGATACTTTGTTAATATCAGCCAATATTCTGTATCCTAACGATCTTAAAACCTTATTATGAGAAGAAACGTCAAGTGGTCTTTCAAGAGGAAAGCTCATAGCTCGGATTGTATCATCCGATGACAGTTGATCGACAATCCAGTCTTTTAAAGACCATGGATCGTGGAATCTAACGTCAATACGGCCCATCCGTAGAGATAACACCTTTCGAGAATCCAAGAAACTCATAAGTGATTCTTGAATCTTTTCTTTACCCAGTAATTCCGTAGCATACGAGTCAGCTTCAACCACCTTATCGTATTGAGTAGAAATGGGACAAATCCAGCAATCTTCAACCTGCCCATTTAAAATCGAATCGAGAATATACTTTAAGATACCAAACTTTGGTGGTAAAAGTTTACCCGATCTTGATCTAGTACCTTCAATAAAGCATTCAAGGTTATACCCTTCCTTCAGAAGAGTTTCAAGATAAGACTGAACAACACCTTGATATAAGTAATCTTGGGACCAGTTTCCTCGACGAATGAACATTGCGCCGACCTGCCGCAAAAAGTATCCAACAACCGCCATATTTAGATTCTCACCAGCAACAACAATTGGTAACGAAACGCCAATCCGGAAGCAAATGAATTGCATGGCCATATAGTCAAAATGGGACTTATGACATGGCAAGAATATTAGACTCTGCTTCTTGGCTTGTAGTTCCTTTGCTTTAGCTTTAATTCTATTTACTTCTTCAGAGTTGATATGAACACCTTGGTGGTAGCATCTTGCAAAAATTTGCCCAACAACAAAGTACATGAACTTAAGTACTGGCTTGCTATCAAATGCTGCTGCACCTTGTCCAATGAGCCCTTCCGCTATAGATGATATCCAGCTAGTCAATTCCTGTCTCCGGGCCGCTCTTTGATTGGCAGTTATGATCCAGCTTTGCTCCTTTTGCATTCTAATATCAACAAGATCATTGATTCGTTTCTGAAGTACCCTATGATGCAAAGTTGTACGGATGATGTCTTCTGTGATTTCTGGGTAATAAAGAGGATGCCCAAGGTATTCGTCGTAACCACGCCATGAATAGCCCGCAATATGTAAATTCAGACTTTTCATGAATTGAACAGGGTCTTTTCGAAAGCGAATCATATCAGAAACGATATTCATTTCTTCTTTATTATCCGAAGCTGGCTGCTCCAGGATATCTACGTCGGCCATTTTGAAGCTGCCGTAAGCCCTGTTAGTTATGTCATATTCGATGCTTTCACTATATGGATCTTTCAACTTACTGATAGTTCTATAATGAAACAACTCTTTAATACTCCACTGTATTGTGGTTGACACCAGTTCTATAAATCCAGTCCATCGACCAATTGTCTTATATATGTGGTGCTCGATTTAGGATGTTCACCTCTCGATCACTTTGCCTCGGCTAATACCTGCTAATTTCGTGGGAATCTTTAACCGACAATCTGATTGTCTGGCTCTGTTGGTTCTTTCTTTTGACTAGGCTAGTTTTCAGACAATTGTTTTCCCTACTCTTAATTCTTCTGCAGCGTCTATTGGTGAACTTTGTAATCATAAGTTCTGATGGTAAAAGGCTGCTTCGAGCTTCACAAATGTGGGGAAAAGCAGGCGATTTGTTGGGCGGTGAAGTGAGTCGCGAGTCAGGAGGGAGATTTTGGGAATGGCGGGAATGCTTTCTGCATAAGATGGGAGAATGTAATTAACCATGGGCAACATGGGAGAAGCCCAGATATTGCGATGTATAACCCAAACTTTATATCGATTTATGTGGGGAATAAATAATCCCGTTCGCAACCATACGATATCGAGTTGTATTTAACGGTGTTGGGTCGATATATATCGATCGCCTAATTAGTATTCAGAATCTTTTAAATGCAGGGCAAATGGGAGATTTGGCGGTTCTATAAAAGGTAGTCATTGTTTTGATCACGTTACGAACTGCACAGGCTTTGATTCAAGACAATTGTCGACGGCGAGAAAAAGACTAGTATGGTATATAGAAAGACTAATTATGTGGACATCTTGTTGAGGAAGATATAACGCATAATGAAAGAGAACAGCGAAGTTTTGATACCCAAATCAATTTCATTAGTATCGGAAAGCTGTGTTAAAAAATATGTAATACGATGCATTCAGTATGCGTATACAATATTGGCCATGTATTAAATAGTTTCGTAATCATAGATCACTTTTGTCCTTCGTTGTATTCGAATGACAGCGGTATACTTTTAATTGACAGCATGGTAGTATATGATATAGTTGATCACATGTTCAATACGATACGATGGAATTGGACCTCTTTGAGTGATCGAGATAGAATTTACATTATATGTCAGCCATGAGACGATTCTCCATTTTCAATTTATTGAAACCGCTCCGCGTAAAATGCTCGTTCTCTAGACGAGCCATTATTGAACATTGTAAAAAATCATACTGCAACCGTTTCGCCTTCTATAGTCATGTAATTTAGACTCATTATTTCATCATCGAAAAAGATTGAAAGAGTACTGTAAATGGCTGCAATATGTATTATAAGAGGCCATGTTTACAAGGATAAGACACACACATCATAAGTAAATCTTTGTACAGTTTCAGAGTGCTGAGATCGACCTACATTATCATGTACAATCTCGAAGATGAGAGCTAGCTATAGCGAGAAGGTCGGCTACAACCCATTATTGAGATATTTTATAATTTTGCCACAAAAGCAGCTTGTTACTTGGTCCCCCAGTTAATGTGGCCTGGTACCAAGAATCCATCTCGTATGTGTCTAGCAAAGGGTTTTCAGACGTCATTTAAAATCCAGAAGGATACGATTCCATTTTGAGTATCTGAGTAACATACGTAAGACGTTGTTGCCATTGTGTCTCCAACCAGATTCGAATCATATTCATATTCTGATTTCGAGGAGACAGTCTGTTTAATTGTGTTTTGAATAAATTGCGGGAATGTTGAGCGATCACCATATCACAGGTAGCAGGTACTGGATCTGCAAGAAACAAACCAGATAATTAAGGTTTTGAAGATGACTTTCTTCACGAATTCGGGCAAATGTAATCAACTTGGAACGCAATCCAATAAGGTATACTAAATATAATGCCTTATAAGGAAAAGTCACACAGACATTGCAAATATGGGGTACCCACTGGGGCAAAATTTTTTCCCTTATTTTAAGTTTTAAATTACTGCTGATTCATGAAAATGAAATGATATTTGGTGAAAGAAATTTGATCCTGCTGATATCCAATAGTTTTGACAACGATATGAGGCATTTTGAGACTCCAGAGATTTCTCTCAATCAAACAGAAACAAAAAGAACTCCATTATGCCAGACGGCATAAGATAATATGAAGATTGCCTTCATCAGAACATTGTCGGCTAGACATAAGGTTCATAGCCAGTGCTCATTCAGTGGATTACGTGATATTTTACGTATGTACGACTTCTATTAACCTCGCATGCGTTGGACCATAACGGTATTGAAGATTTGCAGTATGACTTTCCGAACCTTCTTTTTATCCAAACAGAATAGTGACCGCGAACATTTAATTAAATCACATGCACTTTTCACAATACGTAGGAAGTTGTACTTTGTATCGGCAATGCAATCAGGAGACAGTTCATTTTACAACGTCAATTCACAGTCAGTCTCATATCACGTCTGTCTTCTTTCATCTCTTAGTAAAACTCTAGTTGATAATTGTTTCGTGGATTTGTCGAATTTTCAAAAAAACGCAAATTTCTTGGAATCTGCTGCGTGCGAAGGTTTCCAACCGCCCACTACCAACAGTCCTTGCAACTAATACTAGAGATCAAACACGTGAGAATAAAACTTTCTTATCATATGAGTCCGGTTGAGAATTCTGCATAGAACTGACATGGCACTGGAAGAGGTGCCATAAGTCTAGGATTCAACTTCACGACATAGATCGACCACTAGGTCGGGTTAATTTTATCTTTTTGCGGGGTAGGCTGCCGAATAACTTCTAGAACTTCCCGATAAATACATTCAATCAACAAGCAAGTCAGATATCCCGATGATCAAGACGATTGATAGGAACTCAGCGTTGAGAATACTTCTTTTGTGCTCTGGTTTGTTTCAACTATGATTACTAGTTTCACTATTAGTTAAGGTTCAATATAATGAGACCTCGAGTAGGGGTAGAAGTAGGAAGACTACAAGGCCCCGGTTTGGAATGAGCCCAGCCCTAGCCAGTTTTCTAAATATATTTCCCAACAATATTCGAAGCAAATGATTCATTGAGGTTAAAAGTGTGAATCATCGAGTGATCCAAAGCTGAACAGAAGGGATTTTGAAACCCGAAAAAATCCACTTCTTGCATCTATATTTATTAAGATCGAACGAAAAGAGTATTCTGAAACCGTAATAGCTCACAAATTATTTTCAGCTCGGTTCAAGTTGGATCATTGGTGTCAACAACCACAGTGGATCGACAAGTTATAGAGAGACGTCCATATCAATGTCTTTGACAGTGACACGAAGTATTATCAGAATACCGCTATCCAGAAAAGTATATAAGGATATCGATTCTAGCTGATCTTAATTTGAAATCCTCATCCTCATATCGCTTATTCACATAAACCAGATACTTTCTTCAATCTTTAATCAACAATGTTGTCCATGAAATCTCTTTTTGTTCTGTCTACTGCCCTGCTTTCTATTGTCTCTCAAGCCGCCCCCGTTGACAATAATGTTGTTAACGGGCTGAAAGCAGCCACCCCTGATGATATCAATGTTCTGTCTACTGTGTTGACTTACGGTATTAATGGAGTTATCCAACTTGCTCAAAGCTCTAAGATTGATCAAACATCTGCCTTGAAGAACTACCTTGACTCTATGAGTGCTAGCGTTGAAAGCATCAAGGAGGCTCAAGGTACCTCTAATGTTCCAGCCCAGCTCAGTGGTGCCCTTGCTTCTCTCCAAAACTTTGTCAGCACCTACAAGGCACCATCTGCCAACAAGGCTCGTGCTTACGTTCCTTCTGATGTCGACACCCATCAATCTGGTTACGTAGGTAACTCCGAGGGTACCCAGATGGCTGCTCCTCTTGCCAATGATATTAACGGTCTCTTGCAAAGCCACAGTGCTGCTGGCATGATTTACAAGGGCTTTGATAGCGTAGATCAAGTTGCCGATGGTATCGCTGGTGCTCTTGGAAGTATTCTTTCTCCTGTCACCCTCGGTGGTAGTAAGGCTGTTTCTAACTTCCTTACTGGTCCAATCTTCCAGTCTCTTACTCACGGTACCTATGATACCATTGCCCACATTGTAGGCACTCCTATTGATACTGTTACCAATCAATCTGAGCTTTCTCCTGCTGATCAACAAGCAAAGGCCCAAGCTCAACAACAAGTCAAGGCTCAACAACAAGCCAAGGCTCAAGCTCAACAACAAGCCAAGGCTCAAGCTCAACACCAGCAAGCCCATGCTGTTCAAAACAATGCTCATCATTGAATTGTCAGCATAATAAATAGCTTTATAAGTTAGTCTCTAATTTCTTCTCTTCGTTTCTTTCGTTCTTATTCGCCTTTATTTTTACTTTTTTTCCGGTTATATTTAAGTAACTTTACTTATTAGTTAATAAATTTATTATTTTTCCTTCTACTAAGAGAAAAACTTATATAACCATTACGGTTATTATTATTATTATTATTCTCAGAGGAAGCTTAGATAAAGTTTGACCCTCGCCCTTATCAACGCAAGATAAGATCGTGCCCTCGTACCTTCCCTATAAAGTTCGTCAACCTATATTCTGTGCGGCGCAGAGAACATTTTTCTGGAAAACTGCTGCATGGTTCAACGGTTATTCCATAGAAAGTATGGTTAGTACCAAGTGACTCACTCAATATCACCTGCGTAAACGACAGAATTTGTTGTGGCGGTTCGTGGGAATGCTGAGAAGTAGTATAAATATATACATAAGAGCCATGCTTGAAGAGTTAGGACTATAAAATGACTACTGGAGGGGGTTTGTCCTATTTTTACAAAATCTCTTGATAATGGTTTACTCCGCGTTGCTCTGAAGGCGGAGAGGTATACGAGAGAGATTAGACGCCGGGAGGATCGGTTCTACCTGTGTTTTTTGTGATGCGAAACCCGTTATGAGCGGGCTCTTTCAGGTGGTACCGACTTTTTTTATCCCAATGTCGAACGTTGGGTCCAGACGTTCCTGGTAATTTGCCGGATGGCCCGTTTTCGGAGAGTCCATTCCGGCCAATCATCCGATTCCCAATGTGACGGGGGGTTCTAAAAGTTAATCCCCACAATGGCACCACCACCGCGGCTCGAGCCTATCATAAGAAGTGCCACGGCACCAAGATCTTCAGCACTCTCCTATTATACTGTGAATCCGCCCCTGTAAAAAAATATTACTAGGAAATAACCGCGTTAGTTGGGTTCCTTGTTTTGTTAGCATCTCACGTAAACCGATGGGGTCTTTTGGCTGTGGCTTTTTGACGGTCCAACCCCTGTTGATATCGTCCTCTTTATTTCCATCGCTCTGTGTGGTCCCCCCTTTCTCTCCCCCATCCCGGGTTATATCCAACTCTTGTTCGCTGTTATTCCTACTGCTTGTGCTTATACATGCATGGAGATGCTAAAGGATCGGACGCGGCGTCCAGCTCCGGTACGGCATCAAACAATATGCATGGCAATAAATTTATAAAAATACTTCACTATTGTTATATCTTAATCTACAGAAGCAATTCCGGGCTCAATTGGAAGGTTGGCATGCGGATGAAGATATGATTGTTTTCATCTGTTGACAAAGAAATACAGGTGGTGCTACGTTACAGATCAAACGCCACTCTTAAGTCACATTGATATTTTTTTTCACTGCCTGTACCCTACCCATCTCGATGATCATGCCAGTAACTTAACGAAAGACAATAATTCTCTGTCAAGGTCCAACCAGGGGGATGCCAAGTTCAACTATGCTGCCAAATCAGTGAGGATCACCACTGTCAATATTGGTTTCAGGCGTCATATTATGTTTCTGGCAGATAAGGGATACTGAACATGCATTGCATGGCCTTTTCTAACCTTGCTTGATGCCGTGTTGTTGGAAGAGACAGATTCTAAAACAATAAACGGGTAGACGTTACAGCGGATGCGCCGTATGCCAGGCAGGAGATTTCTAACCCGTTGAATGCCATCGGCTGGATATATATGCCTTGCGTATATATGTCTTAGGTAAAAAGGAAAGTCCACGGTGCTGTTAAGCTCACAAGATAGATAGGATAGATAGCCTAATAAGTCTAGAACCTGTTCAGCGCATGCAAGGAGAGAAATTTGGGCTCTAGGGCTCTAGGGCTTGGCTAGAGATGACGAGCGTAGTAGAATAGAGCACGTATCAACCGGAGACAGACGAAGGTCGGGCACCATTGATTCACAAATAACAATCAAATAATGTTTTATGAGAAAATCCTCAATCAGCGATGCCTGATGGGCAAACCATCGTCCAGCCGATCATTGGTTTACTGTGCACTTCGACTTGATCTCGGTGTTCAATATATTTAGTATCAAAATGGTTTCCCCACCCCAAGATCAAAAGCAAACTTTAAAGACAGTACTATTTCCTAGTTCGTCCGGTAATTATTTTGTTTTTTATCGAATTCCTACTCTCAAGGGGATATTTCACAATCTCTATCTTCTCGCATATCGTGCCGTGCCTATAATCAGACTGCTGGAGGTTGGCTCTCTGCGTCGTGAAGAGCGAACTGCCTATGGTGCCGTGTCATGCATGATAATCTGAGATATTCACAGTTTAATTCGTTATCTGTATCATTTTCGTATCATATTCATGTTTCTGAGAAAGAAAAAGAATAAGCTATGGTCGATCAAATAGAGGAGATAAAAGCGCAGGCTTTTCCTGTTAAAATTCCATTTCTTTTCTATTCTTTGTAAAGTCTAGGATCAAGACCACCCCCAAAAATGTCTGTCGAAAAGATTGTCGACGTCAAAGTCGCTGACTCTGATGTCATCAATGACCCCGATCTTATCAGCCGTATTGAAACTACCGCTGGTCTCCTTGGTATTGAGTTAAATATTGATGAGGTTAACTTCGTCGCTAGTAGAATTAACCTTCGTCCTTGGCAAGAGGCTGTAGAGCTTCTCAAGGAAGCTTATATTTACCATGAGGAAGATATCAATATCGACTACGATGCTCTGATGAGAATCAAGAGACTCTCGGAAGGTCCTGAGGGCTCTCCTGACATTCCTCAGGAGGATTTTGAGTTTGAAGTTCTCTTCGAGGCTGTTATTGTATCTGATTGGTCTCCTTATGCAGAGGTTAGAGCTGCTACCAGTATGGTAGACAGAGAAGATGAACCCGCTGAGACTATTCGTATGTACATTGTCGGTTTAATTTATGCTAACGTTGGTGCCATTGTTGGTACTTTCTTTGGTAACCGTTATCCTTCTATCTCTTTCAATTTCTTATCTCTTCAGATTATTATCTATCCTTCTGGTAAACTTTTAGAATACATTCTTCCTGATTGGGGATTCAAATGGGGAGGAAAGCGTTATTCATTAAACCCCGGTCCCTGGTCTTTCAAGGAACAAATGTTGGCTACCCAAATGATGAGTGCTGTCGATGGTCCTCCATTCTCTTTCACTGTTATCACTCTTCAAAGAGCTACTCAGTTCTTCAATGAGAAGTGGGCTAATAACTTCGGTTACATGTTCTTGATTTCCGTTACCGCCTCTTTCACCGGTTATGGTATTGCTGGTCTTCTTAGAGGTCTTTTGGTTTACCCCGTCCGCTGTATGTGGTATGGAGTTTTGCCTTTGCTTTCCATGAATCGTTCGCTTGTTAAGCCCGAAATCAAGGAAAATGTTCACGGATGGACTCTCAGCAGATATAGTTTCCTACTTCTCTTCACCTTTGTTAGTTTCTGTTACTACTGGTTCCCTGAGTTTGTCTTCCAAGCTCTTTCTTTCTTCAGTTGGACTACCTGGATCTCTCCTAACAATATTAAGTTAGCTGCTGTCACTGGTGTCTTCAGTGGTCTTGGTTTCAACCCCATTTCTACCTTTGATTGGTCTGTTATTGGTGGTGCTGGTATGGTTACCCCTTTTTATGCTACCTATGTTGGATATATTGGTCAATTACTTGGTTTCCTTTGTATTGTTGCCATCTACTTTTCCAAGTCTTTCTACACTCAATACCTACCTATCAATGACCCCGGTGTCTTCGACAATTCTGGTGCCTCTTATAACATCTCCAGAATCCTTACCGAATCTGGTAACTTTGATGCTGAAGGTTATGCCAACTACTCTCCTGCTTTCTTGAGTGCTGGTGCTTTGATCTACTTCGGTGGTCAATTCGCCATCTTTACTGCCGCTATTGTCTACGCTATCCTTCATTACAGAAAGCCAATGATGGCCAGTTTCCGCTCTATGTGGTATTCTTTCAGAAGTTCTGAGAAGGCTAGAAGTTTGTATACTGATCCTTTCACCAGAAACATGGAGAAGCACCCTGAAGTTCCTGAATGGTGGTTTATTGTTACCTTGGTTGTTTCTCTTGTTTTATTCATCATCATGGTTGAAGTCTTCCCTCAAACTGATACCCCTGTTTGGACTGTCTTCTTTGGTATTGCTGTCAATTTGGTATTCATCATTCCTTTCGGTCTTCTTTATGCCACCACCAATACCTTCCTTGAGGTCGGTATTTTGGTTCAAGTTTTCATTGGTTATATGATTCCTCACAATGCTAATGCCATGATGATTTCTCAGTGTATTGCCAACAACTTCTGGGAGCAAGCTCAAAACTATATCACCAATCAAAAGCAAACCCATTATGCTCGTATTCCTTCTAGAGCTTTGTTCAGAGTCCAATACACTGGTACTTTGGTTACCATCTTCACCACCTTGGCTATTTTGAACTGGGAGTTCACTGGTATTAGGGACTACTGTGATCCTCATCAAGCTCAAAAGTTCACTTGTGCTACTGCTAGATCCCATTTTGCCTCGTTTGTTTTGTGGGGTACTCTTGGTCCTCGTATCTATCTTAATGGTATTTACACCGCCTTGAAGTGGTCTTTCTTTATCGGCATGTTCTTGCCTGTTCCATTCTGGTTGCTGCAACGTAAGTGGCCCGATACCTGGAGACGTTGGAACGTTCTTGTCTTGCTCAGTGGATTTGCCAGTTGGGCTCCTTCCAATCTTTACTATACCACTGGTAACATGTACATCGGTGCTTTTTTCAACTGGTATGTCAGAAAGTACTACTTGGGTTGGTGGAGAAAGTATAATTACATCTTGTATGCCGCTTTGAATACCGGTGTTGCTTGGGCCCAAATCATTGTATTCTTTGCTACAAGTTACAACCATATTGCCACTATCAACTGGTGGGGTAACGATGTATTCATGGGTGGTGCTAATGCCACTGGTGCTGATTACAATGGTATTCCATTGTCCCCTCCTCCAGATATTGGTTTCTTCGGTCCCGCTCCTGGACATTTCCCAGTTGCTTAGTTGTAGATATATCTCTAATTTAGTTTTAGTTTTAATAGCATTATTTTTGACACGAGTTTTGATGTGTGCTAAACAGTAGTAGAAAAACAGAGGTTGTCGTGAAGTAGTTAAAGATGACTACTAATAATCCTTTGCTAATGAGTTGCTAGCTAATTGTATTTGAAGTGTGACCGCCCAGCCAAAAAAAATAGGCTTGACTTCCTAAAGAAAGCTAATGCCATAGAAGTAATTACTAGCTTTATTCTATACTATAGTTTACTTCTGTTTGAGTGATTTTGCAGCCTGTTTGCCATATTGAGATTACTGATGTCAAGTAAAATTGGCCCGGTTCACCACTTCACCAATTTACAAGATACGCAGGGTCCATAATTATTGCTGCACCTATAGCACCTAATTAGGAAATATGATCGCCAATCAGACTATCTGCAAACTTGAAGCGGTCATTGCTATTTTGACAACATCAAAATTCCAAGACATATAAGAAACATTCATCTCATGATACTTAACTGCAAATAAGACATCATCATTTAATGTGCTCGAACGGTAGTGTCGAGAAAAAGAGCCAATGCTGGATTGTTTGAACGGTCCGAGGCAAAACTACCAGCATAATAGCTAACCAAAATACTGTCTATTTATTGCGGCCGGAACACACATGATGCCATTGGTGGTACTAGTAATTTAGAGGACAATGTCTGTCAAGGCAAGGAAGCGGTATTCTAATCCGGTCTGCATTGGCCATATGAAGGGTTTTATTTTCTAAACTTATGTATAAAAACTTTTCAAGATAGATAGGAAATGGGTAATATCTTTCTTACATTTATTAGTGGGTGCTATCAACTGGATAGGTGAATTCATGTCTAGTGTAATTCGAAAAGTATTATGACAACGTAAAAATTAGTGAAACTGTGCCTCTGATAACACATCCTCAAAGACACCATCTCCAGCCATACTGTTCAGTGGAGAGAATAGATATAACATGTTAGTAAAGCTAGGACAACTAAACCTCTGGAAATAGAAGTCCATATTGTGCCCCTCCAACAAACAGACGAAAGTCGAGAGAATAGTTTACTATCATTTTCATTGACTCTGAAAATGAGAATACCAACACCATCTGGCTTCATGCTCAGATACAATAATAAGCTCATTACAGTCCGTCATAGGCAGCAAGATAGGATTCGACTATCATGAGGGTGAAGTATCTCGCAAATCACCAATTCACAGAGTCCAGATTACATCATCTTCTGAACTTCTAATAGCAGGAAACGACTACTAGTGGTAGGTATTCCTAATTATATCAGAGACGTAGCTTCTTCCTAACGACTCTTCGATGGGTCTATCCGAGAATTAACCATATCGTTACAGGTCACGATTTGGTACATCTATAGTTCCATTCAAATCGAGTGGCTATCACACCCCTAATAATGCCTTCACCAGTTGATTTCGACAAGCATTCTCATCGTATGATTCCCATCGGACGTATAAGGAAATCATTTCTTGAACACACTCAGAAAGCTTCTCCAAATCTATCCCAGACTCACCCAAAAATCCAACCATCAAATCAATACGAGCTTTGATCTTTTCTAATGGCTTTGACGGCCTTACCAGAGGACTCTTCAAGACGACAACTGTATAAATACATGCCATAGCGGTAATATGAGGAGCAACCATTAGAATCAAATCTGTTGCATAGCTATCGTTGATCATCGACCATACCGCTTGATATTCTTCCGGATTCAATTCTAGCTGACTGTATGAGTCTGACATCGCCTTAAGAATTCCATTTAGCGATTGATATGGGTGATGTATGATCAAAAATGTATCCAACTCTTCTATTAGATAGAATTCACATTCAGCTATTTTTGTTGGGTCTGTGGTAATGTAATCGGGCCATAGCACTCTGGCTTCGGAAGTAATCGTACGGATATGCTGAGGACATTCTTCAGTCTTACACGCCACATAAACACAGGTGGCTACTAATAAATAGACATTAACTTCGTGAATCGATGCTCTTGTGAAAAAGCGTGACAAATAAACTTCCGCAGTACCGACTACTCTCTGTCGTAACGACAGTTGCCTTCCAAACGCCAATATTAAGCTGTGTAGATATATCCGCATATTATGATCGTGAGCACTATATGAATCTGGTGCAATACCCATTTTCCAATCATTTTGCGACAGTTTTTCTTGGCTTTTCTTCAGCTGTTCTTTGGACAACTGCCAATGAATACGTTGGCTAGAAGTCCAATAATTAGCTGACTAAGAGTTTGTTAGACGATGAAATAAGGTCATAACCAGCAGGAGGCTGTCCCTTTACAACTTACCATTTCTCAAATAAGGAATACTTGATAATACAAAAAGCTAGTTGACCTGAATACGAATGTCCGAATATCTGGTGGCATTGTTGCTGGACAGGAACATCGTCATTCGACCAATCTTTCCGCCATCTAATCAGGGTTAGGTTGTAACACACAACTTGATTGCCGTATATACGCTGATATATAACATATAAATTAAATGTCCCTCCCCCCGTATTCAAAGATCGTCGACCCCTGGCAGAGTTGCCGAGAAACATATATGAGGCAACAGTCTGGAAAATACAATTACGCTGAATTAACATCTTCCATCCACTCAATTATGAGTGATGATCATAAACTATCATTAGCAAAATGCATTGGCTATTCGTTAGCTTTGACGACAATCTACGTCGGTTGTTTGTACATTCGTAAAGGCACACGACCGTCATTGACCCAAAATAGAGATAGTCCTCACGTAATTGCCCAAAGGTTGATCGCTATCTCAATAGTTACAGTGTCATTAACTTTGATTGTTCCTGGGGTTCTCTCATATGTAGAACATATCTATGGCACTTGGTACTATGGATGGTTATCGTTACACATGTCATTTGGATTTACAAGCCTCATATGGGACCCTATTAAATGTCTACTTCTAACAAGTATTTTATTCGTAGGCCCATTAGTAAACTTTATAGTTTTTGAGCACAGACTTGGAGTAAGGTCAATGTTTTCAGATATAAAATCTGGCATGAGTGATATTTATGGTATCCGCAACTATTTTATTGGGCCAATAACGGAGGAAATGATCTTTAGAGCGTGTATTTTAGCATTTTATTTAGCATATGGAGCGTCCCACAGAGTAATGATCTTGGTGACGCCTTTATATTTTGGAGTGGCCCATATCCATCATGCATACGAAACGTACCTAATTAAGAGCCACAATAGAGGAGATAACACCGCTGATTCTCAGTTAATTAAAATGATTGCTATTTCTACCGTCTTCCAGTTTTCCTTCACTCTGATATTTGGGTGGTATGCTGCCTATCTCTTCATCAACACTGGTAGTATGTGGTCGAGTGCGGCCGTTCACATATTCTGTAATTCTCTGGGGGTTCCAGAATGGACTCTTGATACAGCTAAAAAGACGCGGGTTTATAGAGGATTACTCGTAGCTGGTCTCGTTCTGTTTATTACTTCTTTAAAAATAATTAGTTGGCCGCACCCTATATAATTTGAATATAATTTTGTACATTTGTCAGCCTTCATCTATTTTATCCATGGCCCTGAACATGGAGATATCTGAGCCGAATATAAATAGAGATGATGAAGGAAAAAGATGAATATTAAATATGTTTTCTATGCTGTGAATTGTTGAGATAATTTCGATAATCGGGATAAACATCCAGCAAGCTGAAGGTATGTACCTACGCCATCAAGGATTCTCATATGAGTGAATCCGATTTCCTTGATAAATTCGAGTTTAGTGCCTTCATCGACATTCGGAAGGTTTTTGGTGACTCGGAACATAGTGGAGATAATATCCACCGCGCTGTATCCTTTATCCCATAACGTTGTGAGTTCTTCAAGAGCACCATCGATGTTATAATCAGCGCATCCTTGAACCATTCGCTGGATTGCGAGTGGATGTGGAGAATCGACTACCTTGAAAACATTATCTCCGCTTACAAACCCGAATCCTGACCATGTACTTTGCAAATTGTTAATAGCCTGTCTCATATCACCCTCTGCGGTGAATAATAATGCACTAAGACCATCATCAGAGTATTGAACATTCTCTGCTTCAATCACTTGAAGTAATCTTTTCAAAACTTGTTCGTCGGTTAACCGTGTATATCTTAAAATTGCACAACGAGATTGTAAGGGCTCGATTATTTTGTTAGATTGATTACAAGCAAATGCAAATCGAGTGGTGTTGGAATAAATCTCCATTGTTCTTCTCAATGCCTGTTGAGCTCCGGGAGTCATTGAATCAGCTTCATCAAGAATAACTATCTTTTGCCTACTAAGAGGTAGGTTGATTTTTTTTTGTGCAAATGCCTTAATTCGACCACGAACAACATCAATTCCTCTCTCGTCTGATGCATTTAGTTCTAACACCGCTTCTTTATAAGCGTCCCCGAGTAATGTTCGAGCAAGACATAATACCGAGGTCGTCTTACCAATACCTGGCATACCGGATATGATTAAATGGGGCATATTACCATCTCTCGCAATAATTTTTAATCGTTCAATAGTTTCGACATTTCCCACAACATCGTCTAAATATACTGGTCTGTACTTTTCCACCCTAGACTGATTAGTTTCATCAGCAGTTGGCACTACGCAGAAACTTACCATGGCAGCTGTAATCCATTCTCTAAAACAGAGGTTGGCACAGATGAAGCCAGTGCTCCTTGTTTTGATGATTCCGCTTTACTTTCCATTACGGGTTTGTAGAATCCGGTTGAGATTTTAATTTTCCAGAACGCGTCCACGCGTTATTCCCATCTTCACGCTGTTCGGAACAAATTACCGGGGCCAGTGACCTTTAACTGCATAGCTATGTTTGAGTTGGGATATGACGGACGGTAACTCCCCGATCTGACTGACTTCATTTGACCCCCACCAATCTAACCTCCTCAAATAAACCCTATCAGGCTGAATCTCAACTCTTATCTTACAAGAATCATGCATAGAAGACCACACACCGTCCGGCTACCATCAATTTAGCAAATTATTAATCTGTCTCACAACCCGTCATAGCTCGGAATTTATTCAATTTTTATGAAATTTCGAAACAATTCACATTTCAGGTAGTCGTTTTTGAAATATCAAGATGCAAGAATATCTGGATAGTTACGAGGATTATGAAGCCGAAATTGCTCAGCTGCAACTACAACAGCAAGCTGGCACATCAAAAAATTCAGCTCATGTCAGCGACACAGCAGTATCTCCCCAGAGAATGAAACAGGAATATTTGTCCAACACAAATGTGTATCCTTATTTATTGGAAGGATCAATGGTATCACCTGATGGGTCCTTAGTGAGTGTTGGTAACTCTCCACCCAATATACAGTCTCTGTCTAACGGCAATGACGCTTTTAGACCAGATGGCACTAATAACAACGGTTCGCAGAGCGGAAAAATGGCGAATTCTGGTTCGCAGGAGTCGTCGCAGGGACAACTTCCTAGCCAAATAACTGGACTGGCCAAGAACCCTAAATTCATGAAAATGAGACCTTGTGATGAATGTCGTAGACGTAAATCTGGATGCATTATGGCAGATGGTTCCAGTATTTGCTTGACTTGCCAAGTTAATGGTATTCTATGTACGTTTATAGAAGGACCTAGATCTCGGAAACGACCTTCAACTACCGTGAA
Organism: Sugiyamaella grinbergsii; assembly: GCA_030579895.1. Lineage (NCBI taxonomy): Eukaryota > Fungi > Ascomycota > Dipodascomycetes > Dipodascales > Trichomonascaceae > Sugiyamaella > Sugiyamaella grinbergsii. The sequence continues at coordinate 144,076 of JAKTRT010000005.1, forward strand.
AAAGGAATTAGGCGCAAGTGGACCAGCTTCCAACGCAACTGACTCTAAAACATCGACTGGCGACAATAGCCCTAATACTAAAAAACTGAAAACTACCACCGGTACCACCACAACAGATACATCAAGTATTGCACCTCCTACCGAACAAAATAGATATATCGATCCCGTCCAGGATTATTCTTCCTTAAGGGGACATTCACTTTTAAAAAAGACACTTGGTTTGCAATATCCAAAATCAAGTGTCTATGTAGGAGATACTTCTGTTTATGACAATGTTCTACTCAACTCAGGAACGTTTGATAAACGTGATGAGGCCGAGCTGCCTGGTAATGTTTCGTTACGTAGAGCAGGTCCGGGGGCAGTTTTCATCCTCTCAACCGATGAATTGCCAGAAGAATCGGTTGAAGATGCGGACGAAATAGAAAAGCTTGTAGCCCCGTATGCAAAGCAACTGATTGACTTATACTTCCGAGCAGTTCATCCTCATTTTCCTGTACTCGATAAAGATGTATATTTGGAAAAATATTCTCGAACCCATAGAGAATTTGTTCCATGTCTGCTAGCAGCAGTTTACATTCTTGCTCTTAAATGGTGGTATTATGATATTGAACTCTCTTCGATACCAAAACCAGATATTAGTACTAAACTTTACCAATTGGCAGTCGAGAGCTTCCAAAAAGTATGTGGACACCCTAAAATTCCTGTAGTCCAAGCAGGAATATTACTAGTTCAGTGTAAACCCAATGACGACCGACATTGGCTTATATGTTCTCAAGTTGTGCCTTGTGCTGAGAGAATCGGTCTGGGGCTGAACTGTCAGAACTGGAAAGTACCTAAATGGGAACGTGGTTTACGAAAACGTCTAGCATGGGCCGTATATTTATTAGACAAGTGGCTATCATTAATTGAAGCACAGCCCTCACATATTTCAGATAATTATTGGTTGGTTGGTAAATTGAATTCGGAAGATTTTACGTCAAAGACGTCGAGATTGGAGGCACTTGATGACAACCCTAGTAGTGCTGCTTCCACAGCTCCAACGTCACCGTTACAGCGGGAAGATTCTCCTGCACCATCTCAAACCCCTCCGGTCGACCAATCCGGCCAAACTTTCATGGAAATGATTACCCTAAGTCAGATTGTCAATGAGATTATTGATAGCCTTTTCACATATAAGTCAAAATCGACCATTCGTGAAACTGAGAAAATCCTAGAGGTTGCTAAGCCCATTCAAATCAAACTTCGCCGTTGGTATCTTAGCTTACCAGACTCTCTTCAGATAGCCAAAACAAAGCCACGCCAACTGCCGTCGTATGGGGGTCTCCATTTGGCATATTTTGGGGCAGAGATAACTCTTCATCGACGTATTATTCGATCCCTGACTGAAGAGTCTCCCCAAGAGTTAGCGGATGTCTGTCGGGAAGCTGGAAAGGCACGATTAATGGCAGCAATGGAATTTGTACGAGGTCTTCGCCCGGAGCACATGCAGTCTTTCTGGCATTTCTCGGCATCAGCTAACTTCGCGTTGATAGGCTCATTTGCTGCTTTATTGTACGTTACTTCCAGAAATAAAGAGGAGCAGGAATTTTATCGCACCCAAATAGCTGACTATATGTGGACTCTTCGCGTACTCAATGGATTTGAAGAAATGGCAGCTGCATTACGACTCTTAGGAATCACAATGGCACGCATTCCCGGTCTTAATACCTCTCAAGTACAGGCTGGGTATTGATAAAATTAGGATTTTATATAGATATTAATGGATTTTTAGTAATGATATATCATAATCGCGTTGGCCATTCGTTCTGATTCAAATCAGGCACTGGCAAGAGAGATGAGAGAATCGATGCTATATCTAATAATAAAATTTACTACAAAAGAGCACTTAAACTGTCCAAAACTTGAGCAGGGTCAAGTAAATGCCACGAAGCAACAGTCATCTTGGATGGTGGTCCAACAGTTACCGAGAAGATTCCTTCATTGGAGCTATATCCCTCTAGAACTCGGAACATATCTTCATCCGTGGAATCATCACCGACACAAAACACAAAATCCGGAGTATTGCCATCCCCATATTCTGACATAATCATTTTGACAATCTCGCCTTTGTTGAATTGTCGGGGCCTCACTTCAATATTAGCCTTGCCTGCCATTACATCCACATCATAATATGGGACTACCGACTCCTCCAAGTGATCACGAAGATGTTGAGCTTGGAACGCACCGAAGTTGGGATCAGCTCGACGATAATGCCAGGTCAACGCTGCCCGCTTATGTTCAATAGACGATCCTTGAGTACGTTCGGTATAGTTATTGAAGATTTCGGCAACCACTTTTTGCCACGACATGTCTAAACTGGCAATAAGGTCCTGCCATTCCCCAGTTCCTTCTGCTTCTTTAAGAAAGCACCCATGTTCGGCACTGAATGAGATCCTCTTATTAAAATTACCCAGCCATTTATCTAAGAACTGTTGATCGCGGCCAGAGATAACCCATACTGAATTACACGGATCAGCAGCTAGCCTGTTGAGAATGTTATAAAGGCGTTCAGAAGGTAATGCTGCAGAAGGCTCTTTAACAATCGGTGTCAAAGTTCCATCATAGTCAAATAAGAAAAGTCTTCTCCTTTGAGCGCTCTTGTACTTGGTAATTAACATGGGCGTGTCTAATAAAGGAGTAACTCTGGAAAACTTATGTTCGGTAACGTTGTGCATCATACGGGAAATGAAATTCATAACCCAATCCTGGCAAGTATGTGACGTCACGTAGTCATACAGACTTTTTTGATGTTGGGCATGCGATGTCTTAGTTGCTTCATCGTCTAGAAGAGCATAATGTATTGACTCAGCAACTTGTCTGATATTCCATGGGTTGACAGAAATAGCATCTTGCAGACTACCAGTAGTACCTGTGAATTCAGAAGTGATCACTGGAGAATTGTTAAACTTTTGACACACAACGAATTCTAATAATGTTGTATTCATTCCGTCACGGACCGACGTGATGAGTCCCAAATCGGCCACTCTTAGTAACGCCAGATACTCCTCACGAGCCACATGACGGGGATAATGATGAACAGGCATATAGTGAAGCATACCATGATCGCCATTGATTCTTGATATAAGTTCTGAAACGCGTTTTTCCACTTTAGAGTCGGTGGTACTATAGGCTGGCGAAGTAACCTGGATCAACACTACCTTTTCATTCCACTCTGGATACAAATCCAAAAACATCTCATAACCTTGAAGCTTCTGCACCACGCCTCGAACACTATCTAGACGATCTCGACCAATAATAATTTTCTTATCAGGATATAGGGATCGAATGGCCTTTACTCGTTCATCGATTTCGGGCGCAAATGCATCGCTTTCTACTCTAGTAGTATCAATTCCAATTGGTAGTGCCTGCACCGATACAAACATCCCATATGCATTTATATGATTAGGAGAGCTCTCTACTCCTAAAAGACGGGTACAAGACGAAATGAAATGTCGCTTGTAAGAGGCAGCCTGAAGACCGATGATATTTGAGCCTAGAACACTTTCTAGCAGTTCTTGTCGTTGAGGTATGCATCTGAAATATTCCGAGGATGGGAAAGGAGCATGGATAAACGTTCCTATAAATGCATCTGGTCGACGCATTCTAATCATTTGCGGCAATAGCAACAAATAATAGTCATGGATCCATATAACATCTCCTGGTTGATATATCTCTAGAATTTTATCTCTATAGGCTTCGTTGAAAGCTACGTAATCGGCCCACCATTTCTTCATTTCATTTCCATTCGAATTGGAGATAAGCTTATTTTCGTCTTGAATGTAGTGGAGAATGGGCCACACTACTTCTTCTGGATACAATCTCCAATTGGACTGATTACCTGGAAGCCATACGGGATGTACGGAGCATTTCTTACTGTGACAACCACTGTTTTCTTCTTCATGTTGATTGGCAACTTTGTCATAAAGCTCGTCCAAATACTCAGTCTCTTGGGCGTCGAATTCTCGGGTCAGCAAGTCCTTATCATCTAAAACCAAATTATGACTGCCAGCATCTGCACCAAAAACAGAACTACCGGTCTTATTATCGCCAGCAGCAGCTTTGACTTCTCCAGTCCATCCAACAACAATGCTCTCCCACTCAGTTCCATGATGAACATAGTCTAAAGATGAGAACAGAGCGGAATTACCTCTTCTCTGCTGCAAACCAAGACCCCCAATGCCCCCAACTCCATTATCGACAATTTCCCATGGCAGATTCGTGACTGCAGAGATAATTCTCCCTGTAGTGTCAACGCCCTTGTTCCGTACCAGTTGTGGGGTGTTGAGCGGTTCGTCATCAACAAACTCTTCATCATCTTGTTCTTTAAAATTCTCCACGTCTTCATCAAATGGTTCTCTTGTTGGTAAAGCAGGCGAAGCAAATCTTGAAATAGGCGATTCACCTTGAGTACTTAGCACGTCCTGTACAAACTCCAGTTAGTACTAATCGTTACTGGCAGTTTGATTCACACAAAGTGTTCTTAAGCCCTCTACACTATATATACGTACCATCATTCCCACTGTCATACCAATTGATTCTATCTCGGTCTGGGAAAAATCTCAAGCCAACAGACACACGCACACACAAGTCTACCTATCGGAATACCTCTGGTCACACCTGTTGGAAGTTTCCAAATGTTGTCTGGTCCTCTAATATCTACTATGTCTGCGAAAAAAAAAATAAAGAGGAGAAAACCGAATCAGTCCGGCAATCTACCCAAGTTATTATTTTACACCTGATAGTAGACACGAGGTTGGTGTACTAACAACTCAAAACGATAACAGACGTACTGCAGTAACAGCACAGCGTTTTATCTGTGTACTTTCTCAGCAACAAACCCTGTTAGTCGCCCACAAAGTCTGCTCTTGCCTACTTTCTCTCCCCTCTTACTCTTATAACAATCTGCCCACTGTGTTAATTGTGTCTGCAGGGCTAATAATAAAAGTATGCTGGTGGTCTTTGTATAACTTTTAGTGTCTTGAAACGTACGCTAGGTATACGTATTTTCATAGAGGAATCATGCACCATTGCTGAGGCTCAAACATAGAGTGCTCTCCTGATCGGTTCTGACCTTGGCAATTAAAGATGAAAGGCGAGAGGTAGAAAGATCTCATTGACTTTTAAAGTTCTGTCTACCAAGGGCTCAGCAATTTCCTTTCTGGGTTTCGGAATTCATTCGTTAATCTCATTAGATTAAGATTGGAAGCAATTGGCTATTGCTCCGGAAACGCGATTCTAACAAGTTCATTCTAGCACGCGCATGATTTAATCTATGTCCACTAGAAAATACTGGTGATGCAGGCTAATTTGTTTACTATTACTTCATTTACGTAATAGTTATATAAGATTAGAATTAAGTAAAATTCATTTAGGAGTCGGTCTTGGCGATGGGATGGATGCTTGTTATTCGTAGTACCGGCGGTAGTTAATGTTTCTATACAATCTGTTTTCATTAACCAGATGATACGGGAGGAATAAAAGCAACCTCGTCTTTGTCGTTTACTTGTACATGGCCCTCTTCGTCATCGACATACTCCAGATTTACACATATCGCACATGACTCGATAATATTCTTGATGGCTGGATCTGACTTATATTTATCGAGAACGAATTGAATCACTTCAGACAACCCTACCATTGGTGTACTGATTTCAAACGAGTCCTCTGACACTCGTGTTGCGTCCTTTAAAGGGCCAAAATAGAGTATTTTCATGAGCGACCTGCTTATGTGACAATGTTTTAAAATAGTGGAGAAGAATCGGCCGAACTCGCCGCCGTGTCAATTTCAACACGCGATATGGTACTAAACGAGGAAACAATTGTTACAACAGATAAAAGCTAAATGTAATTAAATATGCCAAAAAGGAGAAACAATAACTGGGACAACAGATAATACTGCTATATTTCGCTTATCGGGACTTTTTTTTCATTTAACTTCCTTTCCATCTCAACTGAACAGGCAAGTTAGAAGAAATCGCCATCGAAAATATACAATAAGAAAGAGAAATTGACGAACCAATTTCCAACGGCAGCTGGATCTAATCTCAAGATAAGAAAAGACCTAACCCACACCATCTTCCTATGGGTTCGGTTACCCGCGAAAATGATTAGTTTATTTATTATTTATAAGTCGAGCGAGGATTGTTTTCTAGCAATTGACAAACTTAGATCATATCAATTTATTTAACCCCTCGAGCCTGGTGAACCGGCCCATTCTATGCGTAATGTTACAGATACTGTGGCATCCTTACCTTACTATGATAATCATATCTATAGATCTTTTTATACTTATTTCTACAAATGAAACAAATTCGTGACAGGAAATGCCTTATTCTTCTTAGCAGATACACATGTCTATGGTCCTAGATGAGAATTAGATATTCTCTCATTAATACAGACTAAAGACTGGGGAGTACGTGTCTGAGCGAGCGACTCGCATAGAATGTTGAGAATATGCAACCAACTATAAGAGACATAGGCCGGATTCCTATACATTGGAAGCATGCCGTAGAAATATTTTTAACAGTCTGTTTTCTTTAGTCCTTGCCAGCTTTTGGAGCGGGAAGTACAACCGGAGTAGGAGTAGATAATGGGGGAGGTGTAGGATCTTGACCAAGAGCTCGTAGCGCAAGAGATCGCCTTCGCTCTGCCTCTGCTCGTGTGGACCCTCGGGGATATTTATTATCAAAGGGCTGTAAACTTGGTGGGGATTGATGATTTCGTGATAAATGAGGATGGTGAAAAGGTCGTGAGGTTGGTGCACTAATTCCTCCTGGGACGAGACGCGCAATGGCTCTGGCATTGGCATTATCGACCTCTTCAGCTGTGAACGGGGTAATCATGCGCAAAATGACAAATAATCGAAACCAATGCTCCGAAATGGCTTCGACAATGAATGAGAATGGTTCGGGGAAGAAGGTAGATAAGGCGAACGTGTCGCTAGCATCACCTCGGACTTTGATTCCAGATGTGTTTGATAAGTTTGAGTGGAATGAAGAACGGCTGTTCACAGAAGACGAAGAAGCTGAATTAAGACCAGGCTCTCTGGGCGTCGCACTCACAGTGCTAGCAGATCCAATTGAAAATGGTAATAATGGATCCACATAACTGATTCTCAAGAATCGAAGATATACCCAGCTTGTGAAAAACCCCACCCACGACATTATGGCAAATAAATCATATCCTAAAATCCCTGCCAAAGTGTTTGTCATGAGAAACAGAAATGGCAATCGCTTGACTCTCAAACGAATCCGACCTCTAAACATAACAATCATATGCTCCGGAACCAACTGCTTAAATGCAACTAAAAACCCTGCTACAACGGCTCCTGTACCACAAATAGTTTCCTTAAATGAATCGAAAGATGGGTCGTCATTAGCCGATCTATTTCGATAAATAGCCCAATGCATAAACGTATAAAACATGTAGACAAATAAATTAGGAACCGCTGCAATGATGATTAGAAACCTGGTCAATTCAGTGGATCCCCACACGTTCTCACAGTAGCGTGCTCCATAGAGCAACGTGATGAATGCCAACAAAAACGGGATAATACTCGTTTCAACCAATGAACTGGTAATCAGTACCCAGGGGTAAAAAGTGATTCCGTTTGTTTTTAAATTTGGCGACTTCGTTTCATTATCATCAGGAAATTTCCAACCAGTACCACTCGGTGGTACCAAGGTTAACAATGGCACATAAATCTCATCTGGACGAGGGATTTTTAGAGACGGTTGAGATGGGAATGCTTTGCCTTGTTGTATTTGTTCTGGGGTATGATGATCCGGCTCGTCCTTCAGTCCATTAACGTGTGATACTATTAGAAAGTATGTATAATATCTATAAAATGCAACGGTTGTTGAGAGAATGACCAGTGAGAAAACTGAGAACTTTGATACTGGTGGTAATCTCATTGTGACAAAGAAGAATGGTTATAAATCGATATCGACGAGACCAATTGATGATCGATACAAAATATTCGTCTTCTGGTACCTGTTTTCTTTGATTCTTTTTGACCAGTGGTTCGTGTAGTATTATTGTTTCTACAGATATTCGATCTTTACTGCTAGGATTGTAAAGTGTTCCAGTTCCTGTCCTATCTAGCTAATTCAGACACAGCTGTCGATCGGTGGGTATTGTTGTTGCACAGACCTTTTTGATATATTGCTCTAGTTAGATTATTACTACTTTATTCTTGACCAGTCCAAATCCTATTTCGATATTTTTTTCTTTGGTCTGCTTCTATTATTTTATTCAAACTGACGAGTTCAGGTATATTAGTTCAACGAGAGAGGTGTTACTTTCATTCTAGCCGCGTCGTCAAGTAAGCTGCATAAGTCGAATGGAGGGATCAGAAATGCCTACAAGATCAATGTAGGGAGATAGAAAAGTAGAAATCAAAATCAAAGTTGGAAAAGGACAAGAAAATAGGAAATCAAATTTTGTGCTGTTCTATGGTTATATACTTTACCAGCAATGTGTGTAAAGTTTGGATTGACTATCTGGTCTCACTCAGCTGAGACTTGAAATGAAACGGAGAAGACAAGTAATTCGAAATTTCATAAATGTTTCTAGTCCATCGTACGGTTGTTATTAATTATTCAAGATATTTTACATGGGCAGAAATTGTTAGCTCTACACGTAATTTAGGGAATGGTAAATATTCTGGAAGAATGTGAAATCAGCGAGCGCAAATTTGGATTGGTAGAGGTATCTATCTTGAGAGTAGCTTTGTAAATAAGTAAATAAGCTCTATCTGACCAGGTCTGTAAACTAGCTTTTTAGAATAGAATGAGTTCAGTGGAAAAGTTGATTGAATTTGAAGATACGTCGGCGTTTGCAACTAGTCCATGAACAATAGAATATTCTTTAAATACCCTGCCCGGAACACAAACACACTGAAATAATTCAAACTTCCTGCAATAATCCATTCCGTTGTCAAAATAAGACTACAGTATACTTATCTAGGTCGACTGGATGTTATTTATAGTTAATTTTGACTTGAGGAATAAGGCGCCCAACGCATATTTCTAGTAGCAGCCTGAGTAGCAGGCTGGTTAAAAGATAAGTATTTGATGATCGGCGCTGGTTTGTGATAGATCCCCCTGAAAATCCACATTAGGCTAACAGCAGCCGCATACAATCTCGCGAGTTCTCCTGCTAGAAACACGACTATCAACGGATTACGACTCTTAAATAGTTTTATATAGGCCATTACCCGAGTTGATTTGAGCACCTTCTATTCTTGACTCATGGCTATGATTATGAATGAAAGTGGCTTCCCGCAATTTATTCGGGCCGTCTTAGAAGCAATTGATTGACAAATCAGAAAAAAACCAAATCAACACCCTTTTAAGGCACTTGCTTGATCCCTTCTGAACCTCCACAAAATGTCTACCTCACTTTCCGTTCGTCGCTTCTCATTACAATTCGTTCAAAATAATCCTCCCTCTGCTCTCTCATCCTCGCTGTCTCCAGCCCTGCCGCTATGCTCAAACCCTTAACCACTCCGTGTGCGATTCCTTCCCAACTGCACCTGTCCCCCGCGTCCGGCCTCAAAGGCGAGAGAGGCTCACCGATTGTGCTACAGTGGTGGTCAAAAATTCATCGTAGCACAATACTTGAAACATCCATCGCCTTACATATATATCATCAACTCTACACAACATATGAACATATCTTCAAATTAATGCAATAACGAACACTAATTATAAGAATACCTTTAACAACTACACCGATCACAGGACACAGCCAAAGCACTGTAGCATACGCAGCTGAAGAACATCCCTTTATTCAACTGGATCAAACCACTGGATAGGACTAAGCTATTTCGACCACTCCTACTCCGAATTAGCCGACAACCACTATTTGTTATCTCCATTCTACTATAGACCAACCGACAAACTGCTTAACCGATCTGTAACAATTTATAAAAATGGCTGAAAGGACAGATGTTGTTGAAAAGTACAAGTAAGTTAGCAACCGAGCCTGGCTTACTGCTGTGGCCAGATCGATGTCCAACTACATATACTAACATAGTCCTTCACAGGCTCGTCTTTCTTGGAGAACAAAGTGGTAAGTAAACAAAGGCTGTTGTTTCATTCTTTTATATCTCCGCCAGCCACTAACTATTGTTTCTCGTATAGTTGGTAAGACCTCACTTCTGTCCAGATTCATGTACGATTCCTTTGATGCACAATATAAAGCAACCATCGGTATCGACTTCATGTCAAAAGTATGTCCTCTCTCTCTCTCTCTCATCCGACTTACGTTCTTTGGCCGTGAACTGTCTTAAGACAACCAGTACTAACAAATGACCCAGACAATGTATCTCCCAGACCGAACCATACGACTTCAATTATGGGACACCGCAGGACAAGAGAGGTTCCGAACGCTAATTCCGTCTTATATCCGTGACTCGAATGTAGCCGTTGTTGTCTATGATATTACAAGTAAGTCTTCCCCAAGCTAAACCTCTTTAAAAAGTACTATATCTAACCAACCATCAGACCGTCAGTCGTTTTTAGATGCTAGTAAATGGATCGACGATGTCAAGGCAGAAAGGGGTAACCAGGTCATTATAGTATTAGTTGGTAATAAGACGGACTTGGGTGATAAACGTCAAGTGTCCAATGAAGATGGCGAGGCAAAAGCAAAAGAAATGGGTGTCATATTTATAGAAACTAGCGCCAAAGCTGGTCATAATGTAAAGAACCTGTTCAAAAAAGTCGCCATGGAGTTACCAGGCCTTGAGACCACTCGTCATGAAGAAAGTGAGCTCATTGATGTCAGCATAGATAACAACAACGGAAACCAACAAGGTGAGTCCGGCTGCGCTTGCTAGCAATATTTTTTACATTTTTAATAACTATCTTTTTTTTCTTTCGTTTTTTCTGCGTACTTTAACCAATCCATATAACTTCGGCCGGTCTCTGACCGGACAGAGGAGACCTGTGTCTAATCCAAGCTTCGGTCTCCAAAATGTTGGTAGCGGCCTGGATCCCGGGGTAAAAGCCTCTATTATTGTGGCACGAACGGCCAATTAACGCGGCTCTATACGGCTGTATACACGATCTGCGCTTTTTCAGTTGTGTTGGTCAATTTTTTCATGTTCACAACTAATTGGCTTTGAACTTAAGGGTTAACAGAAGCAAATCAAGTAGATTTGTGTTATTTGTATTTTGGAAAAGTCAAGAAACAAGAATTGAGATCAAATGCCTCCAAAGAAGGTCGTCAAGGAAGAAAAGATCCTTTTGGGTCGTCCTGGTAATAATTTAAAGGTATGTACCTCGAACAATCATGCGGTGATCTGATCCGAGTGAAAGAAAACTAACTAGAAATTTAGAGTGGAATTGTTGGTCTTGCCAACGTAAGTAATGGTAAATTGGTGCCAGTGAACAAAACAGATTGATATAAGAGTCTAAATTGATCATAACACGTCAAAAGAATGTAAAATACTAACTTTAGATAAGGTCGGAAAATCAACCTTCTTCCAGGCTATTACCAGATGTCCTCTTGGTAACCCTGCCAATTACCCCTTTGCCACTATTGAACCTGAAGAGGCCCGTATTATTGTTCCATCTTCTCGTTTTGATAAATTGGTTGAAAAATACAAGCCTGCTTCAGAGGTCCCTGCTCATATCACCGTTTTCGATATCGCTGGGTTGACTAAGGGTGCTTCAAAGGGTGAAGGTCTTGGAAATGCTTTCTTGTCCAATATCCGTGCTGTTGACGCTATTTATCAGGTTGTCAGATGTTTCGACGATGCTGAAATTATTCATATTGAAGGTGACGTCAACCCCATTCGTGATTTACAAATCATTCTTGATGAATTACGTTTGAAGGATATTGAGTTCGCACAAAAGCACCGTGAAACTGTTGAAAAGATCACTAAGCGTGGCGGACAATCTCTTGAAATCAAAGCTAAGAAGCTCGAATTAGAGACTGTGGATAAGATCATCAATTACCTTGAAGACGGTAAAAGAATCGCCAATGGTACATGGACTACTAAAGAAGTTGAAATTATCAATGGTATGCTTCTTTTGACTGCCAAGCCAGCCATTTATTTGGTCAATTTATCCGAGCGGGATTATATCCGTAAGAAGAATAAGTTTTTGCCTGGAATCAAGGAATGGGTTGATTCTAAATCTCCTGGTGATCTCATTATCCCTATCTCAGTCTCTCTTGAAGAGAGATTATCTCATATGGAAACCGACGAAGAGCGTGAAGAAGAACTTAAGAATTTGGCCACCCAATCCTCTTTGCCTAAGATTACCACTACCATGAGAAAGGCTCTTAACCTGATCTCCTTTTTCACCTGTGGTGCTGATGAAGTCAGAGAATGGACCATTAGAAAGGGAACTAAGGCACCTCAAGCGGCTGGTGTAATCCACAACGATTTAATGGATACCTTTATTCTTGCCCAAGTGACTAAGTATGATGATCTCATCGAACTTGGAGATGAAGCTACAGTCAAGGCTAATGGTAAATTGCATCAAAAGGGTAAGGACTATGTCGTTGAAGATGGAGATATCATCTACTTCAGATCTGGTGCTGGTAAGAACTAGAAATATATCTATGTATATGTAATTTTTCATTGTTCATTTTCATTATTTCCATAACTCCTCTGGCGATCAGGCGTCAGTCTAAAGCCAAAGTTTCTTCTATAATATGAAAAATAGATATAAAAATCAGTACCATAGGCATATGGGGTATCTGAAATACCGATAATCTTGGGATGCTATTACGCAATACTGGGTTTACTAAGCCAACCAGAATCCAGGAGGAATGTAGTTCAAAATTCAAAAATAAATGTATTTCTAGCCTCATTCGGATGCAACATACTCGAAACAAAAGTTGGCACACCTATCCATTGTCAATGAGAATAATATGCCGCACTAAGCGGCATTTGATTGATCATATTCCTTTTATATGATTATAGTCTACTGTTACGTTAATGATAACTTAGCGTGTATTTGATATAGACTCGTAAATGCAGCCAGGATTCTGTCCTTCAAGATCAGCAGTCGCTACGCAGGGTACAACGGTCATGCCAAGTCTGCATAACAGTAGATGTGATTCATTCTCTTATAGCAATATCACATCAGTATTGTTCGTAGCTAAACGAGATTGTAACTGTCCTCCCTGGATTCCGCAACGCTGTTATAGTCATGGTCTCACATGACAGTTAGATTCCATCACATCTGCTCGGTAGGAAGTTAGTGTCGCCCGTCATAGGGCTAAGAAAAGCCAAAAGGAGCTACAAACAAACGTATATTATCATTGCTACTTCTCATAAAGCGTATGAAGCCAAATAGATGAGAGAGCCGCCGTATCCATACAATCCGTTAATCGACAACCTCGCTTAGGCCCACACGAATGTTCGAGCCTGTCGACATGGCTTTGTATTTGTATACGACCCTCTTCAAAACTGCTTAACTAGCGAAATCAGCTCGACGATAGGCTATATCTCACCTTTGTTGTCAGATGACCGACTTATAGACCCACTCATTAGCATGTGGTTGGTTGCTATAAATTAGATCAATTTGGACTATTACTAAAATGTATCAAATTATATACCAATCCCTTCTCAATGCATACCTGCTTGCTTGTTTTCTGTTAGCAGCCCTCTCAGTCCCGAAGATTGAAATTTTCACAATGACACAAATGACTTGTTGTTAGTGTATCTCATTCGGGCACAGGGTTTAGTTTATCAGTCTTCCGCTAAAACTCTCTAAGTCTAATCTGCATTTATATCCTTCTGCTTGCAATAAGGCTTACGTTATAACCGTCAAAGAAGGTAGCTCAGGTCGGCGCCGTTGATACCATTTTTAGAGTTCAAGCCGAACGCCGTGTTCGCTCCAAGTGTTCCTGCTTCTCATTGTGGGCTAGGGATCTCACGGGTACCTCGAATCGGCGTTCTGTTGCGCCGATTCCTTGAACCTTTTTGGAATTGCTAAGATCTCCGTAATCCTACAACGAGTATGCACGGACCTGTATAAAAGCAAGGGAACTCCTCCCCGTTCTTGGTCTTTCAATTCCATACAATATATATATCCTGTTAGCGAATTCTCGTATATATAAGATCAGTAAAACGATTTATTAATTTTATAGACAAGTCAACCCAAACTCTAACAATGGCTTCCAATCCCCCTGGTGAATGTTGTACCAAAGGCTTCAGACACGGTATGTAGAACCTAGCTGGTTATCATCGTTATCCGCCTCACTAACCAAATTTCAGAAGGAGAAACTTTCGGTAAAATCGTCGATTTCGGTGGAATTGAGTCGTATGTCGTTGGTGATGCCGCAAGCAAAAAGGTAATGCTCTTCATCACTGATGTATTTGGGCATATCCTAAACAACAGTCAACTTTTGGCTGATCAATTTTCGAGTGCCGGTTATCTTGTGGTTGTTCCCGATTTATTCTCTGGTGACACACTTGAACTGTCCGGACACGCTCCTGGCTTTGATTTTTCACGTGACTGGTTACCTAAGCATACTCCTGCTCATGTTCGTCCCATTGTCGATACCGTTCTCGCTGAAATCGAGTCCAAGTATTCTCCTGATTACATCACAGCTACTGGATACTGTTTCGGAGCCAAGTATGCTATTCAGTTGCTTGGTGAAAAGAAGATTGCTACAGCTGCTGTTTTCCATCCTTCATTTGTCACCATTGATGAAATCAAAGCCATCAAAGGCCCTCTTTTCATTGCCGCAGCTGAAACTGATACTATCTACACTGAAGACTTGAGAAGACAGACGGAGGCCGCTCTTAAGGAAATGAAGGCTACTTACTTCACCACCCTATCTTCTGGAGTTGACCATGGATTTGCCGTTCGTGGAGATATTTCCAAGCGTCCTTTCAAGTTTGCCAAGGAAAAGGCATTCCATGACGCTCTTGAGTGGTTGGACGAGTTTTCTCCTAAGAAATAAGTAATCAAGTATAGAAATGCTTGCTATTGTCAGTATATTTATAGATGTAACTGAATTAGCAATTATAACTGTTTCTGTGTTGTATGGGATTTGAAGAATTCTTTCTCCAGTTCTCGCAACAACGGTCTTAGCACTTCAGAGAGAGCCAAAGAGACCGCTCATTCTACTTCGTCACGCAGAGGTTTCCATGTTTGCACAGGTCGGGCCTTGCTGTTTCCGATTCACACTCTTAAATCCGCCAACTGTCTTACGAAAGAGGCTAACGGTAGGACTCCGCTGGCGTCACGTCTCCAGTTTCTTCGATAAACATTTCCAGGTCTCAGCCCGTGCATATCGGACATTCAAATTAGCCGTGTCCCAGCGGAGAAAATCCAGGGGTAATAAAAGTATTAGTCCCAGCGGAGTTAGGTTATTAGATCGGAGGCAGATATTTTGTACAGAAATATATGATCAAATAAACAGTAAGGAATGTATATCGTTCGCTTGTCATTAATATTCTTATATTTAATAGTCATCTCTTGAAAAATAAGGCTTTTAATCATCTATCTAGGTGCAGCACTGAAGGTTTCTAACGTTGTAAGTTCTGCGATCCTGACTCGGGCCCGAATTAAACCAAGGTACGAACAGGAATAGTTGGCGAAGAGTAGGGCATTGAAAGCTATGCTGCCTGAAATGAGTCAAGCAAACATGCTCTCATTTATTTGATTGATGTTCTTGGACACAAATTTGTCAACCACCAGGTCACTGCAACCAACTATGCCCGGGCCAGTTTCCTCGCCGTTATTCATGATTTATTTGACATTGGTCCAGATCCCTTAAATATTCCACAGGGACTCGTCCTATTCAATAGTTGGTTTCCTAATCACACCCCAGAAGTAGTCCAATTCATCGTCCAGACGGATGTAAATGGCATCGAGGAGAAATATGAACCAACTTATGTATCCAGTTTCGGATACTGTTTCAGAGCCAAATATATTGGAGAGGGCAAAGCGCATGTCGCAGCTGTTTGTCATCCTACTCACGTTACAATTGAAGAGTTTTGCGCTATCAAAGGACCCCTGTGATAATTGCTGCTGTATATGCTGACGAGCTACGTAAAGGAACCGACAAAGCACTTAAAGATATTAAAGCAATCTACTCTACTACTCTTGCACCGGGGGTATCCATGCATTTAGGTGGAGATGTTTCCATTCCGAGTGTCAGATTTGCCAAAGACAAGGCGCTCAGAGATATAGTTGAGTGGTTTAAGGAATTTAATCCTAACAATCGACGCTGTGCCTAAGTGGTTGAATTGTCATACAGTAAGATATCGAACATGCTTCTGCTTGAAAAATGAGACCTGCAATGGGGTCCTGATATTGGTACGCGGATCAGCTAGAAGATCTGATCGTTTTAACCCAGTGAGAGCCTATTGGCGCAGGCAGTGCCTAACGTGCCAGAAGGACATATCCAGGAGTAATGTGGACTAAAGACTATGTACAAATTATATATATATATACGAGTAGAGATGGTATTAATTAAGAAATAAGAGAGGAGAAGAAACCCTTGGACTTTTTCTCGCGTTGGGCCTGAGGAACCCATGCATCCATATGACTTTTAATCCGGTCGTTCACTTGTTCAGGAGTGTAGTTCTTGCCAAGTGCTTCGACAAAATGACCCTCAGGGTCCATGAGATAGAAAAAAATCGAGTGATCAACAAGATACTCATCACCAGGTTTCAAATCTGGGGGGGTCGAGAAATAAACTCGGTATGCTTTACAAGTTTGCTTGATTTCGTGGTAGGGACCAGTCAAGCCAATGATATCAGGGTGGAACTCTTCCAAATAGTCTTTCAACACTTCTGGAGAATCTCGGTTAGGGTCACAAGTAATGAACACTGGTAAGAGACGAAGTTCCTCGCCTGGCTTGTTAATATCATTAAGGATATTGGACATATTTTCCAACTCTTCCGGGCAAATATCTGGACACATTGAGAATCCAAAATAAATCAGAGAAAACTTTTCTAGCATATCCTTATCAGTGAACGGCTTGCCGTTCTGATCTATTAAATTAAATGGTCCTCCGATAGAGGGCATTCCCATGCTTTGATTGGCTTCTTCTTCTTTACGGATAGAGACTCTTTTCTTTTCTCGTTGGAAATACCAAGTTAATACACCCCCAACTGCAAGGAATATACCAGCTGCCTTCCAGTTGATAAAACCCGGCTGTCTGGCTGACGAGATGGTTCCTAGTTTCGCAGGATCTTGGCCAAGAGCTATACGGCTCAATGGTTTGCGAGGTCTTGAAGGGTCAAATCCAAGACCAGAAGTTCCATTATCGGGAGTGTGATTTTGGCCATTGGCATTTATGTCAGAGCTGGTGTTCTCTTGTTTTGAGATGGACGATTTATTTCCTTCAGGGTGTTTGCTAGTGCTTCCGGTGTTGCACAGATACTTAGATGTAGAAATTAGACGAGAGCCAACACCTGGTCTAGTGAAACAACTAATTCTCCCTGAAACCACTCGGCCACTGAGAAACGACATAGCTGAGTTATATAATGAAAAGTCTAGTTATAGTAATTCTGACGTTTGTGATTCCCAGTCCTCACTCTGGCTAGAATAAATATTATAAATATGTCCTTGTTACTGCGTTTTTTCACAAAATATTCTTAAAAGGGGTAACCCGGAAGCGGCAGCTGTAGAAAGTACTGCTACCATTGGAAGGATGAAATATGATTCATGAGAAACGGATTTTGACACAATAAATTTCGCATTCGGTTGATTCAATAGGCGAAATTTTGCCATCGCTATCATTTTCGTCTCGTTTACGTAAATGAATGCAGTACTACTGATCCTGACTCTTGTTTGGTACTACCCCCCCCCCCCCCGACTCTTATTACCGTTCAACTGCTCTGCACAACCCTCCTAACCTTTACCGATATTATGGATTTGTGACCATCATTTTTTCCTCATCTGAAGATCATTATAAACCGTCTGGAGGATGCCTGGGCGATTTTGAAACAAAGACAAAATGGTATTCTGAACTCCGTCGTACGGCGATGTTATCGAGGCTTTTATAGATCTCGGAAAATCCAGAGTCCCTGCATAAGCCACTATCCCATATCGGGTACTGGTTACTGGTTACTTTTTACTTCATATAAATGGCCAGGACTGTTAGCCAGCCTTGAAATCGTACCCAGATTTGTAAACTTAATACTGTATGCCCCTATCCAAATTAATCTTTATATCCCGTGGGCATACCGAAAGACTAATAATAACTTCATATCACTTATATATCTGTCATGTATATAATCTCTGTTCAGCAATTTTCTGTATGTCGTCTGTCTTTTCATTATGTATAGTAATAAGTATAATGTGAGGTGTCACTTACAGCCTAAATATACATAGCTTGTCGAAGATAGTTGACCAACGTACGAACATTCCTGGACTTGTAGAGATCCACTCCGCTCCCCTCGTAGAATTACATCAGCACTTCGTCACCTGTGATAGCGGTTCCGGTTTCTATGCATATATTGTGCATACAGTATAGGCTACTTTTTAATATCGTCCGCTTGTGCTGCCGAACTCTTCAATGACAAAATGAGATTATAACCATATTAAAAGAGGCAAAAAGTATCTATGTATCTAAGGGTGCATTGAGAAACAATTGTCATTTGCCCTGTTAAGTCATAATCTTATAATAATCACTCAAGAACTACGTACTTCATGACTGGTTGTCAAGCCAGGAATACCGTGAACTGGCAACCCGCCGTCAAGCCTCTCAATGAAAGGCTGAAAATAACACATTCAACAGCAAACCTTAAACTCGAAGGTTAAACTCAAGGGGTCGATATGCGACGAACATATGCTGCCGTTCTTTCTAGGTACATCTCAAGCCCTTGAAGATGACATTCCCCGGGGATCAAGTCGTCCAGGTATATTTTGTTTCTTGCCATTCAGCTCGTTTATATTGAGATCTCGCTTCCTGTCAACTGGCTAGATTCGCACCAAGACGATCCTGCCTCTGATCTGCGTAGTAAACCGCGCATGTCCCAACTAGGAGAGATACAAACAACAAACAATGCACCGAAAAATCCACCCCAAATAAATAGGATCGTTACGGCAGGTCCCAAGAACCTAACTTTATGCTTAATACAATTTTGGCTCTTTCATAGAGATTTGTATTTAAATCTCGTGGCTGACTGCAATTGAGCTTAAGGAGTAGAAAGTAAAACCTATTGGCGCTCGTTTCGTTTTAGTCCGCCAGAATCATCATGGATAACAATAGTCGACCTGGCAGTCCTTCCAGAGGGCCACCGGTACCTAGGAACTTGCCAGAAGTCCCCAACGGAGGAGGCCATGGAGGTCCACCAAATGCACCTGCCATTAAACAGCCTTCTCCATTGGCTTATTCACCGAACAGACAGCAGTATTATTTGGGTAAGTCACAAGCTGGGGGCAGGCCCATCCGCCATTTCCAGAGACTCTCAGCGATAGAGTCGAAACAGAACCGAGAGCAAGAGAAAAAAACTAATCGATATATTTTAGATGACCTAGCAAATCCCTATAGTTCACCAATCGGATCCCCTAGTGGCATTTCAAACCCGGCGAGTCCCACAAGACATGACACCACTTCTGTGCATGGAACTCCTAGAGGCTCATCTCCTAGTAAATTTAACCGACTTGGAGCAGGCAGAGCCGAATGGACTCGCTTAGAATCCCCTCTAAAAGATCAAAGCCCTTCTGTTGTTAGTAGTGGATCTCCACTACCAAGAGGATCGTCTCCAAGCAATGGCAACTTCCATATGCATTCTTCATCTATTCCATTACCCCCTCAACCCAATTTCCATGCCCCTTACGGAACTGGCAGATTTTCGCAACCAGCAGTTGCCGGAGGACCCGGTCCCGACTTGAGGGGTAGTCATCATCACCATGAGTATGGCCGCCATAATGGTAGTATTATTTCAAATACCGAGTCTGTAATTACCATTGATGACAGTGACTCTGAAGAGGATATTGACAGAGAGCACGGAGGAAGATCTGTTCCCGGCATTGATTATAGTGATTCTGAGGATGGCAGCTATATTCAAGAAATCGAAGCCGTTGAGAACGACGATGCACAATCGACGGTATCCAGTCAAGGCACTTTAAGTACCGATCAATATGAATTACCAGACAAAGCTCACCCCAGGCGTCATAAATCAATGTCCAGAAAAGAAGTCAAGCTTGTTCGTGGCAATTTGATTTTAGACTGTCCAGTTCCTACTAAGTTATACAGCTTCTTGCCTAGGCGTGATAATGATGAATTCGTCTACATGAGATACACTGCTTGTACATCCGATCCCGATGATTTCTCTGAATCTGGTTTCACGTTACGGCCTGCTATTTATGAACGGGAAATCCAATTGTGTATATGTGTCACCATGTATAACGAAGATGAAGAGTCTTTCACCAGAACGCTACACGGGGTAATGAAAAATATTGCCCATTTGTGTTCTAGACATAAAAGTAGAGTATGGGGAAAAGATGGCTGGAAAAAAATTGTCGTTTCTATCGTGTCTGATGGGCGGTCCAAGGTCAGTCCCAGAGTTTTGGACGTATTGGCGGCTATGGGTGTTTACCAAGAAGGTATTGCTAAGAATTATGTCAACGGAAAAGAAGTCAAAGCACACATTTTTGAATATACCACTCAAGTATCCCTTGATGACGAACTGAAATTTCAAGGCGCAGAAAAAGGCATCGTTCCTGTCCAAATGCTGTTCTGCTTAAAGGAGAAAAATCAAAAGAAGATTAATTCCCATAGATGGTTGTTTAATGCCTTCTGTCCTCTTCTGAATCCTAACGTCACTGTATTACTTGACGTTGGTACCAGACCAGGTAAAGATACTATCTATCACCTATGGAAGGCATTTGACAGGGATTCAAATGTTGCTGGTGCATGTGGTGAAATTAAGGCTATGACCGGTAAGAGTGGTCTAAATTTGTTCAACCCCCTTGTTGCAGCACAAAATTTCGAATATAAGATGTCGAATATCCTTGATAAACCTTTGGAGAGCGCCTTTGGATATATTTCAGTATTGCCTGGAGCTCTGTCTGCTTATAGATACAGGGCATTGAAGAATCATGAAGATGGAACCGGGCCCTTAGCATCTTATTTCAAGGGTGAAACTTTGCATGGCAATGATACTGACGTCTTTACTTCCAACATGTATTTGGCTGAGGATCGTATTCTTTGTTGGGAACTGGTCGCCAAAAGGGGCGAAAAGTGGGTATTGAAATACGTTAGGTCTGCAACAGGTGAGACTGATGTTCCTGATGCTATCCCGGAGTTCATTTCACAAAGAAGAAGATGGTTGAACGGTGCTCTTTTTGCTGCTATTTATTCATTGACTCATTTTAGGCAAATCTGGAAAACTGATCACTCATTTACACGAAAGTTTTTCCTCCATGTTGAATTTTTGTATCAATTCATCCAGCTTGTATTTACATTCTTTTCCTTAGCAAACTTTTATTTGGCATTTTATTTTGTGGCTGGATCTTTAGCAGGTACTCAACCAGTTGTTATCCCAAATAACGGTGCTGAGTATATCTTTTTACTTTTCAAGTATATTCTGATTTCTGTTATTGCTGCATTATTTGTTTTATCATTAGGAAATAGACCACAAGGAGCCCATGGCCTTTTTATGACTTGCATGATATTGTTAGCTCTTGTATCAGCATTTGCAACTGGCTGCGGTCTTTATTTCGTAGTTGCAACCCTGAAATCTTCCGGCGAGGGTGTATCGGTTGGAAACAATGTATTTACGACAATCATAGTTTCATTGTCTTCAACTTATGGACTGTATGCGTTAATGTCGTTTCTCTACTTTGATCCTTGGCATGTATTCACCTCCAGTTTGCAGTATTTTTTCCTCTTACCCAGTTATGTGTGCACGCTACAAATATACGCTTTCTGTAATACCCATGATGTTACCTGGGGTACCAAAGGTGACAATGAACAGAAGATGGACTTGGGCTCTGCTGTAGTGAAAACTGAGGCTGGAAAGGATGTTGTTGAGATTGAAATGCCATCTGAACAACTTGATATTGACAGCGGATATGAAGAAGCACTTCATAACTTACGTGAACGGACCAAAACACCTGAAGGACCTCCTAATATTTTGACTGTTCAACAAGATTACTACCGTGAAGTTAGAACTAGAGTAGTGTTAGTTTGGATGATCTCTAATGCATTGCTGGCCATGATTATGACTCAAGTGTTTGGCCTTGATAGAACTAATAGCAACATCTACTTGAAAATTATCTTATGGTCTGTGGCCGGCTTAGCATTATTTAGAGCAATAGGGTCCTCGGCTTATCTCATCCAGAGCGGTGTAAAATATCTTTCTGAGACGAAGAACAGAACAATGACCAGACGGCGCAAGCCAACAATTACTGGTCAAAAATAGTGTCCAATAGACATGCATTTTTCTTTCGATACCTTTTTTTTTTTTTGATTTAACTTACATAACTTCAAAAATTTCAAAAAATAAATACTTTTTATTAAAACGTAGGCTAAAAAAATTTCTACAACTTATGTCACTTTTTAATACAATTTAGGTAGCTTTTATCAAGTTGACTGGAAAAGTCTAAAATAACTGGTTTGGTGCCAAATGATGTAGACACAATTCGTTTGCAATCTGCCTTGGCACTAAAAATCCAGCTACCATGCCATCCATTTAAATTAGTGATTAGTTGGCCTGTATTAATGTCCCACACGCGAATTGTCTGATCATAAGATCCTGAGATGATCTTATTACCAAGTACATATAAAGATCGTACTAGTCCTGTATGACCCTCTAATATCTGCAGAACTTCGCCCGTTTTTACCTCCCAAACTCGAATTACATTGTCACTTCCACCGCTGACTACGGTCTTACCATCTTCAGTGGCCTGCACACAAGCCAGTCCTTTCGAATGACCTTTGAAGTCACGTATCCATATACCTGATGACAAACTCCACATTTTAACCAAGCCATCTCCACCGGCGCTAAATATACGATCTCCTCGGAGATGGAGCGCATTTACAGGGCCACTATGGCCGTGTAAGCGATATTTTAAACCATAATTAGGATCGTGCCTATTCCAGATTGATATAGTAGCATCTTTGGAGCATGAAATAATATAATCATTACTTAGGCTCACATCCAAAACCCCGTCAGAGTGTCGATAAACCTGTTTAACAGGTTTGAATTTCGGCAATTGCCAAATAATGCATGAAAAATCACTGGATCCACTGACCATTAAGTTATCATCCAATGCTATGCATAGAATGGACCCTGTATGGAATATACCGCTGGCTGAAGGAGTTAGCTGATCGCTGGCCACACTTTCATTCAACGTGGCTGAACTACGAGTATACCCTAAGCTATTCGACCGATTATCAGATCCCAGTGTCACTAACAGCTTCCCTGTATTTAAATCCCAAACCTTGATCATTCTATCTCGCGAGCCAGTCACAATCTTATCATTGTCCATATAAACACAGTAGACACCATCGGTATGACCGGGAAGAGCCTTCGGTGTTACTCTACCTGCTGACCACCTTTGCTCTAGTAGCCATCGCGTTTGGTAAAGTGTCTTCCAGTACATGGCTGGCGGTAGTACATCGGTTGTAGCCTCCCAATTATTTGAATAGTACTTATATCTCCAAATGCTATCTGATTCGGCTGCATCTTTCCATCTATGAGAGACTAAACAGCAATTTTTAATTGACTTGACATCTAAATGGCTCATAACTATTAGAATAACTTCTGGAGGCAAATGATTAATAGGATCACAGCGTCCATCTTGCTCACAAGCAGCTGTAAATCCCGCTTCCTCCGATAAAAATGCAATTGCCGATTCAGAGTCTCTAAAAGTCGGACCAATGATACTGTCTCTATCTGATAGCAGCTTGATGGGTACTTGGGAAGAAGAAGCAGCTGGACCGATTGAAGATGTCACAGATGATTGTCCTCTTAAGCTAGTGTTGCCGGTAGTACTAGCTAAGCCCGAGTGTATAGAAGACCAAGAGTAATACCTAGTTAAAGGTGTGCCACTTATAGTGGCAGAGATGCCCTTAGCAGATTCATATACTGTCTGTTGGGAGCCAAGAGTTAGAATTGAGCTTGCGGATTCGAAAGACAAGCCCGACCTAGCATGGCGCAATGAATGATATGATGTGTTCGGTACTGTCAATCCTTCTAAAGCCAGGTGGTCAGAAGTAAGCGACCCGGAACTGGCTCGGGAACTTGAACTTGGCCCATTTACATTGACTTCATTTAATCCACTAACAATAAATGCAGGTAGTGTCTTATTTATAACTCTTGCCAGTTTCTGTTTTGTATTGCTAGGTATTCGAATTCGAATTTTGGGTATCGTTCCATTTTGCCAGGATATAATTCCCACTGTTTCCTGCAATGCTCGTGGTGATTGTTCTTCAGATGTAGCATGTACACTTATATGGCCAAGCGTGCTATTATGAGGAGAGCCAGATGATATATTATTGTGGGACATTCTTCTATCTAGCAGATCTGACCCGAACTCAACAGTTCTCTCTCATCGGATTGTTACAACCTAATCAGTCTTAATTTCCACACACTCCTCGAGTATTCTATTGAGTAGGAACCTATTGGAAGCGAACACAAACCCCAGATACAGCGCTTTCAAATTCCATACAAAAAGAAGATATTCGCACCGGTGGTGGATGAGAAGAGCTTAAAACAATGTTATCGCACAGGAGAACCTGCAGAAAGCGCCAAAAATCTACCCCAGCCGCTATCAGCACCCCAACCACTATCGTACATGATGCTTCGAGAACGTCAAAACTACCTGCTAGTAATTATTATATCTATGTTCGTCACATTATTTCTAGCAAAAGATCTACTTTACATAAGATTTAGTAGTCCAGGTTTTTAGATTGATCAGTATCTGGACCAGGACCATCTTCAACTGGGATGCCCCATTCCTGGACCTCAAATTGTCGACGGCCAACTCGGAAGGCATGCTCACTCTTTCGAACAGCCATGACTCCTTTTTCCGAAGATGAAGGAAGTTTATAAATATGAACCAGTCCTTGAGATTGGTTCATATTTTTTGAGCTTGTTGATTTACCGGATTCCATGGTTTCCTTCAACTCATTAAAGATTTCTTCTGGAAACGGTTCGAGGTGGAGTACTCCGTCCGATAACAATTCAAACCACCGAATAAGCGCGTTGTCTCTTGGGAACAACTGTAAAGGAATAGATAAAACCACTGCTAAACTCTGTGGGTATCTACGACATAAGCTTCTAAGAGAGTGGATAAATGGAATTAACTCACTGGGGTGTGCTAGATGTGGCGCGTACATTGCTGGATGAAGTAAAGAGGGAATCACTAATCTCACAATGCTATTGGTAGATGTACTTTGCTGGACAATGACGTCGACTTGCGAGATTATTGATGACAAGCTGGTTTTTACTGGAATATATGTGATTTCATTGCTACTGGGCCTAGGGATTAATCTCGATGTAAAGTCAAATTGTGTTGTAAAGTTTGGCTTGGATGTAGAAGATACGTCACTGGATTCATCACTGGTACTACTATTTTTAGCACTGGGAGAATATCTCCAAGCAATCTTCATTCCTTTAGAAACCCCCTCACTAGACTCGGTAGGTTCTACCCTATTTTCAGTCGCAGATTGTGTTGTACGATGTCCTATTGAATTTGTATTATTGACTAAATTTCCCACACTGATTTTTGACTGTTCTTTTCTCATTAATTCTCGTGAAGCCTCTTTCTTATCTTTATAAATGCCTGGCAACTCATTCCCCCAACTATCATCTGAACCAACAACGACTACCCTTGTAGGGCCAGTATGCTGTCGCGCTTGATCCATTAGTCGAGCGTGTACAATACCTTGAGCAGCAAAGCTCCTTAGAACAATGCTTCCGAAATCGGTTGATCCCGACTCTTCTATTGCTAAGATGGAACCTAACGGCAGGCCTCCATGGCCCAGTAGTTTATCCAACGTAGAACTTCCAATGGATATGGTAGGAGTTGATGTTTGTAATGAAGGTCTCACGCCTTCATGGCTCATAATCTGATTTGTAGATATGACTGGTTCCGGTTTTGTTACTGGTGCTTGAGAGGGTACTCCAAGCCGTGAAGTATTTCCTGCAGCCGCTACTGGAGGTGGTCCTCTTGAACTAGGACCACCTCTAATTGGCACCCTTCCAGGGACCCCTGCCGGCGTACCTGCATTCGTCGGTTTATTCGCTCCATTATCTCCCGAGATTATTACAGTCTTCTTTTTGAACGACATTTTTTGTGTCTTGGGCAGAAGTAATCAGAGATCGGTATTGGCAGTAATTCATCATGAGAAAGCACATCCAGACTTTTTTTGGGCTGCTCTCCAGCCGTACACTAGAATCGCTCAGTAGCACTTCTTCACTTTACCGATATGACTTAGGTCTTGCTTGTCTAATTAAACCTGCACTAATTAAGAAACCTGGTAAATATAAAGCGTTTGTAATCGGGATATGGAATTTATTTTGTTCATAGAGAGAGTACATTCCGATACAGAGTCAACATTGAGTGTAAATAACTTTAACTATCTTTTGCAGATCATTACTTGTTTCGCATTCAAGAGTTTTTGAAAAATAAAATTTCACTTTCGAGAACTGCAAAACTGAATTTTATCTAGCGTGATATATGAGGATAATGAGCGGGCTGTTACAGAAGAGCGTAGAAAGAGGGGTAGGAAGCTCTGCCACTGCTTCGACAAGTACCTCGTACCATGGTCGGGCCATGAAATTTGAGCTCATTGGAAAATGCTCAAAATCAAAAGCAAGAGCTGCAACAATGACCTTACCTCATGGTACGGTCGAAACCCCTATGTTCATGCCAGTGGGCACTCAAGCATCGTTGAAAGGTCTTACATATGAACAGCTAAATGATCTGGGGTGTAAAATTTGTCTCAATAACACCTATCATTTAGGTTTAAAACCTGGCCAGGAGACCCTAGATGCGGTTGGAGGTGCACACAGATTCCAGGGATGGGACAAAAATATTCTTACCGATAGTGGTGGATTTCAAATGGTTTCTTTACTCAAGCTTGCGACCATCACTGAAGAGGGGGTCAACTTTCTAAGCCCTCATGACGGTTCGCCAATGTTGCTAACCCCTGAGCATTCCATGTCATTGCAGAATAGTATTGGGTCAGATATTATGATGCAACTGGACGACGTAGTAGCAACCTTGACTACGGGCCCCCGTGTAGAGGAAGCTATGCATAGAAGCATCAGATGGCTAGACAGATGTATCAAATCTCACAAGAATCCAGATACTCAGAATCTGTTTGCTATTATTCAGGGAGGTTTAGATCTTGATATGCGTCGTCAGTGTTGTGCAGAGATGGCCGATCGTGATACTCCTGGCATTGCCATAGGAGGGTTGTCTGGGGGTGAAGATAAAGAGTCGTACTGTAAGGTAGTTTCACTGTGTACTGACCTCTTACCTCAAAACAAGCCCAGGTATTGTATGGGTGTTGGGTATGCTGAGGATTTAGTGGTATCTGTTGCATTAGGAGCTGATCTATTTGACTGTGTTTATCCTACTAGAACCGCTAGGTTTGGCAACGCAATTACTAGATATGGTAATCTTAATTTGAGAAACAGAAGGTATGCAGATGATTTTTCACCAGTCGAAGAGGGATGTGGTTGTCCTATTTGTAAATCAAAATCCGACGGTGGTCTGGGGATAACCCGAGCTTTCATCTTCCATTTAGCTGCAAAAGAGACTGCTGGTGCTCATTTGCTTACTCTCCATAATGTTTACTATCAATTAGAGCTTATGAGAAAAGCTCGTGCTGCTATTATAAAAGACGAGTATCCGGAATTTGTGCAACAGTTTTTCCATGATCTATATAATGGCGAGAAGGAGAAGTATCCTAACTGGGCAAAGATTGCATTGAAAACCGTTAATATAGAGATTTAATTTGACCCCTTTACTGCATCCAATATATGACGTCTTTCTGTATCCGCAATGATATCGCTCGTTCATTGATGGCATCAATGGCCCTTTATTATACAGAGAAAATGAAGTTTTCAAAAGAATAAATTGGGTCCATCGAGGATCCACCCACGGTATCCATCCTTCTTATCAGAAGCCCTAAACCTTATCGGATGACCCCAGAGAAATATTAAAACATGGGTCGGTGAACTTGTCATCCTAATCAAGATCCATATTATAAGATGGTACAACGAAAGTTCCCGTTGAGAAAAGTCTGTCAATTGATAGAGACTGGACCTATTGTCCTTGTAACAACAAGAGCAACCGATGGAAAGATCAATGTAATGACATTGGGGTTTCATATGATGTTACAACATCATTCCCCCACACTGATTGCTTGTTCGATTGGCCCTTGGGATCATAGTTATAAGGCTTTAAAAAAGAAAAAAGAGTGTGTTATTGCAATACCATCCGTGGAACTAGCGGAAAAAGTGGTTGATATCGGCAACTGCTCAGGCGAGGATACTGATAAGTTCAAAAAATTCGGGCTCACTACTGTGGATGGGACAAAGGTGCACGCTCCTTTGATTATGGAGTGTATTGCTAATTTAGAGTGTATAGTGGAGAATACGACATTGGTAGGAAAGTACAATTTGTTTATTTTGAAGGTTGTGCGAGCATGGACTGATAGAGATCATTACGAACAGCGAACCATTCATCATATGGGGGAGGGGAAGTTTATTGTCGCTGGGGGTCAAATTGACCTTCATGAAAAAATGGCGAAATGGCGTGGCCTAATATCAGGAGATGAAGATGAGACTGAGGAAGAAGTTGGGGAACTTCTGGAGGAAGAATATGACGATGAAGACGACAACGAATGAAATGCACTCAACACCGGGACAAATAGATCTTAAATCGATCCATAAGACCACTTTAATTATTACTATGTACAGAAATATAATATTACTTATATTAATCGACTTCCAACTGGGCGTCTAGATTGCATTTGTCAATCGCAGCTCTTTGATGAGCGGCATCAGAATGAAGCTTTGTGAAGTAGTCATGTCCAGCTTGAGCTTCCTTCGCAGATTTTTCACACTCCTCTCGTTGGTGGGCTTGTGTCTCGATGATTCGTTGAAAGCCAGTACGGACATCTTGAGCAGGGTATTTAAGTACTTTTCGGCTTTCCTTCGATATTCTTTCTGCGTTGGCATGGACATAACCTAGCTTAGCTACCTCCTTTGCAACTTTACGAGATATGTTTTTGGGAACAGAATTGGGTATTTCCGCTAGAATATAAGCAACTCCACAAGCAGAACCAATCACGAGCGCAGGCACAACGAGGCGCTTGAGCATTTGGAAATCAATCCATCTTATAGCATGGGCCGCATGATTGACCCATTGACTTCGAAGAACCATTTGGCTACCACCAATGACGGATGCAACTGTCAGTGCATTATTTACAGTACTGACTGAATCATTAGATTCGGAAAATGCGAGCGATGAGTCGGTGCCACTGCCATTATATGGCATCAGAGATGTTATCGGGCTTGTGATAACATTAATCCATGGTGGAGTAGATACAGTGATAAAGTCAGAGAACGACAATTCAGCACGAATTGATCGCGCTAACGTATCACGACGGCGAGTGAACATGGCGTCTTCTTTAAAAACCTTCATAAATGCTGGCTGGTCTCCCAAATGAAGGATACCTAACGACTTGATTGAATTAACAAGCATACCGGTCTCAATCCTAGCATGTACTTCACAATCATAAACGACATTTTGGATTCGTTGAATGATAGCAGTTCGAATCCTGTTGGCATAACTATATGCATCAAATAACGACGAATATCGGACGGTTGCTAATTGGCCACTTTGAGAAAGTACTTTATTAAGGTTGTCCGTGGTATATCGGTAAAGTTTATCTCCACATAATTCAATATCATGATCAATCTTTTCCGTAACCTTGACGCTATCTGTAAGAGCATTTTCAAATTTAGGACTCATGTCATCTAATTGGTGGAGCCGCAGATCGCGCTCTGATCTGGTGAATTTGATATTAACTTCTGAAAGAACTTCAATATCCAATAGGATATTGTTTAGATACGTTTTGGCAGGAGCTAGTTTGGAGAGAGATCTCTTTTGAAGGACGAAATTTCTCAGCGATTCCTCAAGTTGGTCGAAATTAGGGCGATTCGGATCATCATCACCAGTGGGTCCGTCTCCTCCACCCCCATTATCACCATCACCATCATCACCACCACCTCCTCCTCCTCCACCGCTGCTACTCTCACCTAGATAGCTTTCAATAGCGTCCTTGGAACTGACAAAGTGAACAAATTCTCTAGCGTCCTTATGAGTTTGCGGAGATAATTCGGCCACTTGATCTAATATCCTTCTCATGCAGCGAGACTTGTCCTTGATGTTGTCAAATCGATTGACAACAATAAATATAAACGATTTCTCATTAGCAGCATTCGCAATGAACTCTTTAGCAGACTGTGTAAAATGGTTTTCAGCACTGACTACAAATACCACCAAGTCGATCTCTTCCTGGCGAGAAAACACTTGAGTAGTCTGATAAGAGTCTAGATTTAGTCCGGGAGCGTCAATAATAGAAATATCAACAATTCCGTTTCGAAGAAGAGATTCATGAGGCGGCCGTTTTTCATTCACGTAAACTTTAAGAATGGAATACGTCTCATACTCGTAGACTAAATGATCCAAGTCATCAAGAGTAAATATTTCATAGGTAGCCTCATCGCTACGATCGTATTTGCGGCCAAGCATGACAGCATGAACCTCTTCAACTCCATCGTTTTCGCGACAGTCTCTAACCTCGCAAAATACATTTGTACAAGGTTGTTGGTCCTCAGGTAGAACCCTTCTCCGTAATAAAGCATTGCAAAATGTCGACTTACCTGCGTTCAGGTCGCCGGTAATCAAGACCTTTGAAGCAGTATCGTTAATCCGCTCTTTCAACGAATCCAAATGCTTAAGTGTTTGTGTTATTTTACCTTCCAAAAGGGATGCAACAGAATTCTTCTCTAGAGAGCTCAGCAGCTTCTGTGAATGAGCAGTAGATCCCGAACCAGAGCCTAGTTTCAAGTCCAATTTGAATACTTGCAGTTGTCTAGAGACAGATGGAGCTACCAGACGAGGGATATTACTTTCGCCATTTGTCGCTGAATTCGATTGAGAGCTGGAGCTCTGTTGACCATTGCGACTACCAGGCGATTCTTCTGCTGCTTCGCTTGGATAGTACACTGGCCAGGTTCTATTCATCTCCTGAAGATTCTGTAACATTTCAATTGCATTCTGGATTGATTGGGCCAGAATCAATCGATTCTGATTATACTGCAGCTGATTTATTCTTGCAAATGCTTGTCTTTGTGTATTTATAGAAGGCGATCTTCTATGGCCATCAACCGCACTGAGCAATCCATTACTTGCAATAGCATCAGGGGATAAATCGAAACCGAGGTCCATCGTGTCAACTACCGTTGACGCCCTTGTATCAGTATTATCAGCTCCGGGAATTTCGCTGCTGCTGTCAGCACTTACATCTTTATCTTTGTCTTTTCCTCTGGCATTATTACCATTCAGATACTTCTGAGGCCCGGAAGGCGGACTTTGACCGCCACCTCGGCAAGTACTGCTACCTTCTCCGGCTTGATCAGACATTTATTTTTCTGACCGATAGAGGTTCAGTAATTAAAAATTAATCACCAGCGGCCGAGAAACTGTTTCTTTATCTTCCGAAAGTTAAAGTAAAGCTAAACTTCCTTCCTTGAACTCCTGGCCAATACAATTTCTCTACGGACGCAGTTATGATCACCATAGCACTCGGGATCAAAAAAGACTAGTTATATTAGCAGTCTAATCTGGCATGCTTCCAAAGTCACTTCAATCTCGCTATGAAGCTCGGTTCAGCAGATTGGTGCCAGCCCTCTTTTTTTAATATTTATTTATTCAATATATATTTAAACTCTCCTTGAACCGAAAGAGCCGGCAAGCTGGACGCAAATGCTGATTGGCCAATTGTCTCTGTACCACCACCAAAAAGTAAACTCTTGAGATTACTGTCACGTGATGTTGACACAAACTGTTACCCTCTTTTTCGTGAACTGAAATTTCAAGACACTGAAAAATTCAGCTCATGTCCAAAACTGAAATTTGAATATTGAGGTTGCTGATCTATCCGTCACTATACAAAGAAATGATTTCGAGACTTACAGGGCTACGAGGAGCAACTACTTTGCTATTCCAATGTCAGTCTACCAGGCCCAGTGCCGGTGGACTGTTCTCATTACAACGGTTAGCGTTTGCTTCTACAGCTCCTTCTCCTACCTCTCCAGCATCTCCACCACCATCAGCATCTACTACTACGACTACTAGTCCATCACAAACCTCAAAGCCACAAAGCTTAACAAGCAGCGATCTCATTTTATCATCCGAAAACTTGCTCAAGAGAAAATTTAAATATACAAAGCCTGCCGATATCACCCCTTTGAAAGAGGCTTCGTCTCTTTATGCCACCATCCATCTATATGACCGCAAGTTTTTAGTTACAGAGGGTGATAATATTTTACTTCCTGTTTCATTAGAGCAAGCCAAAGTCGGTGATATACTCAATTTTGATCAGGTATCGGTTATTGGATCTCGAGATTACACCTTGAGCGGTAACCCTCGCATCGATTCTAGTGTCTTCTCTATAAAGGGAGTTGTAGTTGAGAACACCCGTGTTAAGCGATCTGTGTTTTCTAAATCAAAAAGACGTAGGAGACATGTCAGGCATGTTGTTTCCAAGAATGCCCTGACGGTAATTCGTGTCTCTGAGTTAAAGGTCAATCACGAGTACGGCTCGAAACAGATTTAGAGGATTGTTATATCGGCATGATCTTTTGTAAATAATAATACATTTTTAGCAATTCTTTTTATCTACTTTCAATGGTGAGGGTTTCTTTCTTTCGTTCCAGCCAAGACCCGTCGCTTGAGGTTTGCTGAACCCCCCATTCCCCCCTGTCTCAATCAGCAGCCAAGACAGAGAACAAACAAACCGAGCCGTGTTTAACAAGGCTCATGATGCGGCGCCGCACTTGATGGTTGGTGCCCAGATCATGTTGAGACGGACGGAGAGTTGGCGAGCGAACCGACCTCAATTCGGTATCAGGAGAGAGGGGAAATAGACAGATAACATTGAAGATCTAGTATTGCTATAAATTCAGCAAGTTGGTTATATGCTTTTTCCAAGTTTGGACTCCTTCTACTAAGAGCTTATCAGTACATAATAGACAGTAGTAAGACTCTTGATAGAGATCGGTATTTTATGATCCGATAAGTGGTCTCGGCAAATTGAACGTGGGTCCCGTTTTTATTCATACAACAATGCCACGCGAAAGGCCGAGTAAGTTTGATTACGAGGAAGACGATGTTCCCTCTTCAGATCTCAGTCATGCTTTGATGATCCCTGATACTTTTGACTTCGATTTACGGTCAGTGGCTAGCTCGGGACATAGTGGGAATTCGGACGACCCGTATCCTGCCATGGCCAGACCACAGATTCGTCGATCTCATCGTAGAGCTAGTATGGTTCTCGAGGATGGAAGAAGAGGTTCTGCTGCAACCACATCCAATGGCACAAGTATTTCATTGGACTCCAATAGCAGTAACAGCATTAGCAGTTCTATGACTAGCAATAGAAATGCTGGTAATGATAGAATAATAGCCACTGCTCAACTACCTTCTTCGCCGTATCTGTATTCCAATACTACTTCTGTTAGTGGACTACATAGTAGCAGCAGTTATAACAACCTTAGTTACTATGCAAATGCCGAATCGTCATTGATGTCTGGCAACGATAGCCCTATTTCGTACCATACTGCTCATTCGAACTTACCAAGCTCTCCTTCATTGGTTGGAGGATCTAGCAATACATCTGCCAGCCATCAATTGGATTCTAATCTTCTTTCATCTCCTCCTCTGGCTCATCCTCAACGGCAGAGTAGTCATAACTGGAATGGCAGTTCGGGGAATACGGTATCTGGTCCTAATAATGGAGTCTATCCTTCTGTTCGCCCGCCAAGTCTACCATTTACCCCTCGGCCTATTTCCTCTGGGCATCTTTCGGCTTTTACAAACTCTTCACCAGATATAGTTCTGACGTCTGCTGCAAATAGTTCTAGCTTCAATTCCAATGGCAATAGCAATGCTTCCATCGGACAGGCGTACAACGCGTCTTCCATGTCAGGCGGTGGAACTGGTGGAGTATCGTTAAATTCTTCGCCGCTTATGTCAACTCCTTTGAAGTATACGCGCTATCATCAGGGAGCCACTTCAGGTGGATCACATTCCCCCGTTTCTACATATTCTCCTACTCCTCCAGCATATACAACCACAGCCAATAGCTTGATTGGCGGTACCGCTACTTCTCCTACTCCTCCTCCTCCGCCACCCGCTCCTACACCGCCTCTTCCAAACTATCTTGTCTCTCATAATGGCAGATATAAAACTAACAATAACCCCGTCGATTTGACAATTCAAACACCTTCGACGTCTAAGCAGCAACAACCTCCTGTGCATTCTATTGTGGTTAGTCCTGCATCGATACCATGGCGTGCAACTGAGCCGAATGAATGGACAAACGATCGTGTCATACAGTGGTTAGAAGCGAATAAATTTGGCCCGGATTGGGTACAGACGTTTCGGTCTCGGAACATCCAAGGGTCCCAATTCCTTTCCCTTGTCAATTATCAAAATTTAAAGGTACTGGGCCCCTTTACAACCAAAAATGGTGACTATGATACTAGCCCATCGCGATTTATTCACAGTCTACGGAAATTGCTAAATAAGTCAACATCTACAAATTCAGCTACTTCAAATGATGACAGCACTACTACTTTTTCATCCACTGACGGCCATCCGACTTCTTCTTCCGTCCCCGTATCTGTGCCTTCACCAGTGCCAGATCGGCCTTCATCAATAAATGAGGACAACGTTAGTCTCCCTCGAAATTCTAGCTCAGTCGATGATTCGAGCAATTCGATAGTTTCTTCAAGGACTGCAACTGATCCCTACGAATCTTCGACTGCATCTCCTCTAGAACGGATTATATCTAACCCAATTGACCAAAAAGTTACTTATGATAATTTTATGGACTTTAAACATAACTTACAACCTCGTCCTAGAACGTCACAACCAAGGCAGCGGCCAATGTCTACCTTCGAAAGCAGTTCTAGGACCTCTTTTCATAGCGTGAGTATTTGCGAATTATACTTCCCGAGACCAAGACTAACTATATTAGCAACTACCAATCTCTCCGTCTTTCAGACCAGGGTTTCTTCGTCGTCATAATAAGTCGAATTCATCTGAGTCATCTCTCATCAATATGATCCCACAATCGAGTAGCGTGACAAGTCTATTAGAACCGTCTGAAGATGGCCTTTCCTACAAAGAACTAAAATTCAACATCCTCGATCAACCAGAGCATCGAAAAAATAGGGGCTTATTCAAGAAGTTCCGTATCCGTGACAGAAGCAAAAGTCGTGACAATTTAAGGGTTGACTCGCCCACTTCACCACTATATGACTTACCGGGACAAAAGCGTCAAGGTGGGAATGCTGCAGTAGATAAGTATGTATTTCTCGACGCTTCGTATCGGCCTCATAAAGAGAACAGCACTGGCAAACAGCTTATTCTTCTTACCAAAGATAATAGGACGTTCACCACATTTCTGATACCAGATTTATCATCAGTTGCTGAAGTTAAATCTTTAATTGCTGCGCAGCTCGACTTAGATCCTTCAAATATGGAAATTCATTTAACAGAGTTCGATTGCTCCAAAGGAGAACCACTTGAAGATTCAATGATCCATGATGTATTGTTCACTTCTTTTCCACAACAATGGTCTGACTGTGTCAAATTGTTTATATCGTCTACAGCATCTTCATTATTATCAGTACCTCGCAAATCAGGTAGCAGTTTATCATTGAATGCCCTATCCCCGTTGAGCGATTCGACTCAGTACTTCAATACCCCAGCATATATGATAAACGACACTGCTAGTGATGCGCCTGATACTGATTATTTCAGCACCAATCGTCTGCAAGTACCAGAATCGGCCCCCCCCAAGACCCCAGTAAAAATACATGTCTCTCCCGATGCGAATATTTCTTCCTCATCTATGCCGCCAAACTCTATAGCTACAACAACTACTTCGGATTCTGTTGCTTCTCGTTCTGTCGTAGTTTCGGAAAGTAGAAGAACAACTGACGACTCCTTCAAAGTAATCAGGCCGGCAAGACGTGAAATAAATTTTGATGATAGGAGGCCCTCTCCGTATGACCGTAATGAGCGGACCGATCGCACTGACCGTAAGGCATCATCTAATCTTGTTGCACTTCGTGAAGCCCCTCCACCTCCAGTCAGTCGTTCACAGTCAATCAAAAGCGTGATATCTCTTAAGAGACAGGCAACGCTGGATATGAAGAACATGCAGTCAATAACCAAACAGAGCGAAACTCCCTCCACAAAGCCGGCAACGGGAGCCCCTCTTGCTCCCCCTCCGGCCACTCCTACTATGAAAGTCACTATTAACACTAAGGATGTACCTCCCAGTAACTCCGTGAAAACTTATAGTCCCGGTCAAACTGAAAACTTGATTCCAATGCCATATGTTGGCAATACCCAACAGATCACTAGAAGACCAGTTAGAAAAGGATCTGGCTCGTCTCGTAATTCTCGCTCCCCTAATACTGTAGCTGTGAGTTCACCTCTATCTTCATCACCCAATGTTAGTCCAAATAGTGAAGGAACGCTAGTTCCGATGTTTAAAATGCCCGAGTTTGGTCGATCAAGTCCATTGGGTCCTTTACCCGATAAACCAATGGGCCCTGACGAAAAGTTTCAAGAAAATGAAATTTCTTTTGATGGAGCACCTGCTTTTGAAGATGATGATAGCGACGAGTCTTCAGATGATGATGGCCTGTGGGCGAAGCTTCCTAAGCTTGTAGAACCCAAGCCTGAACTTCATGTAGAAACCACTACTCCGGTTATCAATCATTCAATTTTGTCACCAGCAACTCCGTATAAATCCGCGTCCTCAATGGCTTCCCCAGTAAGAATTGTCGATGAGAATGGCGAATCTTGGGCTGTTCGTCCTCCAGCAGAAGTCGTATACGAAAATTTGGAGCGATTCTTCCCCAACGCCGACTTAGATAAACCAATAATTGATGATGTACCTCTGTCACCCATCATGTCTTCTTTATCAGCAGAAGCAGATCCTCAAACAATAACCGTATCATCTACTCCCCTTCCTCCTCTGGTAGAACCGAAAGAGTCCCCAATTCAACAGTACTCTAATTCCACGTGGAGAATACAACCAGTTAAAATCAGAGAACAGAGGGTGGATCGTAATATTTCAAGAACTTCAGCCCATGGTCTCTCAGGTGCAGTGACCGGAGGGGCCAAATTCCCCAATGCTGCGAAGCTCAAAACCCCCTCTCGAATGAAGTCTCTTCGTATTGTGGCCAGAGAAGCTAGTGAAGCCCGAAAGCGATTTTCATCGGCAAATGCTTCGAGTAACCAGTCAGGGAGCGCATTACTTCGACGTAAAAGTACAAAAATGTGGGGTCAAAAGGTAGTGGAGATGACCCCTAATGAAATCCGAGATGGGAATCTCAGTACTCTGCGTGATCAAAAGGGGGAGTTCAAGCAGTTTGTTTGGGTCAAGGGTGAACTTATTGGCAAAGGTACTTTCGGTAAAGTATATCTCGCATTGAATGCGACTACCGGTGAAATGATGGCTGTTAAGCAAGTAGAAGTCCCTCAGACTATTAGCGATAAGGAGAGCGAGCGGCAGAAAGAGGTTGTTGGAGCACTTCATTCTGAAGTCGAAACTTTGAAAGACTTGGATCATCTCAACATTGTACAGTATTTGGGATTTGAAGCGCTTACTGATGTATATAACCTCTTCCTTGAGTACGTTCCTGGTGGCTCTGTTGGTCGGTGTTTGCGAATGTATGGAAGATTCGAGGAACCAATTATAAGGTCTCTCACCCATCAAGTACTCGAAGGACTCTCTTATCTGCATTCTTGCGGAATCCTTCATAGGGTAAGTAATCATGTCTCTGGCGGCATTGATTCACATTGATACATAGTGGTGGCTTCGCGAATCAAATACTAATATATTACAGGATCTTAAAGCGGATAACCTTTTGCTGGATGTTGATGGTGTCTGTAAGATATCAGATTTCGGCATCTCCAAAAGGAGTCGTAAGTACCCATGTTCTATCAGGCACATTCCCGGATACTAACATCATCAGGTGATATTTATGCCAATGACGCTGAGATGTCAATGCAAGGGACTATCTTCTGGATGGCTCCAGAAGTTATTCATAATGTAGTACACAATGCTAAGCAAGGCTACAGTGCCAAAGTAGATATCTGGTCACTCGGGTGCGTTCTGTTAGAGATGTTTGCCGGCAGGCGGCCCTGGTCTACAGATGAAGCAATCGGCGCTATGTACAAGCTGGGAACATCTAGGCAGGCGCCCCCTATTCCCGAAGATACTAAGCCGTTTGTTAGTGCCCTTGGTAAAGATCTCCTAGATCAGTGCTTTACGATTGATGCTGAGAAGCGGCCAACCCCTCAGAGACTACTTCACCATGCCTTTTGTATGGTGGATCCGGATTTCAGATTCCAGGAAACAAAACTAGGAGAGATGATTCGCTTTAACAGCAAAAAGAGAGATAGGATTAAACACTAATATTTAATTGTATTGATATTTATAATTATTAATTTTACTTAACTAAATGATACCAACGCACGGCTATGCAAACGTACATAAATGGGCTTCATGCTTCACAGGATTTATTTAATTTAACAGCCCTCATAGTAGCTAGTTATGTTGAGGTTTTCAAGGACCTTCCGGTTACCAGGACGAAGGCTTTATTCTTCTGGCCCTACTGCTAAATCGTCAACTTCGGAATTGTTTGAACTTCCTTTGGCAAAGATATTTCTGACTGTACTAGTTACATATTTTGGTCTGCACTGTGTCAAGCATAAACTGGAACTTGACAGCAAGCAAACTCACCTAATGGGTAAGTCAAGTTTATCGGCTGTTGCGTATAAGCAATGTTATTGACGAATAGCATGAGCTGATTCTAATATCTTTCTAGCCAAGGTATCAGAGTTGGAGAAAACTTTACAGGAGACAGTGACTGCTCATAATAAAGACAGCGAACGTAGTCCCCCTGTTGAACAAACTGGAGATATTAAGAAGCGAACTGGTTGGTTTTGGGGCTAGGTTAGTAGTGTTTGTGATGCGATTCGCTGTAGAAAACTATTGTGTAAATAACTCGTATATTAGACGATAATGAATAACGACATATGTAAATATGAAATGCAAACGAATATTCTAGCTAATTAACTTTTTCGTTGTTGAGTTTCCCCACACCCTTTTGATACATCTTCATTATTTTCGAAGAAGGCGAGGATGCTTTAGGTGTCAAGCCCGCCGACATAGATGAAAAGGAATCTCGAAATGATAATTGCGAGAGTCTTCCATTACTAGTGTCGCCCTCAGAATCTTGCTGTAGCTGCTGTTTGGCATGGCTCACCTTGGCGAATAACGCTTGAGCATTTTCTGGCTTAACACGATCGTATTTTTTCATACGAATCAGCGGATTGTTGTAATCGTTGATATTGTCGCTAAGAAGGAGGTCTACATTTTGTCGGAGCTCAGTCACAGTGGTGGTTATACTCATATCATTTGCATCGGACCCAAGCTCATCAACAAAAGTCTCAAGGTATTTCACGTCAACATCAAAATTTGCTAATGCTTCTAGTGTGATCTGATCTCCCGAATCAAGCAAGAACTGTAATAGTGAGCTTGACAAGTGATCAAAGGCGTCAAAATAGACAAAACTTTTAATTGACCGCGGAAGATTAACCAGAGCTGAATTGACCATGGTCTTAAGAAATTTTGCCATATCAACAAGATATGAACTGGGTGTTTCAGTTCTTTCAAGGGAGCCCCAATCATAATCGGCCAGATCAAGGAAATTATCAACGACTGAATTAAGAAGCTCAAAGATACGTTCCTCTGCTTTCTTCCGAGCCTTGGCGAATGCAACAGTGGCTCCAAGGTTGATTACACCTCTGCGATCAGAAATGCGTTCATCGGCCAATTTTTTCTCTAGTTCTTTTGAGGCACTTTCAAAATATTCCAGATTGATTAGAATTTGAACAATCTGTTCTCTAGTGGTTGATCGTAATCTCTCTTCCAAGGTCTTGCACACTACATTTGATAGTAAGTTATCTAACGAGGATTGAAGAACATCTTCAATTTGAAAAGGATCGTGCTGTAGTTCTTCCAAAAATGATTGGTGGTGATTAACAAAAGTACGAACTTCGGTACAACAATAGGGGTATATTTCAGAGAACGGTACTGGTTTCGGAAACGGTTTTTTGATTTCATTAGCGTCAGGCTTATACCATGACACTTCACAGATTGCCTTATATATTTCGGGGGATTCGACTACTAATGGCATATAGTCATCGACCGCCAAACTCTGATTAAACAACGACTCAAAAGATTTCGTAACAATTTTAGAATACCATCGAAACAGCTTCATAATGATTTCCGCTATTCTAGTGGTATCAAACCCAAACGTTTGCATAGCATGAAGTAAAGTACCAAGTGACTTTTTGAGACCTCTCAAGGCATCTGGATCAGTGATTTTAGTCATATGCATGGTGAAGACCGTTTCGATTTTCGTGCTTAATGAATCCCATATATCATCCACTTCTCTTGATGGCCTTAAAGTCGGTAGCCGGCGAGATATGATTCGGTCAATAATACAGAATCCGGATATTGCATGGAATGTACTAGCCAACTCGTCAAGTAGGTTATCAGAGTTCTCAGTAAATAATGATGAAAGGCTACTGGGAAATAAATAATCTCGTTGGATTTTCCGATCGGTCTCAAAATGGCGTTGAAATTGAGGTAATAATCCAAGACTTGAGTGCACTAAAACAGATTCGTATAGAACAGAGAAATCCAACTCTATAGAATCGGATGTTAGGTAATTTGTATGGGATTCGCGAAAAGATAACTCCACCGGGGAGTTGAACTTATGTTTACGATATTGTGGATGTTTGTGAATATGATTATTCCATTCGTCTCGTTGCTGATTGATACGATCGAATATATCTCTCCCAATTGCGCTGCTTTTTGAGCTAAGTTCGCTTAGCCACGCATCGGCATCACTAAGAGTCTTGGTACGAATCATTTTTGTTAATCCTGGCAAGGATTTTTCAATTAATTGGGCAAACCCGAAATCAGACACCTCTTTCAAGTGAATATTCCTCAAGTCGTCTAAGCTCTTTAAGGCGGCGAACTTCCTCTTCTCTTCTAATAATTGATGGACGTTATTTGTCAATTCAAGGACTAACAAACACGCCTCGACAGCCTCAATGGCAGAGTTAACATTGTTGAGCCCTAACTGAGCCTTTAGATAACCCTTCTTTGCGGTTGCCAACTGAGTTCCAGATTGACCAACGCTATTCACAATTAACTGTACTTTTGATTTGATAGACTCTGCCTCCTCTGCTACTTGTCCCAGCTGTTGAACGGACGACATATATTCGTTATGATCGCCACTACATATTTGATTGATTTCTCGATCTTTCAGCCTTTGAAGTCCATCCAGTGTTTCGACCAGATCTGAAATGTTATCTTTTTTGAGTGAGTCTCTAATGATTGGTGCCAATTGTTCGAGATAGTCGTCAGATGGTGTTCCAACAACTCTCCGTCGTCCAGCCCCAACGCCGGTTCCTCCGACCCCACTCCCCGGACCTTTTGGCTGCAGTATAAAGTCTGTGGATAATAGTAATTGTTGCAGTTGTAGCTTCATATCTTTTAACAGATCATCGTTAGCCAAGGACGTGGTTGACGAGTTTGTGCCGGTAATGTCACCGCCGCCATTCATAACTTTATCATTAGGAAGAGGCTTTGCGGCCCGTGGATTTGATGCTAAGCTCATTTCTATCCGATGTGCCGAAGCAAGTCATGAATTATGACCTGGTTTCAGGGTTGGATATGTTTGTTGTAGGTTTCGTTGATAGGGCAACTTTAATCCAGTGTTTATGTATAATATTATTGTAGCTTGTATTCTCGTTGGACTTTTAACCGTCGCCGTCGTCGTCGCCGTCTGTCTACCAGCAGTTGGGATTCTATGTTCACGTTCTGTTCTCACTTCGCGTAATATACTATGTATCTGAATGCATTCAGTTCTCTCTCAGCACCTGTCTGTTCGGTCTCCCATTCAATGCCTAGGTCCACCTCACTAAATGGCAAAACGTTTTGTCTGCTTAATACGTAAGTAAACGTTAGCATTTCCCTTACCCCAATCTTTCGTGTATGCAGGAATATATTCATGTAACCCGCTACTCGAATCGGTGCCTGAAGTGCGCATAGAATTGACTCATAGCGAGCGTGTTTCTACTCGGTACTCTGATAAACTGACAATTGGCATTTGGAATCCGGGCTGTATTAAAGATATGTCTTGGCAGTTGTGAGTTGCTGGCCAAGTACGGCCCTGCCTGGGTTCTAGAGACCAGGGTCAGATCGAGCTAGTAGGTGAAGATGAGTCTTGACGATCTCACGGATTCCGTCCATACCCGGGCCTGAGGAGCTGTGACTCCTTTATCTTATCTTGGGTCTGCAATTTCAGAAAACCTTATTGCGTCTCCCCCGCCCAACGACAGAACACACATATGACTCTACAACGGTCTTCTTTACGTAATTAATGACTGTATGTCATCTATATGGATATATAAATATAGTTAATGGTGTAGACCAATTCTAATGATAGGTACCCCTAAATATAGTCAAACGCAACCAATGGTCCAATCCGAGACTCAGCTCAGCGAAGCTATAGACACGCTTGACATCAAAAGCCGTGACGAACCTAGCTTGACGGCAGTAACGGACGTGGTCCCATTCGGTAAACAATTCAGAGAAAAGTATTTTTCTTTTGACTCGAAGGTTGTGAATGTCAACAATGGCAGTTATGGGGCAGTACCCAAGCCAGTTATGCAGGCCAAGCTTGAATATCTAAAAAGTGCTGTAGAATATCCAGAACGTTATTACAAGTTTATTACTGGGGAGAAGGTAACGGCAGCCCGTGCAAATGTTGCACATGTAGTTGATGCTGATGTGGACAGCTTGGTGTTGCTAGCAAATATTACCACTGCAGTCAATACAGTACTCCGAAGCTATCCATTTCAAAAGGGAGACACAATTGTTTTTTGTAATACTACATTTACCACTTGTGCTAACAGCTTGAAGTATCTCAAAGATACAGTTGGAATTGAGCTTGTAGAGGTGCAATTGCTATATCCTATGAGTAATAGGGAGATTGTTGATGCTTATACCAGAGCCATGGATGGCCACAGCAATGTGAGAATGGCATTTTTTGATACAGTCTCGTCTGTTCCTGCCGCGCTATTGCCTTGGGAAGAGCTTTGTCTGGAATGTCATAAAAGAGGCATTCTATCTTTTGTCGATGGTGCTCATGGCATCGGCTTGATTCCCATTTCATTGCGTAAAGTAAAGCCAGACTTCTTCGCTTCGAACCTTCACAAGTGGTTCTTCACTCCTATCTCATTATGTCTCTTATATGTGGATAGCAATCACCATAAGGATGTTTATTCATTAACCACTCCAGCAAACTATCTCTGCAAGGACGTCGTCACTTTCCCCGAAAAGTTTGTTGGAAATGGTACAATTGACGTTTCCAACATTCTATCGGTAGAAGATGTAGTGAAATTCCGCAATCAAGTGTGTGGAGGAGAAGACGCCATACGGAAATATTGCTGTGATCTCGCTATTGAAGCAGCAAAGTACATGGTCGAAGTTTTTGACACTGAAGTACTCTCTGGAAAGCATGACGTAATTTCAACATCCATGATCACACTTCGTGTTCCATTTGAAGGTTGTCCAGACAAGCAACGTCAAATAGAGACGGAGTTCACCACTTATATTTGCGAAAAATGGAATACATTTGTTCCGTTTTTTTTCTATAATGGAGCTTGGTGGATCCGGCTCAGCGCTCAGATCTATCTGGACATGGATGACTTTAGGTTGTCCACCAGGGCCATTCTTGATACACTAGAGCACCTTAAATCTATATTCTGAGTACAATTGTTTATTATTTTTTCTGAACTTTCGCGGCGGTCTCTGGGCAACCTCGGCGGAATCCGACTGTCACTGACAGGCGAGTTCCGTCCTACGGTTGAAGATAACTCAGGGGGAAATGCGCGGCTCAGCATCTGTTTCGTTTTAGCACTGCCTTGATATTCTGCAATAAGCCGCCATACGGCGGCACGCATTTACTTCTGGCAACTGCTCCGTTAGAGTGTCTCAACAATTTCCAGCCTAAAGTGACAGTTCCCAGTGACAGTTCCCAGTGACAGCTCCCAGTGACAGCTTTCATTTCTCTTGTTTGTTAAAAAATGACTTTGCCTCCTTCCTAGCCGCGACTTCT
Organism: Sugiyamaella grinbergsii; assembly: GCA_030579895.1. Classification (NCBI taxonomy): domain Eukaryota; kingdom Fungi; phylum Ascomycota; class Dipodascomycetes; order Dipodascales; family Trichomonascaceae; genus Sugiyamaella; species Sugiyamaella grinbergsii. The sequence goes on from JAKTRT010000005.1 coordinate 188,588, forward strand.
ACTGATGCTGATACTACCCTGTTGGCGCTACTACTCCTACTACACGCCCTACCACTCCTGCAACGCTGCTCATCAATTGCTTGCCCCCCCCCCATCTCTCTTACCTACTGCCGATAAGAAACACAGACATAATCCCAACCAGATCAACACCAAGCATAGAAAAGTAGCGGCAGCCCGCTCGCTCGGCACCACGGTCCCAAGCGCCATTTTAAAGTTAGACATTAGAACGCTCAGCCTGCGCGGCCAGCCGGCTCCTGTCTAACAAATCCATTGATCCACAAGTCCATGTCCACCTTGATAATAGACTCCTGTTATTGTATTTTTAGTTCTCTTCCCACTTGCTTCCGCAGTTGATTTAATTTAACTCTTTTGCTCTCACACTATTTGCAACTCCATTCAAAGAGTACGCATCTTTAAAACATATCATCATGGGCCAGAAAGGTAGTAAATTATCTCCGGAAGATCTCAGGACTCTGAAGGATAGCACTCATTTCGACCGTAAAGAACTCCAGCAATGGTATAAGGGGTTCATTCGAGATTGCCCCAGTGGTCAGTTGGATAAAGATGAATTTGAGAAGATCTATAAACAGTTCTTCCCGTTTGGAGATCCTTCGACCTTTTCTCAGTATGTTTTCAACGTTTTCGACACGGATAATTCCGGCACGGTGGATTTCAAAGAATTCATAACTGCTCTAAGTGTGACATCAAGAGGAGACACCGAAGACAAGTTAAAATGGGCATTCAAATTATATGATATCGACCATGATGGGGAGATTAGTTATCAAGAAATGCATGCTATTGTCAGTGCGATTTATAAAATGGTTGGATCCATGGTAAAACTGCCCGATGATGAAAGTACTCCCGAAAAGCGAGTTGATAAGATTTTCCAACTTATGGACAAGGATAAAGATGGAAAGATTACTTTTGAGGAGTTTTGCGAGGGCTCAAAGCTCGATCCTACAATAACATCTGCGCTTAAGTTATATGATGGTTTAGTTTAAAATTGATTAATTAGAGTGATTTTCAGACCGTTAGTAGATCTGCGGCGATTTACTCTTTGTTAGAGTCGGACGGTTTAGGCTCTGCCCAAGTTCGATACAAATGCTTGGTCTTCGAGGTTGCAGGCACTTGGGATGCCGACACCAAGGACAGGTAATTAAAAAATAAAACAATTATGAATATCGAGTATAACTATATATAACGGAAATGATGTGAACAGAGGGTTCGGCTCGCAGATTAAGACGACTTCTTGGCTACTCCAAGAATACCCGGTAAAGGTTCTGAGCCGACCGAGAAAAGAACGCTAATTCCCCAGTAGACAGCAAGAACGATTCCGAGGCCAGTCCAGAGAAACATTTGGAACTCGATGCTAACATCCTTCTTTTGACACCCCGATCCTCCCCATCTAGTTGTTTTCTTCTTCTCAGCGTCAAATGACGGCTTACAAGCACACACAAATGTGCCATAGTTCGTCTTGACACATGATCCATGGCCAGAACAACCGTTTGTTAGCTGGGAACACTTTTCTTGAGTCTTGAACCCTGAAGCAGAAAACGAGCTACGGACATCCTTGGGGGTTACAGGTAAGTCACGCGAAAGGAGAGCATGATGATAAGATGGATTCGATACTACCTTTTCATCGTTTTTGTCATGATGTTTGCCGTGGTGCATGCCACGGTGATTACCATCGTGCTTACCATGATGTTTACCATGATGTTTACCATGAACTTTCCTCCCATCGCCCTTCTGATCCTTTGAACAAACTGATAAAGGAGGAGCTACAATTGCAACCGTGAAAGTTGCACTAGTTTTGACAAGATCATCTAAAGCAGATTCAACAGCCCTGACTGCAACGTCGTACTTGGTTTTGTCCTCACTCCCAACCAATCCTGACAATGAACTCAATTCAATAAACGCCTTGTCACGATGTCCGATAAGGTGACGGGCAATCAGCCTGATACTGTGGATATCTTCCAAAACAGCTCTTTCTGACTTGACAGATGAGTCCAATCCATCCACAGTGCTCAACCCTCTCTTTTCGAATCCTTCGATCTTCCTGCCAGTCAATAGATATCCACTATCAGCAATGAAATGACTAACTTTACCATACAACTCCTCAACATTGTGAGTCCATTTGTCAATAAGAGTCGAGAAATAGTTTCCTCCAAAAGGCCTTTCCATAGTAAACGCTGGGGAATGGCCCAATAACTCTTCTCTGCTGGAGTCAGGTAAGTCTTCAACAATGACCACAATTGTACTTTGAGGTCTATCATTAGACAATAATGGGTCATGAATCTTGTGCTTCGAGCGAATCTCTTCTACAATACCAGCATCTTCCCTGTTCTTTACAGATTCAAACTGACTAGTGCCAGCCAAATCTGCTAATACAAGCTGTGTTTGGTCCATATTCAAGCTCGATAGAGGACTCCTACTGTGCGATGGCTTAGCGATTGCTGCTTCATTGCCATTGAAGATAAACACTGAACCTGAATTACAATTCACCCCCTCTTCCAAAGAGGAAGCTAACGAGATTGCGGGCAGCAATCCGGCGATTGAGAGTCTTGTCAATCTCATTCTTGAACTTGACAAACGAACTAGACGTTGGTATATCTCTCTCAGTGGTTGTGTCTGTCTAGGCGGGAGTTCCTGTCTCTCCAACTCAATTCTCCAATTGTTGTCCTTGATGTACATCAAACCTAACCACGGCCGCCATGTGGGTGCGCCTCGCCCGCCGCTCGCCGTGCATAACTACCAATCATAGAGGGCCAAGAGACGAGCAATAAATATATGCAAAAACAGAAGAATAAGTTCAAGTATTCAATATATCACGGTACGGTATCGTGTGGCATATAGCATGGGTGTCACTAAATTGGTAGTAACTGTTGGTAGCTGACGTAACTAAAAACGCTTTAAATGTGTAGATGGAATTGTTACTAGATAGTCAGGTGATAAGCTAATGTCTGTGTAGATATACTCCCACACAATCACAAAATAAACTGTACAAGTAGTAACCATCTGGCTCAGTACAGGATGCCCAGGTGGGGAAGCGATGACAGCAGATTTCCCGGACCCTTGGTTTGTTACTTTATTAAGATCTCCCATCCTCGTGCCAAGTGATGGGCCGTTGGGCACAGACCCACGATAACAGCACATCGGCGGGTCCTTCAAACTAAAATCGCCTCAAATAATCTTCAACTGGATCTTCTGGGAACAGATGTACCAAGACAATAATAGCGTGATTCGGCATCTATCAAATCTCCTTATTTGCATGCCAATACAAACGTAGATTGACGCGTTTAATCTACTGGGCAGTTGTTACTTACCTATCTGTCAGGCGGCCGCCAAACAACTGTGACGACAGGTTTCGTTTCATGTTAGCTTCCTGTCTCCAACAAAGCAGATCTACGCTTCCCATTCAGCCAAGCGATCTCTATCAGACCTGTCGTCGGGCGTACCGTCCAGCATGGTGAAATAGGAGAAATGCGATAACATTGTGGTGTCACCATTAGCCGACATGGTCACGTATTTGGTCCCCCGGAACATTTCCCCTCTTTTTCTTTTTTCTGACGTCGTTTGATTGCAAGTCTTTACCAACAACAGCTAGAATGATTTTTTCTTCATCTTCTTCGCTCAGCTATTACTTCCGTTTCTGAACCAGATTATCCCCAACCGGTAGTAACTGATGCCACTCTTTCCTATTTTCCTTAGCTTGCCAGATTACTTCTATGTTCTATGCATCGCCGATCGGATCTGAATTCGGAAACTATGTGCACTGATAAGCTCCTGCATGAGCATGCATATCCTAATATTTTATGCCTATATACTGATAAGACCATTTATCCATGAGAATGAAGAACTTCCCCTATATTTATTTCCCTTCTGAAAAATCGAGTATAAGTCCTAGTTGTCTGGTTGCAATAATATCTACTCTCTTCTCGATGGCCGTATATGTCTGTTAGAAAAGTTTAATGATAGATAAGATAGCAGATCCCGATGTTTCTAACTGTGCTCACCCCATTTCAGATCCTCAATGTTCAGTCTTCATGCTTTCTTTTTGAGTTGGGGGAGGGGGGTTAGAACACGGCACTTTCCTAATGGATCGGAGATAGATGTCGCTTAAACGAAACAAGAATGGGTTAACATGCTCAGGCCCTCGAAAAGATAATGGAGATGAAAGAGTTGCCTTAATCATGACTTGAGATATCTTCAAAAGTTACCCCTATGGGATGTAGCCTGTTTAATTACTGCGAATCCTAAATGCTTGGTTAGAAATCTACTACCAAGGCATATATGGGTCCTTTGTTCGGGGACGATTACTTTTCCTCCGTTGGGCAAACCCCTGACTACCCCTCCTTCTATCTTTCTTTTATCCTCCCGACCTTCGATCTACCGTTTCAATTTCCCATTTTCCTACCTGTGAACTATTCTTGCTGTTAAAAGCCAACTTTAACCAAGCGTTTCTGCCAAGACAGTCATTGGCCCGAGATTTGTGTCGATCGGCTGCATATATTCCCTATCTTGGGCACGTTCTTATCAGTAAATATACCAACGCTCAACGCGATAAACTCGTCAAAACGTTCCACCATCCGTTCAATAACGCAATTCCACGATTTCGATTGGATGGAGATATTTAGAAGGGACGATTACGTTACTGGTGGAGGTCGACTATATATAGTTGAACATAGTGATGAAAGTTTGAATTGGAATTTTTTTTTTTTCCTTCCTTCTAAGTTTCAAGAGCCAAAAAAAAAACTCATATCGTCAATCCGTAGCCAGCGGTAACTTTAGTATCTTTGTTTCTATTTTGCTGTAAACTATAATAATCGTAATGGGTGCTAGTGATCCAGAATTAGAAGTGAAAAACTCAACCACATCGGTCGACAGGGATGTCGAGTCCGGTGATGTGGTTGTGGTCGATGGACCATTAACTCACGGTCTTGATCGTCGTTTGACTTCAAGACATATCTGGATGATTTCTATTGGATCTTCTATTGGTGAAGGTTTATGGCTTGGTTCTGGTGGTTCTCTTCGTTCCGGTGGTCCTGCCTCTCTTTGGATTGGTTTCTGGATCGCAGCTTCTATCGGTTGGGCCCTAAATCAATCTATTGGTGAGTTGGCTGTTCTATATCCTGTTCCTTCTGCCTTCCCCCAATGGTGTAGAGGTCTCGTCGACCCTGCTGCTGCTTTCATGATGGGATGGACTTACTGGTTTTCTTTCATGATTACTATTCCTAATGAATTGGCTGGTTTAACTACTGTTTTGGCGTATTGGGATGATAGTATCAACCCAGCAGTCTGGATTACTGTTTTCTTGTTTGTTCTTATATTGATCAATGTCTTCGCCGTCAATGTTTTTGCCGAAGCTGAAACTATCATGTCAGCCATCAAATTCAGTTGGATTATTGTTGTCGTAATTGCTTCTATTATCATTTCTGCTGGCGGTGGCCCAAGTGGTAAAAGTGTTGGTTTCCATTACTGGAAAACTACTCCTTTTAATAATGGTTTCAAAGGTTTCTTGAGTGTTATGCCAAACTGTATCTTTGCCTTGACTGGTATCGAGCTGTCTGGTGTCGTTGCTGCCGAAGCCAGAAATCCTAAAACTTCTATTCCCAAGTGTGTTCAATCTATTTGGATCCGTCTTGGATTTTTCTATATTTTGGGTTCTCTTATGGTTACTATCACTACCAGTCCTACTGACCCTAATCTATTTGGTTCTGGTACTTCCGCCTCTCCCTTTGTTATTGCTTTCAAGGCTGCTGGTCTTCCCGGCCTTGCTCAAGTGCAAAATGTTATCATTCTTATCTCTGTTTTGAGTTCTGGTAATGCAGCAATGTACTGTTCCGGTAGATTACTTTTAGGACTCGCTGAGTTGGGTATGGCTCCTAAGATTTTCAAGAAGTGCGACAAGCAAGGTAGACCATGGCCTGGTTTTATCCTCACTACTATCATTGGTGGTGGTCTTGCTTACTTGAACGTTGACAACAAGGGTGCTACTGTATTTGGTTGGTTCTCTAACTTGACTTCTCTGTGTGCTTTGGTCGTTTGGGGTTTGATCTTTGTGTCATCCCTAAGACTCAGATATGCGTGGAAGTTCAACGGTAGAAGCTTCTCTGACTTGCCATGGAAATCCCCTACTATGTCATATTCCGCTTACTGGGGACTTTTCTGGTGTGTGATTCTCGTTATTGTTGAATTCTACCTTGCCGTGTGGCCTCTTGGTGCTGCCCCTTCTGCCAAAACTTTCTTTGCTAACTATGTTTCAGTCGTCTTGATGATTGCTGTGTATCTTGGTGCCAAGGTGTACTACAGAGGTCCTCTTTGGATCCATAGACAAGACATTGACATTGACAAGCGTAGATTCCATTATACTGAGGAACATGATGTTCCTGAGCCTGATGCCTATAAAGAAATCTGGCATCTCATTAAAAGCAAGATTAAGAAAGATCAGTAATTTGACTGTTTTGTTTGTTTATTTAGTTGTATAACATTAAATTGAAAAATATGAATGCATTTCATATAGTTAATTGTCTAAACTATTGAGAAGGTCGCGGGTTTGCCGGGTTTGCCGGGTATCAGTTATTAGCAGAACATCTCCGCCAGTTCTACGGGATGCGGGCCAGACCTTATCAGTTATCTATCCGTTTCGGTTAGCATTTCTGGTAACCATCTAAACAAAAGCAACGACGATAGCGGGTGTCAGCAAGTCTCGGTTCAGTCTGTTATCTCCGTCGGCGGTTAAAAGATATATCTTTTATCCTTTATGTTAAAGATTTGTAATAAAGTCTTACCTCCAGTGTGTCTTCCCAGACCATATAATCATGGGAGATGAAATTGTTATTATTGGGTGAGTAAACTGATTTCCACGATGAATGTATATAAAACTAATACACCTTAGAGCGGGGATCGTTGGCCTTTATACAGCCCTTGTTCTATCTAAGCAAGGTAAGTCGTCAAAAGTTACAATTGTAGCCCAGCATCTTCCTGGCGATACCTCCATAAACTATGCATCGCCGGTAGCAGGAGCCAATTTTTCCGGTATCACGGGAGACGATGCTCCTTCCCAGAGAAGAGCTGAATATTCATTCAGAAATTTAGATGCCTTGTTTAAAGAGTTTGGTGCTGACGCAGGTTTGGAAAGGCTGCCTTCTCTTTCATACTCAGACACAATTCCACAAAAATCATTTGACAATGAAATGTCTTATATTCCCGATTTCCAGATAATCCCAGCAGGGCAATTGCCTCCTTGTGCAAAATTCGGATATCGATACACCACATACAATTTCTTCCCTCCTAAATTCATCAAATTTCTTCAAAATTATCTCACTAAGAGAGGAGTTACTTTTATTCGTCGAAAGCTGACAGATATCAACGAAGCATTTCTAGCGCCAGAAACCAAAGTTGTTTTCAACTGTACTGGTCTTGGGGCTAAATTCCTTGGTGGAGTTAATGATGAAAATGTCTATGCTATAAGAGGGCAAGTAGTGGTCATTCGAGCTCCCCATGTCAGGGAGAACGTAGGCCTCAAATGCGAGTATTCGTTGACCTATATTATACCGCGACCACATTCTGGTGGGCATGTAACACTTGGAGGATACTATCAAGAAGATAATTGGACGCCAGATACCTTTTCTCATGAGACTGAAGCTATCATCGAACAATGCAAAGCGTTATACCCCGGACTCGTAGAAGAAGGAAAAGAGCCTGAAATTATCCGTGAAGTTGCCGGCCTCAGACCAGGCCGCAGAGGTGGCACCCGAATTGAAAGAGTTGATTTAGAGAATGGAAGAACCATCATTCATAACTATGGAGCTGGTGGAACTGGCTTTCAGAATGGATATGGGATGGCGGTAGAGGCGGTTGGACTCTTGAACCATGGCACTCCTAAGATTTAGGCTTCCGGTAGTAATCAAGCTTAAGGTCTTACACAATACCCAAAGAAATACAATCAGCTGTCAATATCTATATATATATAGTGAGTGAGTATTTTAGATAGATAGATATTCAGTTTATTGTCAATTATATGCCATAACATTTACATTTACAGCTTATAGAAAAAGCTAGTATAATGAAATATTTAAATTTCAGTCCCAAGGCAGAAAACCACCGTGGCAACCGCCAGATCACCAACGTGAAATGAATGCCAGGACAGTCACAAGAGAAATGAAGAAAACGATTCACAACAAAAATAATACCCAATGGGAATTAGAATATCGAGAGTCTGCAAAAGGCGAGTTCTACCGGTCCATAACTCTCCCCAGTTTATAGAATGCAGTCAACAAAAATCCTTTAAGATACTTCATTGCGGAGTGTCCGAAGAACGAACTCAGCAAGCTAACACAACTCCGAACTGCCAAAGGGGCTTTAGGCAGCTTCTTTGAAAGGTTCAACATCAACAATCGACCACATAGGTGCGCCTGTGGGGAGAGCGAGGATGTCAGACACCTTTTGAGTGAATGTCAGCTAACTGAACGATATCGAATCATCCTACGTAAAGTCTCTGATACGTTAGATCTCAAAGTACTTCTTGATACCAAGAAGGGCTTAGAGGCAACTTAGCTTGCCTCACCTATTATAGATGGCGCTCTCATGTCATGGAAATTTATTTGTATAATTTATTTGTTGTATAGGACTTTCATCAAGATATATTCATTCATTCATTCTAATCGAGATATATTCATTCAAAATTCCCAGTATGGTTTGGTTTCCTTTCTAGGACACGGTAACGTCACATGATGAGTGTTCCTAGCCCTGTCAGTTCTTACTGTAGAAAGTGAATCCATGCAAATCCTTAAGGAAAACTGTTCAGTAACCGCCTTGCTAGCTCAATCGGTAGAGCGTGTGACTCTTAAAACCTCGTTTACGAGATAAAAGTCATCACAAGGTTGGGGGTTCGACCCCCCCGTAGGGCTCTTTTTTTTTGCTTTCAGCTGAATGCTTCCTGATTCTAACAAAAATTCAATCAACCACGTTTACCGCGCTGGCCAAATTTACGATGGCTCGAAAGTACCTTTAATTGACGATAGACAGTGTTAATAGCGCATCTGGTGTCCCAGAGGGTGCGGGTTCGAATCCCGCCAGGCGTCACATCCCTTAAAGACGGTAGGGTCGGCTAACACCGGTTTTTTGCTCAGTAGGCGTACAGGTCGAACGACCCAATTTACCGAACGGTTTTCCCGATGTTCATTGATATTTCAATGGGGAATCCAGCACGTCGCAACATTCCGAAATCAAAAACAACATCCAATAATCAGCCTGTAACCGGGCCAATATGTGAACAGTCCTCCTTAGAGATATGTATACTAAGTTATATATAGGACTATACTCAAGATATATTCATTCATTCATTCGAATCAACTATTTCTAAGCAATGGCTGATGGAAACGCTCACCCGATTACCCCTTGGGCGGAACATAAAATTATCTTCATCCGATACTAACTCTAGGCTACTGGAACAGTATACATTTTCTAACAAACTATGTCATAGCTGACTCAGATCCGAGGAAATGGACTCTTTCTGCGTGAGGCACTTATGCGACAATCTGGCGGATAGTTGCCATTTTGCGGGTAGCTACAATGCGGATGATTGGTAGTACATCTGAATTACATCCAAACTCAAGAGGAATTTGTCACAAACCAATTAACGAGAATTATAGTTGGATAAAAATAAGTTAACAGACCAATATTTCAATTCTAGATCAAAGCATAAGTGCATTGCCATCTGATAGCCTAGTTCACCATTTACGAAATAGTCCTAGTGGTTCGGAAGTTTCTTGTGCTGGTAGCTATTCTGTCGGTTGAATGCTATCCCTTTTAAATCTGTGACCCCATGTGGTTATCGCTCGACTAGATAATCTCTTCTGATTATTAATTGAGATTTAGATTTCCCCTGATGGCCTAATGGCAGCTATCCGATATTCTGGGGAAGCCGCACTTTCTATACGCCGACACCCGTAAACTTACCCCACAAGATCCCGTCCTGCCAGGTCCTGTCATATTCGACTAGTTTTTAATCATCCGACTTTTTCTCAGCATCGTTAGACTCCTTCTCCTTTTATTTATAAATATGTATATGTCCAGCTCAAACTATAATAAACATATCATAATAACTCGTCAAGAAAAAAAAAAGATTTCGTGACTTAACTAACGTTATTATAATTCAAAATGGATCAAGCTTTTACAGATCATGTCATCGCTGCGATGGGCCCTAAAACGTCACCTAAAATGCGTCGTATTCTAGGGTCCCTTATTCAACACATTCATGATTTTACGAGAGAAAATCATATTACTGTTGACGAATGGATGGCCGGCGTCGATTTCATTAACAGAATTGGTCAAATGTCTAATGATAAGCGTAACGAAGGTATTCTTGTTTGTGATGTTCTTGGCCTTGAATCATTGGTTGATTCCATTACCAATGAGGTCGGGTCTAGTGGGAATCTTACTGAAACCGCTATCATTGGGCCATTTTACAGAGCCAATTCCCCGAGATATCCCAACGGTGCTTCAATCATCCAAAAGGATGTTGGTGGTGAACTGGCTTGGGTTCATGGAGAGGTCACCGATTCCAAGGGTGAACCTCTTGCTGGAGCTGAAATTGAAGTTTGGCATACTGCTCCTAACGGATTATATGAGCAGCAAGATCCTGATCAACCTGAATACAATTTGAGAGGAACGTTTACTTCAGACCAAAATGGTCATTATGACTATATCTGTCTTCGTCCAACAAGTTATCCTATTCCTTTCGATGGGCCAGCCGGTGACCTTTTACGCTTGATGGAACGCCATCCGAACAGACCTTCCCATATCCACTGGAGGGTAACTAAAACTGGATATCACCCTCTTATTACTCAAATTTATGACAGTAGAGATGAGTATGTTAAAAATGACGCCGTCTTTGCCGTCAAAGAGGGCCTTGTTGTTGAGTTCACGGAAGCATCTGCCGAAGCGAAGAAACGTAAGACAGAATTTGAGTTGTCTTACAATATTTCCCTCGCAACTGATGAAGAAGCAGCAGTTGAGATTAAGAAGAGAGATGAAATTCTTCTCAAGAAGGAAGCTGAACTCTCAGCTCTTCATAATGTTAATGGACATTACTAAATGAATCTGTATTTAAATAATTGTAATAATATATTATTAACTGTTTTATAGGGCAAGTGTTATGAAATTGGTGATAGCGCCAGCTTACTCGTTCTCAAAACAAGAAAATTTTGAACTCTTAGCCGAAAGAATAGATGATCATGAAGTGTCGGCCGCTAAAATAAAAAACAAAAATAAAGCACCCGAGATGGGACTCGGCCCCTAAAATAAAAAACAAAAATAAAGCACCCGAGATGGGACTCGAACCCACAATCTTCAGATTTCGACCTTTTGCTTATTTCTAAGCAATCTTAGAAGTCTAACGCGTTAACCAATTGCGCTACCCGGGCATTATTAACTAGGAATCTTATTTTCTGAAGACCCAAATGTCAAAAGTGGATGTAGGGTTAGGTCCAGGGTATGGGATTATTTTTCTTATTTATTCTTTGGGCACACCGAAAACTGTGCACAAAACATTCAGGAAGAGGGAGGGAAATATTTAATAAAACATTATCTCGTTCTTATTTGCCTATTATCACCATTTAGTACGGAACTGGGATATTATCAAAAAATTCAAAAGTAAGTTGTGTTTTTTATTTGTATAATTTATTTGTTGTATAGGACTTTAATCAAGATATATTCATTCATTCATTCATATTTTTAAGATATGTTGGTAGAAACTCGGTGCTGTCCTGGACTTTATACATAATTATTGTGATTATTTTCATCAGGCATACCAATCATGGTATAGACATCATACTCTGGAAAGCTGATACCTCGTATATTATATAATAGTATTAACATAGTAATAATACTATTTTATGCTCTATATCGTACAATCAAATATTCAATCTATATCGTACATAAATCATGCAATTAAGACTACCTTTTCCGCATATTAAAGTTGACTACCCTTATTTGGTTCAGACGCTTGTAGACGGTTTAGCTTTTTACACATACCTCAAATATATGATGCGATAGCCACCATAAGCAAACTTCTGAACTTCATCACCGATAGATCCGGACCGTATTAAAATAGCTGTAAAGCAAGATATATTCGTTCATTCTGTAAAGAGTCGAGCATCTCTGCTTCTGATTTTGTAATTTTGGAAAAGAGCGCCATAGCGCCGCACGATCGCTGGGTAGTTGTGAAATGAGATGAGATGATCTCGACTATTTATCAGCAAAAACAGATCGCTAATCTACAGTATTTATTATCTACCCATTTATAGATCACATTTAGATCAAGTTTAGACTGTAAATACCATGACGGAAACTATTGATTTGCCCAAGAAGCGAACCGTGACTTATATCGATGGACGTAGGGTTGTTTTGGATGAAAATGGTAAACCGTAGGTATAGATCAAAGTTTGGCCATTTTGTTCACGTGTTCCATTTAGCTAATCAGACCACTTTAGATGCCGCTCTTGTAATAATTTATTAGATTTCCAATTTGCCAATTCGAAAATAAATCCGAAAAAGACAAGTAATAAGGAATTAAAACAAGACACCGATAAAACGACGTTTGATAAAATGGTTCAGGGATTCAAAGGCACTTCTGCTGGCACCGCCGCTACTGCTATTGCTGCTCCAGCTAAAATAGAAAATGAAGAGCAAGAGTTAACAAAAGATTGCCCTCCAGATTCTCAACAGCTTGGAAGGTCTACTTGGACTTTATTACATACAATGGCAGCCAATTATCCCGAGAAGGCATCTTTTGCTGAACAAGTTGAGATGAGCTCTTTCCTGAATATCTTCTCCAAGGTTTACCCTTGTTGGTACTGTGCCGCGGATTTCCGGAAATGGCTCGATAAACCGGAAAACAAGCCAAAAGTTGGTGGTAGAGAGGAATTCAGTCTATGGATCTGTGGAGCTCATAATCAAGTGAACAGGAAGCTTGGAAAAGATCAATTCAAGTGCGTTGATTGGCGGTCTCGTTGGTTAGACGGATGGTCGGATGGAAGATGTGATTAGTTGTTGAGATAATGCATTCCAGACCATATGGGTCTAAATATATATATATTGTTAATAGTAAAAAGTTTATTCCAATCTCAAAATAAAATATACAAATCATCAGTTATAACCAGCTAGATTCAACGGCACAGAGCTTCCTCTTCCACTAGGATAAAGCTTTGTTTTTCCCTCAAATTTACGCGGCTTCGGAATATCATTCTGGTTTCTAAATCTGAAGCGGGAATCATCGATCTTGATCATTGCCGGTGCAGAAGTATCGGACGAGCCATTGGTCCTGCTTCCATTAGCTAAGCCAGAGATTGTATAGGTCGACGGATCGATTTTTCGAATATCAGAAGACGCAGACGAAACATTTCGACGGGAAAAAATGTTATGAGAGGCCGAAGTGGCAGATGTCGTAGGCGTTTGAGCTTGTGGTTGAGATTGTGGAGGGGCTGGAGGGGCAGCTGGCGGAGCAGACGGGGGCTGTGGTGGAGGGGCGGAAGGTATAGAAGATGGGGGTTTAGGTGATGGTGGAGTAAAAGAAGGAATATGAGAAGCCGCTGGCTGAGACGGCGGTGCAGGAGGAGAAGATAAAGACGATGTCAGTGGCGGTGGTGGTGGTGGCGCAGGTGGAGCAGAAGTAGAAAAGAACGATGATGGAGGAGGAGGTGGAGGAGTTGGAGCATGAGTTGATGAGAACATTGGGGGAGGAGGTGGCGGTGGAGGCGGCGAACTAGTAGAGGAAAATGAAGGAAGAGTAGGTGCAGCCGAGGAAGGGGGCGGAGGTGGAGGAGCAGGTGGGACCGATGGAGCAGAGAATGACTTTTGAGAAGAGGCACTTTCGGACCTTGCTCTCGAACCACCAGGCACTGGAGGTTTTAAAAATGACGGGGCCTTGCCAGCTGATGGAGGCGGCGGTGGTAGCGGCACCTGGGGTCCTGAAAACGACGATAAGACCGCCGCAGATGGGGACCGTGATCCTGGTGGTGGCAATTTACCTGGGATAGGAGGAGTTCTTCCTACTGGTCGAGTGGGCGGTGCTGATGGAGCTGGTGGAGCAGGAGGTGCTGATGAGCTGATGGATCTACCTCTATTAGAAGCGCCGGGGATTGGTGGAGCAGGAGCAGAAGGAGGTGGAGGTGGCGCACCTGAAGGAGGAGCATTTTTGTCCACACCACCACCACTTGAACTCGATGGACCCACATGTCTTAATCTAGGAATCGAGAGAGAGTGAGCAGGGGAAGCAGGTGGTTGTGGTGGCGGTGGGGGAGCTGATCCCATAGGTGGAGGAGGAGCTCCACTAGCAGGAGGAGGAGGAGGCGGTGGTGGTGGAGGAGCTGAGCTTGAAGATGGTGGTCCTCTTCCCGGAATATTTGGAATTTTTACAGGTGGTCTACCAAATGGTATGGGAGGCGCAGGAGGGTCCATTGACGAAGGAGGTTCAATATTAGATGCTGAAGAGGTCCCTGGTCGAATGGAGGGGATTCTTGGTGCTCCTCCAGTGGGAGGTAATGGGGTACTACTATGACCATCATTATTTCTTTCAACATTAATGCCTCCTGCTCTATGTTTTAACCTGGGCATACCGCCAGCAAATAGTCCAGCGAGTTGTGGGGGTCCAGCTGGAGGTTCAGATGGTTCATTAGCAGATGAAGGCATTACTGACGAAATTGGTGGAGGAGGGCGTGATCCACCGGCACCAACTGGAACAGGCGGGGCTCCTCCTCTTTGAGCCTTCGGACCTGGTCCTGAAGCTCCTCCGCTACCGCCGCCTTCTGATACAATTCTACCTCCAATCTGTGGAGCGCTTCGATCATTTGTTACGGCTTTTTTCAATCGCATTCCCTTTTGAATATCACCTAATAAAGCATCTCTTCCGCCGCCTCCAATCGGCGGGCCAGATTGAGCTGGAGCTGAAGTGGATTGACTAGACAACGAGCCAAATGCCAAAGGAGGAGGTGGTGGTGGCGGTGGTGGTGGCGGTGGTGGTGGTGGTGGACCTGCCATTGTTTGATTATATTTCAACTGCGGACCCAATTCTTGTAATACTAGACCGTTTGGTTCTACTCTAGTTTTCCTTGTTTGTATATTACGTTCAATATTAAATCCCTGGATCCAAAAAAATATTCAAGGTCCGGTTCCACCATTCGAAAAATAATTGTTTAAATCGGTTAAATCAATCCCCACAAAATTCCCTACACTATCGTTTTTATAGATATTTCTACTATACAACTCCAAAGTGTACTAACATTAAATAATACTGAAATAGACGACGACCGATGGTTAAGTTCATGTGGCTCGGCAATCAACCCTAACCCGCACAAAATAACATCCGTTGGTCGCCATTGCTGGTCACTATCCGAGATTACCTCACAATTCTAGTATTGTGATAATAATTTTGGCAGGTAGAACGGAACATTAGTTTACAAGCTTATTGTTGAAATTTCCAGTGGATATCGTGTAGTAATATACTATATGAGCGTTATGCGCTGTTTTACAACGCTTCACAAGGTTGCCTGGGAAAAGGGAAACTGATAAGTTGGTTCTCCAACCCAGGAAAGAGAGAAATATATATATATATCTGTAACTTAGTCAATCAGATATCTATAAATTAATCTGTTAAGTCAACATAAATTTTTTGTTTTTTAGAACTGTTGGCTGGAAGCGTAGGTGACGACGATGAAGACGATGATGATGTTTCCGATGGACAGGATTTCCCATCATCCTTCACCCGCTTAGTACCAGCTAGTCGAGCTGAACTGCCATAATGGATCTGGTCAATACCACGACCTTCCAGGAGACTAATAACCTCAGATGGCCGATTCGATGTAGGCGGTAAAGGTATCGGAGCAGGCCGCGAACCCCCCTTAGAACATGGACTTGATTGCCGCTGGGGAGGGCACGCAGTTAAAGGTGCTAGTGCCTTTTGACCAGATTTACCAAAATGTGCTTGAAATACGGCGTTCTCTACTCGGTTCCAGTTCCGCGAGTCCTGGGCGAGCTGTCGTTTCTGATCATCTGTTGTTCTTATAACGCCGCTAGAGTTCTCTTCTGCCACCATAAAACTCAACAAGCCAGTGAGGATAGCACCAACGCTCCAGGCCGGGCTCCAACTTTCAGGATGGAAATCCGAAATCGATAAGCATAATCGCTTATTAAGAGCAAATCGACCATTAGGGGTAATCATACGAATTGCTGGTGGTTTGAACGGATACATGGGCGGAAAGGTTAAAGTACCATGATATTCGCCGCCTTCATATGGGGTTCCTGGTGGCCCAGTGATTAAATAATGCCATTCTAAAATATCTGCTTCGTTTGGTATGGCGTTTACAAACTCGGCAGGATTTTCTTGAAGTAGCTTGTACTCCCTAGCGAGCTGTCACTTTGTTAATAAAACCGCATCCGTGAGTGAGTTTGCAACTCTCAATAGAGCCCAACTCTTGGCAGATAGGCCGATTAACTCACTCTGTTTTCTGCTCCCTTGGTCGCCATTTCACTTTTGATTTTTTAATGTATGCTATATGAGGCAGCTATCAAGAACAACGATATTTCGGAAGACAAAACGGTAGGCTCCCAAATTTGATAAATCAAGAAAAAAATTTACCCGAGTCCCTTATCAACTCTTTCGCTTCCTAAGAATTTCGTTTAGTACACTGACTGCAATAACTGGTATCCCATAAAAACATCAAACTGACAAAAATAGAGGTATCTTTCTATCAGATGGCTTACAGATGACGCGTACTATTTTCATTATGCATCCGATCATTATTATATGAGGAAACATATGCAGGGTCCAGAAGATCGCAGACATTTGAACTCGAGTAATCCAAACATTATGCGATCAAAAACGATTAAAAAAATACATGTTATGGAGTATTTCGATTGGAAAATATCCTTACGTTTCTGCTATCAAGCGGTCTCGTTTGCTTTATATATATGCTTATCGCTACGTATATGTTTGTGTTTTTGTTACCTCCAGGGGCCATTCAGGAGAAACGACACCCCCCCTAAATGTCGGATTTATTATATCAACAAGTTTTAACGTCTTTATTCTATTAGATCGATACAAGTCAGTTAGAATTGAGAATAGGTATGTAAACCAACAAATCCCAGAATATCGTATACTAACCGAAAGCTCTTAGACCTGTCTCTTCTTATGGCTCACAAATCCCAGTTTTCGGAAGGAAAAAAAGCCTCCAAAAGTTCAAAATCCAAGTCTCTCCGTCATACAAGTTCACATCAAGCACATAAATCTTCTAATGAAGATGATAATAATCATCGCAGACATAAACACAAGTATCTGGCTACTGAAGGAGCAAGAGATATCGAAGATTCACAAAATAGACCAAAAAGAGAATTTGAGGGCCCCAGGTATATACCGCAGCCACAGAGCCATGGTTCGACATCACCAACTAAGTATAGTAGACTTAGCGAAGCATTTGATAATGCCACTACGTCTGCCTTTTCAGTTGGGGAATATCTTGCAGATAGAGAAGGTAAGTAATAGCTAGAAAAGAATTCGTATGACTATATTAACATACCTATCAGAAGACAATCATACTTCAGCATGGGATACTGAGACAGACGGAAAGGATCTGAGTTCTGATGAAGAAATTGGAGTGGATCGCGAAAATATCCGGTCTACATTAGCTGCCATTGAGCAGGAAGCAAATTCTACTGATATTCGTAGAGCCAGGATGAGCGTAAAGGAAGAGATACAACTGGATTGTGACCCAGAGTTATATCCAGCTTGGCATGCTAATGATAAAGCTAGACCTCCTATAACCACGGAAGAAATTGCTGTACTTTTCAGGCGAATTAGCCGGATTTTTGGTTTCCAGCGTGATAGCGTGCGGAATATGTTTGACCACTTAATGGTTCTTCTGGACTCTCGTGCGTCAAGAATGGGAATGAATCGAGCATTGATTAGTTTGCACGCGGACTACATTGGTGGAGACAATGCCAATTATCGCAAATGGTATTTTGCTTCTCAGATTGACATTTTTGAATGTTCTCAGTCTGCCCCTGATCAACAACAAGCTAATCGAAACAAACCAAATCAATCCGAAAACACCCTTCAAGACGCCAAATCTTCTCCTTCCAAAGTTAAGGGCGATGCAGGTTTGGAAAATGCTATGGACCAGTGGGGTATTAAGATGACTAATATGTCGACTGAGCATCGTATCTCACAGGTTATAATATATTTACTATGTTGGGGTGAAGCCAATCAAGTCCGATTTATGCCTGAATGCTTAGCATTTATCTTCTTGTGTGCTAACGAATACTACTTTCAAGGTCTGAAAGCTTGGGATCCAAATACTAATCATCGCAACGATGATTATGAAGATATCTCTGTCAAAGAATCTGAAAGTGCCGCCATTGGGCCCAGTGGTGCTGAAGGCAGATGGGTAGAATATCCAGAATTTCACTATCTTGACACGATTATAACGCCACTCTATGAGATTTTGCGTAATCAAGTTTATGAGAAGATTAATGGACAATACATTCGTAAGGAAAGGGATCATTCCAAAGTAATTGGATATGATGATATAAATCAATTATTTTGGTACAAAGAGGGTCTACAAAGATTGAAATTGGATAATGGTCAAGAGCTAGTATCACTCCCTCTTTATGAGTGGTATCCCAACTTAGGTAGAATTAAATGGGACAAGGCATTCTATAAGACATACTGTGAGACTAGATCATGGCTCCATATGACAATAAACTTCAATAGAATATGGATTATCCATGTGTCTATGTTCTGGTTTTACACTGCTTTCAACTCTCCTTCATTATATACCGTTGGATATGACTACACTAAAAACAACCAACCACCTTCTCATGTAAGATGGACTATAGTAGCATTGGGGGCTGCCATTGGGCCCTTAGTCAATATAGTTGCGACCCTTTCGGAGTATATGTTTGTTCCTAGGAAGTTTCCTGGCGCTCCGAATCTTCTCTTTCGATTGATTATTTTGCTGATTGCTTTAGCCTTGGTTGTCACTCCGACCTCGTATATTCTGTGGAAAAGACCACTTAACTCACCGGATACCGTAGGAATAAGTATAGCCATAGTCCAGATGGCTATAGCAATCATATTTACCATATTTTTTTCTATAACGCCTCTTGGAAATCTATTCGGATTGATTTCTTCTGGAGAGAAAGGTAGAAAAAGTCTTGGAACAAAATATTTCATGGCCGCCTTCTATGAACTTCGCGGAAATGATAGGCTCATATCTTACGGCCTCTGGGTGTCGATTCTTGTTGCAAAACTTACCGAGTCCTACTTTTTTTTAACCCTGTCATTACGTGACCCTATTCGTGAACTTTCGGTATTAAATTTGTCAAACTGTATAGGTGACGTGTATCTTGGGCCTTTTCTTTGTAAGCAGCAAGCGCGGATTATAATGCTGGGAATGTTTGTAACCGATTTGGTTTTATTTTTCTTGGATTCTTACTTATGGTATATCATTTTTAATACTCTGTTCTCAGTAGCAAGATCCTTTTACCTCGGAGTATCAATATGGACACCATGGAGGAATATTTACTCCAGATTGCCTAAAAGAATTTACTCAAAAATTCTTTGCACCCAAAACATTCCTTCAAATAAATATCGGTCGAAAAGATTAGTATCAGAAATATGGAACATTATCATAAGCACTATGCATACGCAGCATTTGATTCCATTGGAACAGCGGGACAGGTTGTTATTCAAATCTAAGGTTTCAGCTAAGGGTAATGAGGCAGAAGTAGTCGAACCGACATTTTTCGTATCTCAAGAAGACCAAGCCTTTCATTCATCGATATTCGAAGCTCAGTCAGAAGCTGAGAGGAGAATCTCGTTTTTTGCCCAATCTCTTGCAACTCCAATTCCGGAAACATATCCAATTGAAAATATGCCTTCCTTCACAGTATTGATACCCCATTATCGTGAAAAAATAATGTTGGCCATCCGTGAAGTAATTCGAGGAGATGATCAAAATGCTAGGATATCGCTGCTTGAATATCTAAAACAGCTTCATCCTTTGGAATGGAACTGCTTTGTTGAAGACGCGAAAAATATGGTTGATATTAATTTGCTTTCCGGGAGTGATGAAAAGGATCGCAATGGAATTTTGTCTGAAATCCCGTTTTATTGTATTGGCTTCAAAAGTTCAAAACAGGAATCTATTGATAGTACTAGGAAGTGGGCATCCAGAAGGGCTCAGACCCTATATAGGACCGTCTCTGGATTTATGAGCTATGCCCAGGCAATAAAGCTGCTTTACATGGTTGAGAACAGAACAAACTTATTGAATACCAGTTCCGCTCATCCGTATTCTTCGTCGTCTTCTTCTTCCTCAGTGACTGCCCAACAAAGGCACCATCATTCCTCCCACCAATACTATGAGAAACCGGGAATAAAGTCTGAAAAGGATGAAATGGAACAACAGCTAGAACGAGATAAAATCATAAACAAGGTTATAAACAGAAAATTTCGATTATTAGTTAGTATGCAGCGATTGCTAGATTTCAACGATGATGAGATAGAAGATACTGAAAAGATCTTGATGGATTTCAGACAACTGAAAATTGCATTTCTAGACAAAGATCCACCGTTTATGGAAGGTCAAGACCCAGTTTTTTACTCAACGCTAATTGATAGAGAGTGCGAGATCATGGCAGGCGGAAAAAGGAAGCCTATGTATAGAATTCGTCTTTCTGGCGATCCGATTCTTGGAGACGGTAAAGGGGATAATCAAAATCATGCCCTTATCTTTTATCGAGGCGAGTATATCCAACTAGTTGATGCAAATCAAGATAACTACCTTGAAGAGTGCTTGAAAATTCGAAGTGTCTTGGCCGAGTTTGAGGAGATCGCCTCTCCTATTGACCCATATCGCCCTTATGCCTATGTCGATAAAAAGAGTGACCATAATAATATGGATGCACCAGTTGCAATTTTGGGTGCTAGAGAATATGTTTTCTCAGAGAATATTGGAGTGCTAGGAGATGTTGCGGCCGGCAAGGAGCAAACTTTTGGTACCCTGTTCGCTAGAACATTGGCTAAGATTGGTGGTAAACTTCATTACGGCCACCCTGACTTCTTGAATGGTATATTTATGACTACAAGAGGAGGAGTCTCCAAAGCACAAAAAGGTCTTCACCTCAATGAAGATATTTATGCTGGTATGACCGCGATTCTTCGAGGTGGTCGTATAAAACATAGCGAATATATTCAATGTGGAAAGGGTAGAGATCTCGGATTTGGCTCAATATTGAATTTTACAAGTAAAATTGGCGCTGGTATGGGAGAGCAAATGCTTTCACGAGAATACTATTATCTTGGGACTCGCTTGCCTTTGGATAGATTTCTATCTTTTTACTATGCTCATCCAGGCTTTCATATCAACAACATGTTTATTGTAGTTTCTCTGGAACTATTTTTGGTAGTGATGTTAAATTTGGCCGCGCTTGCAGGAGAGACAGTGATATGCTATCATGATCCTGATGCCCCCAAAACCGATCCTCACCATCCTCCAGGATGTCAGAACCTGATCCCATTGTTTAAATGGGTGGAGCGCTGCGTTTTATCAATTTTTGTAGTATTCTTTATTTCCTTTCTACCTTTGTTTGTACAGGAATTGACTGAAAGAGGATTTTGGAGATCTGCCACAAGGCTCGGCAAGCACCTGCTTTCACTGTCACCAATTTTTGAGGTATTCGTCTGTCAGATTTATGCCCAATCACTTACTTATGATCTATCACTTGGGGGCGCACGTTATATTTCCACAGGTAGAGGATTTGCTACATCGAGAGTTCCGTTTGCAACATTGTTTATGAGGTTTGCAACAACATCAATATACTTTGGAGCAAGATCATTCATTATCCTCCTATTCATTGGTATCACCTCTTGGAAAGTTTCACTGCTTTGGTTTTTGATTACCACTGTCGCACTTTGCTTAGCACCAGTAATATACAATCCACATCAGTTTGCAATGGCTCCGTTCTTTTTGGATTATAGAGATTTTGTTAGGTGGTTATTTAGAGGAAGTACTAAATACCATGGAAATTCGTGGATCAGCTATGTCCGCGCGAACCGAGTTCGAATAACAGGATATAAAAGGAAATCACTATATGAAGACTCTGACAGTCACATGGAAAGCTCTATTCCGAAATTGCTAAATATTCTGATGTCAGAGGTGATTGTACCATTGTTGGTTGCAGCTTCAGTCTTTATCCCCTACTTGTACGTGAACTCTCAAAACGACATTCGAGCGTTGAGGCCCTATTCCAATCCTATTATTAGGCTAGGTATATGTACAATTGGACCCATAGTCGTGGATGGGATAATTGTGCTGATTGTTTTCTTCTTTGCCTGTTGTGCTAGTCCACTATTGAGGTATTTGCGTAAAATTCCGACCGGGTTGGCCAGTATAACACACATTATTTCCGTGATTAATCATTTCGTATTCTTCGAAGTTGTTTGGCTAATGGAGAGATGGAATTTTCGACGAGCTCTACTAGGGATAATTTCGGTTATCTTACTTCAAACTTGTATTATTAAGACCATAATTGCTTTATTTCTTACTAAAGAGTTGAAGCATAGCAGAACCAATAGCTCTTGGTGGACAGGTGGATGGGCTTCTTCGGAATTGGGATGGATGATAATCACTCAACCAGCTAGAGAGTATATTTGCAAGGTTATGGAAATGAGTCTGTTTTCCCTTGACTTTACACTTGGACATTGTATCTTTTTTATTCAAACACCAATATTGCTTATTCCGTATGTTGACCGATGGCATAGTATGATGCTGTTTTGGCTTCGACCCAGCAAGCAGAAACTGTCGGAGAAACTTGTACTTCCGACGACCATGGTGACATTACAGCATCGACTGGTACGAAAATTTTCAATATTGTATTTCACAGTATTGTTATTTTTTGTTGGGGCAATGTTGGGACCAGTCTTTATCCCATTGGAATATAAACTAGCACTTGCAAATTACGTGGAATCATGTTATCCAGGGATAGTCTCTCCAACTCCATCTCGATAGTATAACTAGCTAGTTAAATATCTAAATTAACATAATATATATATTTACAATTGTAGCCGAGACAAAAATTATAGCTTAGTAGGCAAGTAAAATGGGCTGAAAGATTAGATAAATAAACTGACAAAAAACTAAAAAACAACCATTCTAAGACACTTCGCGAATATGGTTCATAGGCAGCGGTTTTTCGGATACTTCATGGAGGAAAAAATCGCTAGTTCTCAATGGCCGAACATTTACGTCAGTTTCCTCAGTAACTCGTTTACCATTGACAAAATTTGTACGAATATATTCTCTCATTGATACCATGGCAGCATTCCTGCATGATTCTTTGATGTCACTACCACTCATTCCGGCAGTTTGATCGACTACAAAATCGAAATCAAACCCCTCCTCAAGCTTAGCACCTTGTAGCATTATCATTAATATTTTTCGTCGCTCAGGAGCCTGTGGTAGAGGCACGGCAAATCGCTTAGGCAACCTTCTTAAAATTGCACTATCGATATCATTGGGTCTATTTGTTGCACCCAATACCAGTACACGGCCTTCACTGGTGAGACCATCCCATAGAGTCATAAACTCTGCTTTTAACATGGAGGTAACCTCGTGATCTGTTGACTGTCGTTCTCTAAGAAACGAATCAATCTCGTCAATAAAAATAATGCATGGTTGTAGCTTTTGGGCCAAGGAGAAAATAGCTGCCACTAATTTATTGCTTTCACCAAACCATTTATCCATGATTGTGGACATTTTGATATTGATGAAATTGGCAGAACTTTCCGCTGCTAACGCTTTTGCCAGCATCGTCTTGCCACATCCTGGAGGTCCATACAGTAGTACACCCTTTGGTGCTTGAAGAAGAGTTGAGTGATGAGTATATAGTCCTGGTCTAGATAAGTTAGTAGCTAAACTTAAACGAAGGATACCGACAAAAGTCACTTACACTGTTAATGGATATAAAACACTTTCACGAAGCTCATCAATGATTCCTTCCAGGCCTCCCACATCTTTGAATTGAACTTTAATTTCAGCAGGGGTGACCACAGAAGCCACTATGATTTGCTCATAATCGTCAAGTTCTAATTCTAATCCCGGATGCCGGGCTTGAAGCCGTTGTAACGAGGCATTGGCTTTCTTCTTGGCCTCTGCGCTATGTGGTCCATCTCCTACTTGGCTTATCAGATGACTGAAAAGATAGTATATGGATGCACTGGCTCCTATAAGGAAGGCAAAGTCTGCTAATACTCTGGGATCAAATTTGATTCGTGACATTGTGGTGCCGTTCTATGGATGTGAATTAAGGCTTCAGTGGCACCTGACAACCTACGTATGAATTTATGATAGATGGGATCAGAACTCTGTCACTAAAAACAATATTTGAATGTATCAAAATTTACAGAACCCTGGTTCGGTTTGTACGGTTATTGTTGACCCAGTACTGTTTCAGAGGTCGGGCAATTGATGATGGAGTGGTATCTCAAAAGTAATAGGAACTTGGTTGTAGGCGCAGCCGCGGCCCATTGCCGCCGAACAGGACCTGGATCCCTTACCCTAGATCGGGAAAAAATTGGCCATCAGTCTGTTCATGCTTCGACTCGTAAGCAAAGGAACAGAGAGTAAGTTCGCTGAAAGAAGACGATATAAGATCAATCGAAAGTACAAAGCTAAGATGGCAAAATTTTACCGCTCGGTACCACCTTAACTGTACTGAAATCTATGATTGAATATCGCAAAAAATAAATCACTCCGATACAGGGAATCGAACCCTGATCTGGACGGTGAGAGCGTCCTGTGCTAGCCATTACACCATATCGGATACTTTTTGATTTTCAAATTAGCTAACATATTAGCGTCGGCTATTTGGGTTAGGGTTGATCGTTTTGGTAAAGTTCTTAAAGTTCCCCACGTGATTTTAGACAGACAGGGAGCCAATTTTTACGAAATAAATTAACGATGTTTTAAATGTTTACACAAATGACAACAAACATTATATCATTATCATCATTAGCATATATATTCATTCATTATGGCAATGTTGATCATTTTCCGGTTTGAAGGCAAAAAAAAAAACAATTTATACAATTTATTTGTATAATTTATTTGTTGTATAGGACTTTAATCAAGATATTCATTCATTCAATCCACTCTGTTTTGTTACCTGCATAACATTTCTCTCTAAATATTATGGGATTTCAAATAAACATTATGGGGTTCAAAAATATATTATGGTGATATCACAGCCCTTTTACTCCATTCTCAATAATTATATATATTAGAGTTCTGACTCTTTTCACAAAAACTTTCCTTTCTTCATACCTTTTTCCAAAGAGAACAAAAAAAATTTGAAAAGAATTAATAGAAAAAAAACCGCTTTTGAGAAAAGAGCAGCAGAGATGTCTTTGGTCGGTTAAGTAACTGGAAACTTAAGACTACTCCAATACCCGATCATATATCTTCTTCACCACTGGCAGTTATGCTATCGGTATGTCTTCTGAATCGACAATTATGTTACTGATACTTCGGAAGTCTGGCAACGATGCCATGGTTATTTCTAAAGCTGAAGATTATGATACCGATACCCTTTTTATTTGCTGCACATGGTACTGCTACTTGTGTTGGTAATGACCCGTTTCTTTGGCTTTTTTGGAAGTTTAAATTGGCGGCGGAAGAAGGTTCAGGGGTTAGCAACCCTCGAATTGCGGCTACTTTTATTAGGGTTGAGGTTGAGGTGGTATACTATATATGTCAATATGTTCTAGATACGGTATTCTATTGCCTATCATCAAGATTACCAGCTATTTTCTTCAGTGAAGAATCCAGTATGGTCCACGATGCCGAGTTATCAATTAAAATAGAACAAACATGAGGGCCAATATTAGGGCAGTCCGCCTTTGAGAAATGTGATACTTATAGTATAGGGCTTCAAGCAAGATTTTTACTTAGTTTGCGGTATGCTGTACCTGAGACAATAATCAAAGCCTACGATTGCTTTCGGAGTGAGACTCATGTGTTTATATTAGGGGCACAAGTGTAGCAGAGAACGTTTGCAATAACCCCAGCAGCATCTCGTCTTATATATCAATGATGGCATTAGTTGTCTATTATATATAACGGAAATTAATTCCAACTGTATGTTCGCTCAGTCAAGTTGGCTATAGTTGTATTTACATGTTGGACGAATGTACCGCCCTCATTTGGTGAGACCTATAGGACAATTAGTCTGCCTTTTAGGAAAACTACGGAGCAAAGCTTGCTTGATATCAAACAGAGAGAGAGCCCGCTTCCGTCCTCTCTGGGGCTGCATATAGACCACCTTAGCATCGGATGCAATCGTACCCTAACTTAAATAGCGCTAACAAAGAAGCAGCAAAAACTTGGGACAACACGTGATCTGCAGCTCATTTCGATGTAATGTACTATGAGGAACACCTCTAGACATGACCTTTTAAAGAGCAAGATTTGTTTTCGTTTTTCCTTTACTCTGTCAATAGTAAACGAAACATTGTTGAATCCAGTCATTGGCTTGTATTCACACGGCATTATTAGCAGGCAAGTAAATATTGAGATTCAAAAAGTGAAAAAAAACCGACTGGTTGAGCTAAAAGTGCAATTGAAGTATTAGCTGTTGATTTGTGCGAAGCAACCATTCCCATATTCACACAAGTTCTATCCACAACATCGATATAAGAAAACAATCTATATTGAAATTTGAAATATACACTTTCTATTTCTTCCACAATGGTTAAAGGAAACGTCATTGCCATTTCAAACCGACTACCGGTCACTATCAAACGAAATGATGATGGAACATATCAATACAATATGTCCTCCGGGGGGCTGGTGACCGCTCTTTCGGGTTTAAAAAAGTCTACTAACTTCAAGTGGTTCGGCTGGGCGGGACATGAAATCCCTCTAGATGAGCAAGAACAAGTCACTAAAGACCTGGAAGAGAAGTTCAGCTGTATTCCGGTATTTTTGAGTGACGATTTAGCAGACCTGCATTATAATGGGTTCAGTAATTCTATTCTTTGGCCATTGTTTCACTACCACCCAGGTGAGATGAACTTTGATGAAGTTGCCTGGGAGGCTTATTGTGAAGCAAACAAAAAGTTTGCTGAGAAAGTTGCAGATTACGTCCAGGAAGGAGATTTGGTGTGGGTTCATGACTATCATTTAATGCTATTGCCGGGAATGTTGAGAGACGAAATGAAGAAAAGAAGAAAGGAATTGAACTCTGAAGAAGCATTCAAGCTTTCTATTGGATTCTTTCTTCATACTCCGTTCCCTAGTTCAGAGATCTATAGGGTGTTGCCAGTCCGTAGAGAGGTATTATTAGGTGTCTTACAATGCGATCTAATAGGATTCCATACTTATGATTATGCTAGGCACTTTCTTTCATCAGTATCGAGGATTTTGAGAATCAATCCGTCTCACAATGGGGTGGTAATTGACGATCGATTGGTCACGGTAGGAGCATTTCCTATTGGAATTGATGCTGAGGCGTTTGTTAATGGACTCAAGCTCCCAGATGTGCAAGCGAGAATTGCCGCTTTAGAGGAAAAATTCGGAGATACCAAGATCATTGTAGGGGTTGACAGACTGGATTATATCAAGGGAGTGCCACAGAAGTTCCACGCATTTGAGATTTTCCTTGACGAGCACCCAGAATGGATTGGAAAAGTAGTCCTTGTACAAGTAGCAGTTCCATCTCGTCAGGACGTAGAAGAATATCAAAATCTACGAACAGTTGTGAACGAGCTTGTAGGACGGATTAATGGTAAATTTGGCAGTGTAGAATTCACACCTATACATTTCTTACATAAAAGCATTGACTTCAAAGAGCTTATTGCTCTATATGCTGTTAGTGATGTTTGTCTTGTAAGCAGTACCAGAGACGGTATGAATCTTGTGTCATACGAATATGTTGCATGTCAACAGAAGAAGAATGGGGCACTTATTCTTTCTGAGTTCACTGGTGCTGCCCAGTCGCTTAACGGTAGTATTATTGTAAATCCATGGAATACGGATGAGATGTCGACAGCAATTGTCGATGCTCTTACCATGTCTGAGGAGAAACGCCATGTCAATCATCAGAGGCTGCTTAAATATGTTTCCAAGTATACAGCGGCTTTTTGGGGTGAGAATTTTGTAAATGAGCTTGAAAAAGTGAATGCTGCGTCATCTTGATAAATCATTATTAATTTTTTTTTATTTTCTTAGGGTAGAGCATTTTTCTTTTTTTTTATTTCTATTTATTCGTTATTTCAATAAACCTCGCTACTTTAGGTGTAATTGCTTTGCATAGTCAGGCTCTGCCTGGTCCGAAAGGTAGTCAATTACTAGTCAATTACCCAGAGGGGATGCGATATTAAGATGTATGTGTATATTGAGTCTATGAAAAGGAAGTCTTAGCAGCCCATATTTTTTCAGCGTCTTCAAGACATTGCCTGTTGGCTCTCATCTTGTTGACTGTTTCGATGTATTCTTCGTAAGAGTCGGAATCATAGACTATACCGCCGCCTGCTTGAAGATAGGCGGTACCGTCTTTGACGACCATGGTACGGAGGGCAATACATGTATCCATTGTCTGAGACTGATAACCCCAGTGTCCAACAGCACCAGCATAAACACCGCGACGTTCCTTTTCCAATTCGGCAATGAGTTCCATGGCACGTACTTTGGGAGCTCCAGAGACTGTTCCAGCTGGGAAGATGGACCGGAAGGCATCAAACCGAGTCATTTCAGGCCGAAGAACACCAGAAACTTGTGAAACAAGATGAATTACATGAGAAAACCGTTCAACAGTGAGTAATCGATCTACAGATGAAGTAATAGGATCACAAACACGGTTAATATCATTACGGGCCAGATCAACCAACATTACATGCTCAGCCCGGTCTTTCTTCGATGAAAGTAATGCGGCAGCCAGTTTGTCGTCTTCGTCGGCAGTCTTGCCTCGTTTCACGGTACCAGCAATGGGGTGGGTAATGATGCGTCCTTTTTCCGACTTGACTAACAATTCGGGCGAAGCACCAACGATTTGAAAGTCTATGAAGTCGATGTAAAAAAGATACGGTGATGGGTTAACAGTCCGTAAATGTCTATAAATATTAAAAGCATGTAAATCTGTAGGATGAGCAACTCTCTGAGAAGGTACTGCTTGAATGATATCCCCTTTAAGAATATGTTCCTTGAGAGAGTTCACATGACTTTCATAGCCTTGTTGACCAATGTTGGATTCGTAGATATCGTTGTATTTTACAGGAGGTTGAGGAGGTTGGTATTCTGCAGAGGTTGATTGTAAGGTATCAACAATGCTACTAATGATCTTTTCACCGTCAAGATAAGCTTTCACTACGTCGAATGAGTCTCTCTCAGCATCATCAATATGAATATTATGAATGATTTGGATTCTTTGAAATACATTATCAAATGCAACAATAGTGTCAAATAACATGAGAGCCGACTCGGGTAGTCCTAATGGATCAGATAATTCCCTCTTAGTACGAGGTTCAAAATATTTCACACAATCATACGAAATATAGCCAATAGCACCACCAGAAAGGTTTGGCAGAACAGAATCCTGTTTGGCTTGTCTATAGGATTTCAATTCCTTTTCCAGTTCAGTTAGTGGATCGACGTCAGGGCCAAATCCATTACCAGTTTTCAGGATTTTCCGAGGGTTAACGCCAATGAATGAATAACGATCGAGTTTTTCACCTCCAATAGCACTCTCAAATAAAAAAGAGGCCCGGGGGGTTCTGGAATCATCTCCAGGTCTTGCTAGTTTCAAGTATGCCTGGTGAGGAGTCAGAGCATCAGCTAAGATGAATGAAAATACTGGATAAGTATTTGGAGGAAGAGGTAACTCCTCAGTGGCTTGAGCAGTATTCGCATCATTTTGAATAAGGGTTTTTAAAGCTTCCAACGATGGTTGCAACTGAATTGACATTTTGGGTGTGAATTAAGAAGAATTGTGTGGATTGTTTTTTTTTGGGGCCCTCCTGAGTCAGTCACTTATGGTCAAAATTGATTATGATTCATATACCTAACATCTCCGGCTGGCTCCCCTTACGATTGAAAATGCCATACCCTTGCCCTATTGCTATTATTTTTCATGGCTTGGCAGTTCATTTTTCTTGGTACTTGTTTTACCGTGGTCGTATTTTGGGGAAATTATCGGCCCTTTTTGTGGCCCTTGCAGACCGGATCATTGCTTAGTATGACATAGTAAGCCTAGAAGGATAAGAAGGTGACTTCCCTCAAGTCAACACGACCAAAATGCTTCGTCCGTCTGCTATTGGCCAGTGATTCGATAAAGATGTACGTTGAAAGAAACAATAAGATGGAACCAGTAGAAGGGCGGAACCTCGTCTGATCGGCTTGTATGGGTTTTGGACTCCTCCAAATCTCAGGGGTATCAACAATCTCATTTCGATGGCTAAGTCTCAGGGTCTGTACTGCCTTGCAGCAACCATGCAAGATTGGAGTGAAGAACGGCTCGCGTGAATGACGGATCGATTCTTAATTATGCTACCTAGACAAATAAAATATAGGGTAATAATTATTGGAGTTTCGCATTTGTTGGCTTCTCAATACCTGTATACCTCCATCTCATAGTCGTTTATATATAGCGACTATCGTCAAACTCTCCTGTTTGTGACAGGTAGCGGTGTTGGTGGGCAGCCGATTAAGATGTCACCAACATGTATCGAAGGAGAATATTTGATGGGCAGCCGGTTAAGCAGTCGGCTGAGCTGTCGACTGAGCTGTCAATAACATGTATAGTAGGAATATATTTGATTAATCTTACGTGCTCGCTTTCGAAGAGCCTAATTTATAAGCCAGAGAAAGAGAAGGCATCCTACGAGAGCAAGAGCACGGCAACCCCTGCCCAGCCCATGTTTGGTACGAGATGAAGAGCGGGGAAGTACAGGCGGAATGCATAGAATCCGGCCGAGGAGACTGAAGTACAGGCAACTGTTGAGGTCAAAGGGCGAGGACCGTGACTGACAGAAGTCGCCCAGCCTTATGGCGTTTTTCTGGCGTAGGCAGGAGGCAGGAGGATCTCAGGGCTGCAAAATCTTTGTGTGGACAAGACGAGCAGCTGGTGTTGCTGCATCCATTCTAAGAGAACTTGCGAAGGACACTGAGTTCTGTGCCGTATCCAGGTGACTCGATTCCTCCCAACCGTTCACAAGCTGGCCGGGGGGGCACCACGCACTTTTTCTTCATAGATGGCCCATTTTGCCCTTCACTAACTACTGGGCCGTAAGAAATACAGACAAGCGTGTAGGTACAGCGGTGGAAGTGGACGGATAAGCAAACAACTAAGTACGTAGGCAGGCAAAGGAAATTTGGGCAGGTACCGTAACTCTTGTGCTCACATCACCCTACCCAGTTCTAACTGAACTCCCTTTTCCTACATTTTTTTCTCCAACAAATGAACGCACACATCTCCACCAGACAAACCTAAGTTAACGACAACTACGAAGTTACGCGCAATTTCCCCATTCACGAATTGGAATTACGATAAAGACCGACGTTCCAGGAGAAGCGAGTGAGTCACAACAAAGGAAGATTTCAAAAAGAACAAAACAACCTAAATAGAATATCTGACAGGGTGTGAATTAAAACTGGTTTTTTTTTTTTTTCTCGAGAAGTTTTGTTGTTAAATTCATCTGGAATTGTAATTGGATTTAGTATTTGATTGCTTTAGACTTAAGACATAGTAACCCCGAGGGAACTAGAGATCCTATCGTGTAGACAAGACAATTTCGGTATCGATTTGAGAAAGAAACAATGGGTCAGATTTTGTCACAACCAGTGACCGAAAAGGTAAGTGTTATGGGCTTGGCCGGTTCTACGTATCTCCAATATCGTTTTGAAGAGTCTACGGTTGCTCGATCATTGTCGTCTTTGTATTTCGCTTTACAGAAGTTGCAATGCTAGAGTCTGTTGGCGTTTGGAGTATGACGGCGACGCGGCGGGCCGAGATCCACCTCCACCCAGAATAACAATTACTAACTCAGGACTAGTTCTCTGAAGATGGAGAAGATGAGAGGTTATATTATGGATTATCGTCAATGCAAGGATGGCGAGTGACTATGGAAGATTCTCATGCTACAATTTTGGATTTGAAGGATTTGATTGGCAAGAAGAGTACTGGTGGGAATGACGGAAAAGTCTCATTCTTCGCTGTTTATGACGGTCATGGAGGTGATAGAGCAGCATTGTTTTCCGGAGATAACGTTCATAAAATAGTTGCCCGTCAAGCGACTTTTGATCGCGGTGACTACGGGCAAGCGCTGAAAGATGGCTTCTTGAGCACCGATAGGGCGATTTTGGAAGAAGGCAACGTCGATTCTTCCGGATGTGCTGCTACTTCTGCGATTATCACTGATAAGAACATCATTGTTGCAAATGCAGGTGATTCTCGAACAGTTTTGGGAGTCAAAGGAATTGCCAAACCATTATCATTTGATCATAAACCTCAAAATGAAGGAGAAAAGGCCCGGATCTGCGCCGCAGGTGGTTACGTAGACGTGGGAAGAGTTAATGGAAATTTGGCATTGTCTAGAGCAATTGGAGATTTTGATTTCAAAAAGAGCGCTGATTTACCTCCAGAGGAGCAAGTGGTGACTGCGTACCCAGATGTCCTGGAGCATGAAATAACTCCAGATGATGAATTTCTAGTTTTAGCCTGTGATGGTATTTGGGATTGTCTGCATTCTCAACAGGTGGTAGAATTTGTTAGACGAGGAATTGCTGCTAAGCAGCCATTAGAAACGATTTGCGAGAATTTAATGGACAATTGTTTAGCACCAGAAACTGACATGACTGGTATAGGATGTGATAATATGACTGTTATGATTATAGCATTATTAAATGGACAAACTAAAGAAGAATGGTACGAGACTATTGCTGGACGAATCAGAAGAGGAGAAGGACCAGTGGCTCCAGTGTCCAGTGCTGAGATCAAGGGTAATCCATTTAGTAACAACAATAATAATTCGAGATCGAATGATAGTAATGAATATGGTGGAGCCAGTCTTTCGTCGACCTTGGCCTTGCAACACTTGATGGGACATGTCATGCCCAATGGATCATATGTGATTAATAACGATAACAGCGCTTCTTCGTTATTTGCGAGTATGGGATTATCATTGGAAGAAAAGGACGAGGAAGATGAAGAACAAGGGTCACGAGTGACGAGCCAAATTCACGAGGTTGATGAAGATGACGAAGATGATGACCCGAAAGATGGTCCTTCTCATGATACTAGGATTGAAGAAATTGAAGAGGATGATGATTAAAGGATGAGAAGACACTGATATATGCTGGTTTGTGGAATAGATAAAGTTAACGTTGGTGCTATAATCTGTATATAGAAGTATCTATTGAAGCTGACCAGGTATTCTGCAGGTAATACGACAAGTCTGTGTGTCGCCCTGCTTGCTATATTTCGTTGTGTCGTGTCTTGTCTTTTTCGTCTTGTTTCAACTCCTCTTCATAAATATTTTAAAACAACTTATGTCAGTTGCAACCGTAACTAATGTTAATTGTATGACTGGTGATTTCTTGTATGTTCTTCAATGACCAGTTGATATTTTCTCTTTTTGCTGTTTATTCTATTTGTTTTTGTTTTTGTTTTTGTTTACTCTTTTTTCCTAATGTTTTCTGTCTTGTTATTTGTCTTATTTTTAGTCTTTGTATTATTTGATCCGATATGTACGCTTGTAATTCTTTTTTTCGTCTAATGCTACAGAATAAATATTTTAACTACTTTGAAATTCAACTTATATTGCACGGGAACATCTCGGTTTAAGCAAATAAATCATGAGAGCTACATGTCAAAGATTTTGTGAGTGTTGGCCCAGACCGCCTGGGTTAATTGCTCAATAGAGATCCCTTTGATTCCGGCCACAACCTGGGCTACCAACGAGATCGAGCATGGCTCACACCGCCCACGAACCATCGAACCTGGAGTAAACCTCTCCTTTTTGACTGCATCAAATGGCAGAAGGTGAGCAGCAGTAGCTGCGGTGGGAGAGAGATATTTCTTGAATGATGCGTGGGACGGTCGTATCTCGCACCATGGACCGTCCGTTTCTAACATTATCCTGTTTAAAGGGATATTTTCGACGACTTTTAAATTTTCTTCAGTTTTTAATGAACATCCATTAATACCAATATACAGACCAAGAGAAAGAAGGTCTTCAACTTCATCAACAGTTCCAGTGAACGAATGCACTACCCCTCCTCTGGGTAGTTTACCAGCAGTGATATATGGAGACAGTATAGAATGGAAGTCGTCTTTGCAAGCACGAGAGTGCAAAAAGAGCGGCAGATCCAATCGCGTAGCAACTTCTAATTGAAGTTTAAAGTATTTTCGTTGTACATCAGCAGGAGCATAATGCAATCTATCATAATCTAATCCAATCTCTCCAAAGGCCTTTACGATCCCTTGCCTTTTACCATCTAAGGCAACTTGTTCTAACTTTTGAATATATTCATCAGGTGTCATTTTATGTTTTGCAAAATCATCAATCTCCGTAGCATGACATGGATGGACTCCAACCGTCGAGTACAATGGATGGCCATTCTTTTCCTCGTCATCAGTGAGAAAACTCTGACATAGCTCAATTGCAGTAACAGACTCCTCTAAATTCGACCCAGTGACCAACATTTTCTCAACTCCCGTCTCCTTTGCTCGATCCAAGACCAACTGCAAATCCTCCTCGTGATGTTTCCTTCCATGATAGAATCCTTTAAATTGAGCATCCGTAAGGTTGGCTCCTAAGTATTTGAGTTAGCATGAGCCATAAGATGGTGCAAGTTACCACGAGCTACCTACCAATATCAATATATCGCAGTTTCTGCGCTGCTACTCTAGCCGCTTGCATATTCTCTATATCTATTGTATCTGTCAATATCGTGGATCACATAATATTGAAAAATAGTCATGAACCTCGAGTTTGCATGCTCGAGCAGAGTTTAGGGTTCTCGCGAAAGGTGTTTCTTCGACATGGTATTTGCGTACGCGCTACAATGGATTCAGTATAAATTAATATAGTGATTCAATGGAGAGAGGGCTGAATATATCAAAACTAACAGATCGAATAACATTTTCGATCTGGACAAGGTTATAAACTCCCCTGCCTATTTTCATAAGGACCCTGGATGATGTACCTATAAATTTATCTGTCTGCACGGCTTAATACATGTCGCGACGCGTAAGTCTCGTCTCCACCATTCATTCAACATCGTACAACGATGGAAAGCCTACTCAAGCGAGGAGATGAATGCTTTTTAGATTCTAACTACGTGTCGGCTGTTGATATATTTACCCAGGCATTACAATTGGCGAAAAGAAATGGCAGCTCTTCGCGGGCAATGTTTGACATATTAGAACGTCGTGCAGTGGCATCAGAAAAAGCGGATCGCTATCCAAATGCTTTGTCGGACGTAAAGCAACTCATTAGACTACTCCCTCATGATCCAGCTGGCTATTTAAGATGGGCCTCCTTGTTAGCTAGAACTGAAGGGAAATACCTGGAGGCGCTAGAGGTTCTTCTAAAGGCAAAGAAAATGGCCAGAGCCAAACCAAGAAGTTCGAATGGCTCGCTCGAAAGATGGAGAAAATTACATACCAAGATTGATCAATATATTGCCAGATTGAAACAAAAAACTGGCTATACAAAACGGCAGGATCCCATTTTAGTCTTTCCTACCGAAATTATGCATTATATCTTTTCATATCTCAATATCAAAGAATGGACCAGACTCCAATCGGTTTCAAAATCGTGGCAAGACTTTTTGGTAAACGATCATTACCTTTGGGCATCGTCGATTGACTTTTCTTGCCTCAGATCTAAAAGGCATACGCCAAAAATTTTAAGGAAATGCTTGAACAATGCTTTTATGAGTCTGCCTTCCTCGATGTCCAGCGTACAGTCCGTTAAACATCTCCAGATCGGTCCATTTGCATCGTCTACGTCTGCATCCAAGTGCATAGAAATGCTCGATAGACACAGATTTCAATATTCTGGCAAGTCGATAGACCACCTGGCTGTTAATCTGGGCACTCAAAATGTAATCGATCTCAATGCAATACGCCATTGGGTGCCTGTTAGGAAACTTGTCATTTCTTGTGAAGAGTATGATGTTCCAAGAACTATGCCTGGTTACCAAGATCTCGTTCATCTACACGATATCTTGGACAATAATGCGAAAACGCTTGAGGAACTTTATCTATCTTGTAAATTTGTTTGTCGCTCTAGCTGTGACTCCTTGAGCGAAGCTCTTCCCAATGCCGATGCTTATCCATTGGTCAAGGCAATAAGCTTACAGACAATTTCAATATCACCTTCTGCTTTATTTCTTAATATTCATTGCTGTCCGAAACTCGAGCGTCTATCGTTGTCTTTCTGTTTGGTCGTGTTTGATTTTCCTCTACTTTGCAAAGTCGTTCATAATTCTAAATTAACGTCGCTAGATATTTCAGTTTTGGAGAATTCGAGGGTACGACCTACATACATGTCATTTAAGCCAACAGCTAATGACTCTCCCCCTTCCTATTTCGATGATAAGCTACCAGTCTGGCCAAACTATCTTAAATCGCTAAGGCTTTCCAGAATCATGTGGCATAATCTACAAATCATTTCGGGATCTTTGGATGCAATACAAACTCTTGAGCTATCGAATTGCTCTTTGGACGTCGGGCAGTTCTTCCGGTTGTTCAAATGTGGACCTAATATAAAACGGCTCATAATTGAACATGTTAATCAGAACTCCACCATTGATCCTTTCATATGGGAATCTTGTCCAAAAATCAAACAGATCTCGTTATTTGGGAACGACGACATAAACCATCATATCCCCCTAATTCTTTCCAATTGCCCTGTATTAGAAGAGGTAGACCTTGGAGAAACAAACGTAAAAGAAGAGATGATCTTCAAACTTATTCAACATGGAGTCAGACGAATTGGCTGCCAATCCATCAGCTTTGGTGTCGATTCATATAATAGACTTTCGTCATCCCGAACCACCATATTATATCAAAAGCTTAATTTATAATATTTCATTTCTCGCTTCCGTAACCAGGCTTGACCTGATCCAATCCTCTTAAGCTTGCTGCTTGGACCCTGCATATTGCCCCAATCGGTAGGTCTGGGTTCACTGCACGCGATCTACACTACTGATTGTCCAAGAGACCGCAACTCTATCTCCAATTTTCAACGTTTTTTCATCCCCACGAATGCTCCACATATTTACGCTGGCTGTAAACAGCTGTGACGGCGCCGGCCAAACGTTAATTGGCTATTATACCTATTAAGTAGTGTTGCTGCTGCATGTTTCATTGGGACGAGAGCCGTGAATGTTGTAGAAGTGGACTGACTTTGGTCGCTACAGTGATAAGCTAACTTCCACACATGATCGGAATGAAACTCAATGTTGTCCAATCGAAAAAAACCGGCGCCTGTGAGGCGTAGATAGATGAAAATATCGTTATCGTTTTCGTCTAAGCGGTAGAACCCGCCCAGCGCTTTTGTCCGTAGTTGCACACTTGTAACTAGTCAGATTGATGATAGTAATTGTCTGCTTGTTCTAACCTGCACTGTTTTATTTCCCACAATTGTTCCATCGTTCCACCGGGAATTAATTAATTTCGAACTGACGACGGACGTTCTATAAATGGAAATGAAAAATACCAATTTTAAACTTTCTTGTCTGTCGGCTAAAGTTAATCTATCCAATTATTCTAGGTTTCATGTTACAACCGTTTCTAGAACTTATACAAGTTGACTCCATACTTTGATATATAATCATTGATCACGATAGTTGTCATCCTATATACTTGATATATTACACGGTCGAATTGGCTCTTGATTGCATAGATTGACAGCAGTGATTTCACATAAAGGGACCTACGGCAGGAAAGAAGAAGCAGAGAAACGCAGACCAACACGCAAGTCGCACGCAGCAACTCAGCATTTAAAAAAAACTACTTTCTGGGTTGAATGAGGATTGATTGCAGCATAAACACAA
The DNA here is from genome assembly GCA_030579895.1 of Sugiyamaella grinbergsii. NCBI lineage: Eukaryota > Fungi > Ascomycota > Dipodascomycetes > Dipodascales > Trichomonascaceae > Sugiyamaella > Sugiyamaella grinbergsii. The sequence continues at coordinate 226,702 of JAKTRT010000005.1, forward strand.
GGTGTTTTTGATAAAGAATCATAATAGAAAAAAACAGCTGGCATCTACATTATTGGGTAGAACGGGCTAGATTCCCCTACCTATCTCGTCAGATCAAACCAGCTACTGTGAAATAGTCTATACGAAACTCTTTCGTGTTACTCTGGTCTTCGCAATGTCAACTATAGCAATCAGCCATTCTGAGACCCTTTTTTCGTCCCATGAGCCAGCATCTTTTGAATCGCCAACATCATCATCTAGTGGGGATGCCGTTTTGGACATTTTGGAGTCTGAAGTGATCAATGACGACCATTTGGAAGCGTTATGTACGACATTCAAACCCATGGAGGCAGAGGACATTCTTATCGCGAATTATATTCTATCAACGCTATTAAAATATAGTCGTGAGTTAGATAATCGCTCACTGTTCTCCATTCTTATTTCATTTGATTTTGAGAGACCAGCTCGTAAGTTCGAACTCGATCTAGCTGTAGTTGTCATGAAAAGAGCGCAATCTTTGTTGTCAGAAATCTGCACCTGGGATATTCACGTTTTAAAACAGAAAGTCTATCTTTTACCAACTATTCATACCGATGCTGGGACAGTACTGACGATGATTGTATTACGAATAGTCAAATCTTATGCAATGTTGGAGTCCAAACTTCTTATGTTGATTTCTAGATCCATTCTTATTAAAATTCACTTTGAATTGACAGAACTATTTTCAAAATCCGAAAGTAGCAAGAATAACCTCACTCCTGAATCCAATGCATTGGTTCTAGCATATCGAGATTTTGTCAAGCAATTAATTGCTGAAATGACATCCTCGCCATTAGAATCGGCTCAAGAAACATATCAAATTTCCCAAGATTTACAGTCAATGTTTAGCAAATTTTCCACCTCGCATCAACATCAACTGCAGTCTGATAATGGCCTGGATGATAGCATTCTATTAGACTCTCCTCATCGTCTATCGACGAACCCTCTGCAGTTCGATTGGCAAGATAGCCACTATCCATCGGCCAATAAGAAAAGATATAGCGCAGGACACAGTCGGTCTTTTTCATTAGCATCATCATCTGATGACTTGGCATCTACAAATTCATCCAAGTCGTCGATTGCAGCAGAAATGCCAAATCTCATGCATGTATTTGAGATTGCCAAACAAGAAGAGAAAACCTTGATGACATTACATTCAGATATAGATGCGAGAACCACCAATCGATTTGCTAATAGTTCTGTGGGACGAAGAGGTAGGAGTAGAAGTAGTATTGGTACACCAGGAAAGCGAACTCGAGCTCAGAGGCGTTCTTCTCCATCATCTCTGCGTTCGTTGAATGCCGGAACTGCAAATAACCACTGTGCTCCTGAAGGATCATTACTATTGCCGTCTCTCACATCCCATCAACCATTGCCGTCATCTCCTCTTTCAACTAGCTTTAGTGCTCAAAAAATGCCGGCAAACGCAACGCCAATATCGTCACACAGCACCGCTGCTCGTGTGACTGTTAGTAGCGGGAATACTCTACAAGTAAAGAAAATCGGAGATCGTGTCATGGTCCAAGTAGGAAAAGATTTTGTTGATATGCAAGAATGGTTGAACAAAGCGAACAGTCCACCTAAACCCCTCGAAATGAAGACTCCACAGCCTGCTTTGGCCGTTCACAACAAACCTGTTGCATCATCGCAACCGTCAACTGCATCAGTGCCTTCTGTATGGATGCCAATGTCACCACCGGCTAAACCAGCGCAAGAGGCGCCTAAAATTGGTTGGTTTAACAGTCTTCTTGGTAATGCCGAGAAGGAATTTGCATCAGCCATGAGCATATAATTTATTAATGATAAACTTTATTTATTTACTCTGAACTCTACCTGTAGGCAGCAAGAAAAAATATTATGAAAACAATTCCATATATTAATGTAAAACTAAAAAATTCATTGCAAAGCTAATGAATATAATAAATATAAAACTTTTTGAAAACCCAATTGAGTTATTGATCTCTTTCAGGACTTTTACTTCTCTCTCTAGTAATAGTTGCCGGTGCATAGATCGAACCCTGGATTGGGGTCTCCATAAAAGAAAAGTTAACATCAAGATCTTTGTCAAGAAAGCTCCGACCTGTACCCTCTTCAACTGCTCGATTTGCTTCGGATCTGGTAGCATATTCTATCAAAGCGTACCCTTTAACATAACCCGTCCTTCTGTCTAAGTTGAGATGGATATCTTGGACAGTCCCAAACTCATTGAAAAAATCTGAGACATCTTCTTCATTGGCTTCTTCGTCTATATTTGTAGCTATAACAACCCATCCTTCAATAGCTATAATTGTTAAACTAGGTCATGAGCGGATTTGCTCGTCTTCGACTGCTTACTTACATTTTATAGGAACTGGACTGGGACGTGATTTTCCAGCTTCTGCAATTGAGGCCACTGTTGCTTCGTTAGTAACAAGACATCTCACAAGTGGCTATATGTTCGCACCTTCAACATTCTCTGTTTTTGCCGACATTTTCTATTTATTTTACTGGAATCTAGGTCCAGATGATATGATTGATCGAACATAGATTGTCGTGAAGATTAGCCGGCATAGGTTTGGATTGATGTTAGGGTTTTGCTTCTCGAGAGTATAAATAAGAATCAATGGTCGAACCTAACCAACATCGTCGCACGTTTATTTACATATAGCTTTTAGACATAAGATTTATTCGTTACTCATCTATATTTGCGTTCTCGTATTTACAATTAAAATGATAATCCGACTCCAAATTGTAGTCCTTTATGAGTCAAATCTTGGCTGTTTGTGCTGAGAGGAACCGAATATATGAGTTCCACTTGAGCATTAGGGGATCGATAAGTAAATCCAACACCTGCTCCTGTCGACGGATGAGAAAATGTATTGCTAATAAGATTTCTGAGAGGCGATGAGGATCCTTCTCCAGATGAACTTGATGCTACTAGTGAGGCTCCATTGAACAAGAAAACCGCTCTTAATGGCGAGTTCTCCGACAATCTTGGCAATTTTGCATATACACTGACATTACCGAGCGCAAACCCATGTCCTCCGACCACATCTCCGCCATCTTTGGGTCCTATTCCATTATACTGGAATCCATAAATGTCCTTTGCACCTCCAAGATAGAATCGATCAAGAATAGTCGTTTTATCTCCATGAAGAATGCCACCACCGCCAGAGATATTTACAACAAGCTTGTTTGTAACAGGGTCCAAAGAATAAGCTGTTGATGCTAAGAATGAACTTTTTAGGTAGGAAACATCGCCAGGGAGCCCTAATTTAGAGCCAGCAATTTCACCTTGGATTGCTGCTGAGTAACCTCTAGTAGGGTAGTAAACTGAATCACGAGAGTCGACGCTAATTGAACCATTAACACCGACTTTTAAACTGTCGCCAGACGATGCTCTAACAATATCACTGGCAGCAGCTCCGACACCCAGCACAGTCCTGTTGACCACTTCGATACCCACTTCTCTAATTATAGCATCTCCAGTTTTATTACAGAAAGCATCATTGATTAATTTAGCACTCAACCCTTTGATGACTTGAGAATGCGATGCCCATGGAAGTGTTTGAGATGATAATTTGCTGCTAATAATGGCTTGTGTGTAAGGAGATGCTGATACAGGAGTCGTAAAGTTCAAAGCATATGAAGACACATCTCTCGGTCTGGTATTAAACACGGCGTCGAAGCTAACAGCTTCAGCACCCCCAAATACATTATTAATTCCGGCAGAAATATTGAATCCCGCCTCATCTTGTCTGGTAATAGAAGATAACTTTAGCCAATGGGCGTCGGCTTGCTCGACAGACAGAATCGCTTTTAAATTAAGGGTTTCCCCTTTGCTATCATCATCCAGGTCTAATTTATACTCAATTGACTTATGAACACCAAAAGCCGTTAAGCGATCAGCGGTATTCTGTAATTGTGATAATAACTCAGTCAGATTCTTGACTTGAAATAATGGTTCAAACTGAGCTTGGAAAAATCCACCTCGAAGTGATTGATTATCACCCGAAAGTTCAACTCTGCTAACGTTCACAGGACGAGTGGCATTTTGTTCTACGAGGTAATCGACAGAAGAAGACATTTTAGACAGGTGTGGTGAACGCGATCTAATTACTTCTTCGCGTGTATTGCACACACTTAGCGTCTGCTGATGTTGGAATTGTCGTGAATCTTTTCAGTGATTGGTTTATAGGTGGAGAGCGATTCGATCAATATGCGCCCTAACCTTAATCAAAGTTCAAGATTGAGGTACGGGTTGAAGAACCAGCTGGCGTAGATGCGAGAAACAAAAATACCGTGGACGTTGGTTGTTTTATGTACCCGTTTCTTTTCAATTGCAGATTATTTACCAAATTATTCTACAAATTAGCAAAAATATCCGATTGCTTCTTTCAGAGCCAGTCTCAGAATTGCCAACTTTATGTGCCCAACCTAATCCCAGTCATGTTGAGCCGCCAGCAACCGACCAAGCCATTACCAATCTTTAAACATCTTTGAAAACTTCTTGCTAGTTATCTATGGGATCTAGCTTTCCAGCTGTGGAATTGGCCAGACAGTTGGCTGACTTGATATACAACTCCGATGAATTGTAAGTAGCTGTGATATGTTTCAATTGATTGAACACTTCTCTCTAACTAGTATGAAAGATCACATATTGAACTACTACCTAGCAATATCGCACTTCCTAAGCCATTGACGCTACGAGATGGAGTTCTAGGCATGCATAATAAAACGCTGCTTAAGATTTATGGAGGCATTAGAAAGGAATTGAGTAGACTGTTTGACCACGGACTTGTATCATCAGATGGCAGGCTCCAGTTGTGGAATATGACGTTGATATCAATTTTGGCAACGACGGAAAACCTGCGAGCAATAAATATGAGAAAGAAGTTGATTGAGATGTATCCGGATGATTTTAGCCCGACTGAAGAATTGCGGATCCTGAATATAATTTTCGGATCTCCGCTGCAAAAGCATACAAAGAGTCCTATGCTTTGGCAGCATAGACGGCGGTTGTTGGAAATGCTTGTTAACAATGGTCAAGCGAAGTCTAAACATTTATTTATTTACAGCAATGACATAGAATGGACGCAATTGTACAGGCGACTATATAGACGGACTGTTGAGAAATCCACGCTGGCTTTCGAGCATCCATTCGAACTTGAGTTTTACGTCATTTTCTTAGCAGGTGAACTTCACGCAAGAAATTATTATGCGTGGGCCTACGCTCGATGGTTGGTGGATAACTACGAGTATCAATTAAACAAGGCAGACTTGCTGTGGCTCATTGAAGTTGTCTATGAGGTGTGCAAGAGTCATGTCAGCGATGTATCTGCTTGGTCGTTTCTACAGCGAGTGTTGGAGAGATGTGAAGACGTACAGGTTGTTAATGGATATGTAGCCAAGTGCTTTGAGCTCACAAAACTATGTCCAGGACATGAAAGTATGTGGTCATTTCTGCGGTGGGGATTATATGGAAAGACAATAGCATCTGACCTTGTTAGCACTGACGAGCTTTATAGCAGGGCGACGTTATGGATGAAAGAGAAGCAGCGTTCCAGTAGTAGTCCACCGCCGTAAGCAGTCTATATCGGCTAACATAAATGCTCGATCTCACTATGTCTTCGCGTTATAGTGAATTTCGTGCTTCAGATATAATGGACCACTTCTTCGTCTCAAAAAGAGTATTAGCGGAATTCGAGCTCATTACCTTGCTCGAGTGATTTGTTACCGTATATATATTTACTTATATATATGTATGTGCATATAAGAAATGAAATAGTACTTGTTGAAAACGGAATACATGAAGAAGAAAAAAAAAAGCTAACAAGGGGAGCAGAAATGCATGGTGGTGAAATTAAAGATATCATTCTGCGTCTACAAATTCGTCCTCACTGTCACTGGCAGCAGACGTGGAGGATTTAGGAAGAGCACTCTTCAAATTACTAACATCATCGAGACCACCATCACTACTATTGTTGCTACTAGCAGACGCCGCTGCTCCATCTTTTGCATTTTTTTTGAATGCAGGAATAGTAAAATGTTCATGGAATTGTTGACCAGGAAGAATGGGAGCAATAGAACAAACCTGCTCAGCTTGCTTTTCAGCATCCAAGCCGTCAATGTCCTTATAAATTATATATTCTAGAGGAGAATTTTCGACGTGCTTGAACAGCTTTGGGTGGAATTCAATTCCATCTTCTTCTCTTTTACGAGTTTCGGCTCGTTGTCTATCTTCAATGAAAAACTTCTCGTCGGTTGCTACTGTATGATCTCGAGCACCTAAAGCATTCGTCACTTTCTCCCATAATCTACGAGATTCAAGTGGGCCCTGCTCTTTTATGGGGCGAACCTTGGGAGGGTATCTCTTGGCAGTGGCAGTATCGAAGAATACACTCTTACTTCCAGTAGACAGATCTTTGATTTCTAAAACCTCGTTCCACTTTCCGGTGATCTCATACAAGACTTTGCCAGTAGATTCCCGCCTGATTTCACCATGAATAGCATTATAAGTACCAGAGATAAATCCCTTTGTTTTGAATTCGATATCACAAATGAGATCGTGTGATTTACATTTGATTAACGCATGGTCACCTAATTCGAACTTCAAGGTACCAATCAATACGCCTCTAGCGTACATGTTGGGTTGAGTAATTTCATATTCTTCGGGCTTGCCAGAAGATGATTCTATGTCTAAGAACTTCAAATAGCCGACTCCTTCCATGATACTGGCAGCAGAATTACCCAAAAATCTAGATTTCGGTACCAAGGTGCCATCGACACGGATATGCTCATCGGGCCAGAGATAAAAATACGACGACTTGGGAGGGTGATGGGATGTTTGCTCAGCAATATAGTAGGATCTAGATTCATTCTCGTTTTCCCAGTAACAAGTGAAATGTTCACCAAGAACCGGATTAAGAGGCTTCTTGACTGCCTTGGGAGCTATATGCCAACCGGATAAATACCATTTCACAACCTGTACAAATCTTTGAACAGGATCCTTTGTTTCGTGAGCTTGCTTGAGAATATATTGATGTTGTAATTGATTGGTAATTCTTTCTAGCATTGATTTACGTTCAAGAATAAACGTTGGTAGAGTGATACGGGATAGATCTGCACCGGCTCTTAACTGGCCGATCAGGCTCAGAATGATATTCTGCCCTTCTCCATCGACCTCATCGATATCGTCGATGTCTTCGGGAGTTTGAGAAGGGGATTTGGAGTGGCCAAATTTACCCTTTGGAAGAAGTCCCACAGCCATTGTATGATAGAATATTGGTTATGTGGAATCGTCTGGTATATCTCTCGGTTCTTACGGAACTTTCGGTTGACGTTAAAACAATCAAAGCTAGGTCGAAGTCGACCTTTCTGGATAAGTTTCGGTCGGATATAAAATTATTGGAAATTAATTGAATAATAACCAATACTCTCTCTCGCTATCCTGTATTGGTTGATTTGGTTCCCACGTCTATTAATTCGAATTCGCTTCGATTGAGCGTGGCAGATATCAGCAATTGAAAAATCGATTCCAAGGGTGATATAAAGGGAAAGAAAAAGATGAAGTGGGAATATAGTTCTAGAAAGTTAACAAGCAAGATACGAAGGAGTTGTAACGATGTAGGACGAAGCCGCCACTGGTCGATTTGGAGTCGGTCGGGTTCTAATCACGCCGTAATATTATAAAATAAATCAATTGTATCAATAATTAGACAATCGAAAGATCGATTGAATTTACTAGTATATGTTGTTTATTTCGTTTAATCCGTTTATCGCTTGCTTCGTTTGCGTTTGTTAGAGAAGCAGTCCTTTTGTCAACTAGGACTTGTATTTTTTTTTTTTTTGCTACCTGTACTTGTACTTGTACTTGTTCAATTGTCTAGCGGGAGAAGTCGCAGTTGTAACGAGAAGAAAAGTGAAGGAGTACGAAGGGGGCGAAAATGAAAAACAAGACGCGAGATAAACAAGAAGAGATTAAATACTAGGAAAAAAACACTGCAAAAAATGACAAATTGCTTTGCTATTGAAGATGCATGCGCTTGAGCGGTTGAGCAGAGCAGTTGGGCGACGTACAGTTGAGTAGGAGGGCCCTTGGCAGAGGTTCTGCAGGGTGTTATTACCTGTGCGGGAGCGCGGGATCAAGCTGTTTGGCAGGAGGAGATTGGGCGACTGGCAAAACCCGCTATCTTGTTGCTGTAGCCTTTATCTTTTCAATGGCAGCCGGTCCCTGTTAAAGCAAAATCAGTAGTTTATATTCTATTATGGAATAGATATGCAGCAGCCATTTTGTGGGAAAGGAATCTGTGCGCAGCAACCACGGGCAGGACCTTACCGGGAGGACGAGAAAAATGGGGCTGACATTGGTTCCTGCCAGACCATTTTAGCGATTGAGGAATGGGGTGGGAGATACAAGAAAGGGATGGCTTTTCCCCCAATAGGGCAACAAGTGTGTATGGGAGGGAGTTTCCGCCAATTGATTGCCTTTCGCTTTATGATGTTTTGTGAGAATCGTAAGGCAGGCAGTGGCTTCCCTTCCGTGTGTCAGATACAGAATGACTCTCAATCGACGTTCTTGTAAGTTGTATGCAGACATAACTATTCTCCTTTATATGTCACTAAGTATCTATATTTATATATCACGAGGTATCTATATTTATATATCACCAATTATCTATATTTACATAAATAAATAAAACACCTACCAATTTTCCGTCCTCCTGCGATGGGATGTAGACTGTATCCGACCTTAACACTAGATCGTAGCTAGTAGATTGGGTCTTATCTCACGTGACTCGTGCACCTTTTCAGCAAGCGAGCCAGCTTTAGAGACATTCGTTATCCATGATGGAAATATTAACATTTGAAACAAGTGGTGGCTCTTTAGAACCATCTGCAGTGACACCATTCCATCGTCTTTTCATTTAATGCCAGGGATGTCTTACTGCCATAATAAGGTTTCGGTCTTCGATTGGCGCGCTGTCTCGTAAATGCCGTATCATATAACCACTTGCGTTCCTGTAGGCTCATTTTTTTTTGATGAGGATGAATGAATGAATGAATGAATATATCTTGATTAAAGTCCTATACAACAAATAAATTATACAAATAAATTTCCATGACTTATCTATCTCTAAGGAGGACTGTTCTGATATTGGCCCGGTTTCAGGCTGATTATTGGATATAGTTTGATTTCGGAATGTTGCGATGTTGCTGGATTTCCCATTGAAATTTCAATGAACATACGGGAACACCGTTCGGCAAATTGGGTCTTCGACCTGTAAACCTACTGAGAAAAAACCGATGTTAGCTTAGCTCTACCATGAGAGCGCTCCTATACTACAAATAAACTTTCATATGCCATTTGTTGACGGGGTTCGTTGTCCTCTATATGATATGGTTTGAGTTGTATGTTTGTCATAATGTTCAATACTGTTTAGGCTTAGGCTGGTAGCTACTCGCCAGGCACGCCCCAGACATATAACATATATACACCGTTCATATGGTAATTGCATATCTCGACGCCAGCGAAAAAAATAAAGCCACGTATATCGGCGGTACTCAGGCAGCATTCAACACACATTTGTATCAGACAAAATTCTAATTCTCTAGTTGGCCAATTCCGTTTATTTACGGCCTTTCTTGACTGTAAGTCACACCAAATACCGGGGAAACATGCCCTTACCCATGGAACGCCGCACACAACCCGACTTGATAGCTACACTCTGTCACCAAGCACAACCTCCTGTTTTAAAAAATAAGCCGTTGTAGTATAGTGGTTAGTACACTTCGTTGTGGCCGAAGAAACCCAGGCTCGATTCCTGGCAACGGCAGTTTATTTTTTTGGCCAAACTAACAATATTTTACTCTCATTTATTGGCTAAGCTTGGCAACTCTTATTCTGAACCAACAGCTGGCCACAGACCTCGAAGATGGATAAAAACTCAAAAAAGCATTTACTACATATATATATATATAAGAGGAGCAACTTAATGTTCGAGGATGGAAAGGTTTCCGGTAATGACTACATTCTCAAGAACACTACCCTTGGGAATATCGATCTTTTTTCCTTCTTCACAAACGATAATAACCGTACCCTTGAGAGTCACGCCCTTACCAAGAGTGACATTACCTGTAATGGTCAAATGATCCAATTCGACGATCTGAGGAATATGTGGGATACGGGATTGGAAATCAGATACCTTCTTAAAATGAGGACCCAATTTAATCAGAGGAGCACCGCCATAACGCAGAGGAGAGATCTCCAGACGGCCCTGAGTTAGAGAATACAGATCAGACTTAACCAACATCAAATCAGAACATGTCTTTACAGGCAAGAACCGGCGACGAGGTACGTTTACGCCATGGGCTCCCTTAAAATGACGAATCGCAGCACCAACGGCAGTTTCAAGCTGGAGTACTTGGAAATCACTATTTCCAATAGAAATAGTCTTGGAGTTGGGGATAATCTCCATGGCCAACTCGTTCTTTTCTACAAGTCTCTTAATGGCCTTTAGGTTGATCCACAAATTGTTGGTGTTGAAATATTTGAATTTCTTGATGGATTTGAAGTCCTCGACATGTTCCTTAGGGACTTGGGCGATTTCAAGAAGTCGTACACTACCATCATAATCGATAATAGTACCACCTTTGACATCGGCACGGGTTTTGTCGGTCAACTCCATAATATACTCTGCCTCATTTTCAACCATATGCTTCAAGATGGGGAAATCAACCACAGCACCCAAATTATCACCATTAGAAACAAACAAAATCTCTTTACCCTCGGCAATCAATTGATCGAGAATACCTGATGCAGCAATACTTTCAAAAAGATCACCATGACCAGGAGGATACCACGAGTCAATTCGGTCCTCATATTCCTTTGGAACTGGTAACAGAGAGTCCTTGAAAACACGGGGGAATCGAGATTGATTAAAGGTTTTGATGGAAATCTTATGGCCTTGATATTTCTTGATAATGGTTGAGGTATCTTCGTCAGTGTTGAATGAGTTCATAAGAATAAATGGCACATCGGCATCATATTGACGATTCAAGTGTTCGATCTGACGAACAGACAGATCCAAAAACGATTTACTGTCACGAACTTCAATAATGGATTTAGGACCCACGCAACCCATGGAAGTACCCAAACCACCATTAAGTTTTAAGACCGCCAACTTATTCAAGTATTGAGTTCCATCTTCAGTTGGAGGCAGGGTACTATAGTCCACCACCTGCTCTGCTTGAGGAGGCTGAATGCGGTCCCATTCCAAGGTATTTCCCTTTGCCGAATCAAGCAGATAACGGCGGAATAAAGCGAAAAAGCTATCCATCTCACCCTCGAACCTCTGCTTTTCACTAGCTTCGTCGACCGTATCAGCCAATTTATTCAAAGCGTTACGCATTTGACTTGCTGCCACGGTAGTAGCACTAGCATCAAAAGCAAAAGCCGATTGGCTTTTCAAATGTTTCTTTGGGGAAGCTTGAGACATTTTTTTTTTGTTTGGATTTGTAGTTCTTTTTCACTCTGGCTAAATGTTAGTGTAGGTCGAACCATTGACGACATAGCTATGAAGCAGCATTGATCTATCTAAAAGACAAGACGGAAATTGTAATGTTTTTAAACTCGATATACATTTCAATCGCCACCGAGCCAGAGGTAGTTGCTCGACGAATTAGAGGTGGTTGATTGATGCTCCCAAACAGCTAATTACAGGGTTCAATGCGACCGTTTCGACGACGGCTCGACTCGACTCGACTTCACACCCAACCAATTCCACCTCTACTTCGTATCACCACTACCACCACTTCACTACCACTCACTTTTATTATTTTTTTTTTTGCTCAATTCGCAGATATTCCCTCTCAAAACTAATTCCAATAGAAATCGTAGAGTTTAATGTGGAAATCAACAATTACGCTGCGTGGCTTATGCTCTTGTTATATAAATAAAACCTCCCCCCTATATATGCTCTCTCTCGAACAACCAGTAGCCTTTGCCTACATATGTTCTCCTCTACCAACAATGTGACCAGTTCTTGCGTGGGTACAGAGAGGTCAGTAAATATATGCAGGTTTATATGTGGGTTGCGTTTCAGTTGTTTAACATTTGCGGCTTGTTACTCTTCAGCGTCGGTCATCAGTGGTAGTGGTCTGCCTGGTTGCTTCGCATGCTTCGCACACTTACGCTCAACATTCGGAAGTCTGTCTCAGTTGCACGCCGAGCACCACCTAATTTTTTTTTGATCTGCCTACCCCCGCGTTATAAAGGCGTCGGCTCGATACCGTCCATTTGCACGGGCAAGGGTTCGTCACGGTGCTGGCTGGCGATGGTCGTATGGAATGGCTGCATTGATTGTTGGGAGGATCATTGTTTAAGCCGATTCAGTTAGTATTTGATCAGCAAGCATGATGTTCATATATTTAAATAGATCACGTTACACGGCGTGGCATTTAATGACCCAGCCAGTGGATAAAATAAAAATCACCGGCCGGCAAAAAGGTCGAGGCGGAACAGGAATAAGGATATAGAGGGGAGGGCACAAGAGGAGAGGGCGCAAGAGGAGGGCGCAAGAGTAGTGCACAAGAGGAGGGCACAAGAGGAGGGCACAAGAGGAGGGCACAAGAGGAGGGCACAAGAGGAGGGCACAAGAAAGGAGGTCTTCTCCGGGGAAGATTGCTTAGTTCCTGTTATATGAGCCACAGCGGGCCCACTGAGTAATAGATAATACTGAGTCAAACAATTTTGCTTCTTCTCGTTGACATGTTATTCATTCTATATTGATATTACGTATAATCTATTCAGTCTATTTAAGCCTCTTGCCTGCAAATAACCTAATGTATATAGTTCATTTCATCCGGTTATTATCTCCTGATTGTGGATTATCTAGAGCCAAGTTGTTAGAAACTTTAACTAAGAGCCGGGGCCAGCGAACCTAAAATAGTAACGAAATTGACCCGTCACTTACAGAAGGTAGGACCAGAGGCCAGTAACCAAGACGGAGAGATATCGATAATGACGACACTGTATCCATGCCAGCTGCTGCCACCACTAACACAGACCGATATTTACTTTGCTGGGTTCCCGTGGGCTCCGGCCGGCCATCGGGCAGCTACTTACTTACCTACCTACAGTACGGAGTAGTAGTGCGGATATGTACTCCATCCCATCACAGTAAGCAAGCTATTTTTCATTGACCTAGGATCCTAGATCCAAGTCCAGACCTAGGTAAGATGTGGCTGAAGTAATTAATTAGCAATAATGCCATGGAATATAAATAAGGCTCTCGAGAATAATTGTAAACCATTTCAAAATTTATCGGTGTTCCTTCTGATTTCTTCTAACCACCATGTCTAAATACGGATTTGTTGCTGTTCCAATTGATGTTCAAGCTCATCTAAAAGGAAAACCATTCATCCACCCTCCTACAAAACAGTCTGCCTCCTCTTTGACAATTCCTTGTACAAAAAGTGCTAAAGCAATAATCGATTATGCTCACAGAGAGCTACCATTGCCTGCCTTTAACCACTCAATGAGAGTGTATTTATACGGAGTTGCGGTGTTGAAAGACCAGTTTCCCGACTGGGACCTTGATCTCGAAGTTTATTTAGCAGCAAGTTTGCTTCATGATATTGGCACCACCGATGCGAATCTTCAAGCAACTAAACTTTCATTCGAATACTATGGTGGCTTCCTTGCCAGAGACTTGATTCTCAAAGAAACAAAGGACCAAGACTATGCCGAAGCTGCTAGTGAGGCTATTATTCGTCACCAAGATCTGGGGACGGTTGGTAACATCACCCGCCTTGGCTTTCTTCTGCAACTGACCACTATCTTGGACAATGCTGGCAAAAATACTGGAGTAGTCGATTCCCAGACTATCTACGAAGTAAACCAAGCGTACCCTCGTCTTGATTGGTTGAATTGTTTTGCCAATGTCATTGACAAAGAATATGCTGCAAAGCCTTGGTGCCACACCAGCGCAATAGGCATTGACAAATTTAAGAATTTGGTGTTGGGTAATGATTTCAAATATGATGAGAACTAGTCGGTTGTAAATTGTGTACATTTAATATTTGTATTAATATTATTAGAAAGTAGCTCTTTGATCGTGAGTACCTGCTTATCTTATCTTATCATGATAATGCATAGAGGTGTTCCATGCAGGGCCCATTGAATCAATGTCTCTAATTCCTCTGTAGTACGAAATAACTGAATAAACTTCCAGAGGTCGAGAAGCGTATGTACGACTGAAAACAAAAGAAGCTGGTTGTACTGTTTTTTCGCATAATGGTAAGTTCAACTTTAAAAGTCTAAATCAATCACAATAATCTATAGACTCTATTCTTTTTTTTTTTGTCAGAGTAACAAATCCATACTTGTCATAGATAAAATGTATTCAGGCTTCCTCAAAAATCGTCACAAATATGGCTCTACTAGAATTTTATATTTTATCCATGACTCGTGATGGCTAAATCTCTTGACAATGGGCCAGAAACCCAAACATATAAACTTTAAAAATCCAATTTTATCAATTAGAAAGAAAAAAAAATCTGAACGTAATTAAACTGAATCTATCTGCGTATATATACAATAGTAAAGCGTTTTCGAAAAACAATAGCTGCCATCAAGTAATGAAATCTAAAGATGTATTCTCGTTTATACTACAAAGCTTTGGATTTGATTACAAAATGCCAAGAGTCTATGGTACTTGCCATAATAACTGTGTCTCTATCTGCTTTTACCGACACTTTTATGTATAGCGTTGTAGTCACCATCATCCCGTTCTCTCTCCAAGATAGAATGGGTGTCGACCCAAAAGACGTACAATGGTGGATAGATTTATCTCTAGCAATGTATGCATTAGGATCAATAGCTCTATCACCAGTTTTTGGATATCTTTCAGATAGATTAAGATGTAGAAAGTCCCTCATGATTTTTGGTTTGATTTTATTAATTCTAGCCACTTTGCTTATATCTGAGACTCGTTCACCACATGTGTACGTTTTGGGGCGATTCATTCAAGGAGTCTCGGGATCAATAGTCTGGTCCGTAGGATTGGCTGTCGTAGCCGATGTGGGAGCACAAGATCAAATGGCGTTTCTAATCAGCTTCCCGTCTTTAGCAGTCAGTACGGGAATAATATTGGGTCCAGTCATTGGTGGCACAATCTATCAAATAGCTGGACATGAAGCGGTATTTAAGTTTTCTTTCCTAGTAATTATTCTTGACCTGCTACTACGGCTGCTAATGAAAGGAAACAATGGAAAGCTGAAAGAAAATCAGAAATGTTTTGGACAACAGGACGAAGATGCAACTCCCGAGTATACAAGTCCTATATCTATGTTCCGAATGCTAAAAAACCCAAGAACTGTCAATAGTTTATTACAATCATTCATAATTGCTTGGCAGTTGACTGCGCTTGATGCCACAATGGCAATTAGACTATCAGAACTATTTCAATTTAACAGCCTTCAATCAGGACTCATGTTTTTACCAATCGCAATCCCAGCTCTAATAGAACCCATAATCGGTCATTTGGCCGATAGGGTAGGACCACGCTACTTAGTGACTATAGGCTTCCTATTATCTGCTCTACCTTTGATGCTCTTACAAATACCGATGAATAACTCGTCTCATGACATTGCAAGCTTTGCAGCTTTGTTGGCTGTGTACGGCCTCAGCACTACCATGATATTTTCTCCCGTTTTAGCTGAACTGTCTAGTGCGGTATCAAATGAAGAAGCAAAATATCCGGGGAAGTTTGGAAAAGGGAGAGGGTACGCACAAGTGTATGCCCTATTTAACATTTCGTACTCTCTCGGATCTCTCATTGGCCCAATACAAGCCGGATATACAATGGAGAACCATGGCTGGGATATATTGATGATGATTCTAGGAGCAATGTCACTTGCTATAGTAATACCATCATTTTATTTTTCTTGTCACAGTTCAGTGGACATCACCGATGCATATCTGCCGGCACACAAGCTTGATAACTATCACCCAACTCAACACGATGGTGATAGATTAATTGACGAAGAATTAGAAAAGTTAACATAAATCTATAACTCTAAAAACGAAGATTAAATAAATACTTATCTGCCTACAAGATTTCTACAATTTCATCACCATCCTCATCCTCATCTTCCTCGGTGATCTTTTTCTCAGGCTCTTCGCCTCTCATAAGCATTTGAACCAATCTTTCACAAGGATCTTGTACAACATCATCCTCAACAGACTTGTGAAGTTCTCTTATAAGAGTATATATGCTCTTCTCTCTCATATACTCTCTTATTGGCTTTGTTGTGCACAAAATTAGCAAACTTTCCACATGAGTACACAAAATTTGATGATCCGCGTCACGCTTCTTATCAGGAGGTAGCAATTGAAGCTCTTCGGGAAGCTCAAACAATTCATCCTCTGGGATGTCTTCAGGGCCAGCCAAGGGTAATAAAATATAGGGCAATAGATTGATCGACGGGTCTCTGACCAGTTTTTCATGCGCCTGGACATTAAATAAAGAATTCTTAATAGTAGATGCCACACCGGCACGACGGATTCTTGATTCAACTTCAGTGAAGACCAATAGTTTAGTAATTGGAACGACTCCATCATATTCTTGCTTAGTAATGAAATACTCTCTACCTTCTTTAAATCTTGAAATATCTGAAAAGAAGAATGCCAAAAGATTGAAATCGGCTGCTTTATTAAGAGTTCTTTCACTTCCTTTAACAAAACAGTCCATAAGACAATCCATGACTTTTTCTGATTTGAAAGTTTCATTTTCAAGCTGAATGACTACGCCATTTGGACTATCGTTAGAAGAGCTTGGTGTTCTTGGCTTTCTCTTGAACCCAAAGAGCTTAATAATTTGATCATTCTTTGCCAAATTTGCAAGTAAGATACAATATAAGTCAGCATGGCGTTGATCTAGAACCAGAATAGAGCTGACGAGGAATTCAATGAATGATGCGTCCGAAGCCAAATTGTCCAATATAGAGTTGTCATCACACAGGTTAACAAGAATAGTTAGAGCTAGCTGAACAGTTCTTTCCGTCTTATCGTGCATGAGGATTTTGAGATCTTTGATTGCTCTATAGTCATCAGCTTTGAAGAGATAGGAGTGCTGATTATTTGCAAAGGGAGCTACATTTTCCAAAGCGATCTGACGCACCGGTGGTTGAGGTGAGTGAAGAAATCCGACTAACTAGATAGTGGAGTTAGTTGAAAATTGAAGAAGTACTAAAATTTACTCTGATATATCTTGACTTACGTCTACAAGGTCGGAAGACATGATTTATGAATTTTGGACTTTGAGTAGCTAAAAATGACTGAGATCAGACTTTATCTTGAGAAGTGAACCAGAATTTTTCAGTACGGCTAAATTTTTTTGCTATATGTATGGCGGATGAGTACAGGATGGTATAGTAGAATTGGAGATAGAAGACGAATACATCTCAATAATTTGGACCTGTATAAAGAGCGCCTCGTTTCAGTAACCACCTAATAAAAGTTTCACTGTTATTTTGCACCTTTAATGGACCATAAGTTGGAACATTTCTGCTCACTAACTTTTGGATTTGAAGCAACGCCGAAATTTCAACATTAACCCTAATCCCTTATCTTTTGACAATTGTGAGATACGATCAGAGCACTCATCTCGACCGCGACTGAACATTTTTTGCAGAGAATCACAGAGCAAACAACTTGTATAAGATTATAATACGATAGATATCCTGGATCGAAATCTATGTAGTTCGAAACTGGTCAATGAATATAGTTTCAGTCTACATGACTGCTGGTTGATATTTTGTATGCGCATACAATAATAATTATACAAATTTTTTCGGCTATTCAAGTGCCATACAAATTATGGCCGACTAACGAACGTTCAAGTCCCATTTTTTTTAAATTAAAGACCTTTGAAAAAAGGATATTTAATGAGCCAATTTGATATCGACAACGAGTTCTGACCTCAACTCTCTATTTCTCCCCTGTAAGACACACGTAGATTTATCACGAGAATTTTTTGTGCGAACCACGATACTCCGCCTTTCTATGGCCAATATATCCAACCGATCTTCTATCATCTCCACCTTTTTTTGAAGACCTCCCTCGATACGATCGATATCTAGCCTAGGCACAGTCAACCCCCCTGAATTAGTACCCTAGCCCCACCCCTTGCCCGGTGGTAGTTCCCGAGGTACTTAAGGGAATCTGTCCGTACTATTCACGCCTACGATTGACTACATAGGGAGTCAAACTAGATTTCTCTCTTTCTTGAACAATTCCTGTGACTTTTTAAAGTACTTTTGCATTGGGCGACTATTTGTATGAAATTTTGACAAGAGTCTTATTTTTGTTTCGTTTGGTTGATTGAATTTCTCTTCAATGTTTATTGCTCTCTACTCCTGAGTTTAGTCCCAACTTATATATTATCCTCTTGATTATGAAGCCCGTAAGTTTAGGACCCGATATTTTCGAACAATTCAACAAAAAAAGTCTATGCCTAACTGTCGGTGGAGTCTGTTTCTTTTCATTTCGTTATTCCTCCCGACAGGAATGCCGTTATGACTGACCTAGATTGCCTGAGTGCTTGCTTCTAAGAGTGCCGCGATATTAACCAAAACTTTAGTCTACATCTGTCCCCGGACCAGTTAATGGAACCAGCAATAATGAAAACCAATACATACAGAATCTGGACCGTGCGAGATCGAATGGTAAATGGGACCAGGTACGAGAACTGGCCAATACAGCCAGCAAATTGACTCCAGTACAGACCAACCTAGCCCACGTAGCTCAGATAGAAGCTCAATTGATTGGTTTGTTGAAGACGAAATCCCCTCGTCAAGATGATTTGCTGAACGGTCCCAACCGTGGAAGCCATATGGCTGAGGAGTTGAAGACTTTGGTGTCAGCATTTCCTGAATGGGTGAAAAGTGGTGGTTCCGATGCTGCTGAGTGCTATTTTATTCAAAATGTGGTCTTGGCCCACCTTCAATTGGTCCAAGGAAAGTTTCAAGAAGTGATTCAAACTCTAGGGAGCTTTCCAATTCCAGATAATCCTTCGTTGACTTACACGCAAGCCGCTGCATTTAAAGCCAAAGCAATTCTAGGCTCTGCGTTTGAATCCATTGGTGACACAAATAATGCCATCCTTAGCTATCAAACCTCACAAGCGACCCCTTCCACTCCTGAAGCTGTGGCGTGGTACGAGGTTCTTTATTACAAATTTGCTAGTTTGGCGACGACAAATGTTGGCAAGTCTTGTCCATCGAACAGCAATCCCCTTACTTTACTTGCGTTACGGAGATATTCAAACATCTCTGGTAAGAGTTATGCCCCCGTTGGCAGTCGTGAGACACGATTATCATTATATCGGTTATTTCTAGATCATGCCTCTGTCGAACTGGCGAATACTCCATCCGATTTACAACTTCAGGGCGAAGTGAAGCAAATCTCTCAGAATTACGAGAGCGCTTTGTTCAACGCGGGCTCTAACGACAATAGTGGAGATGTAGCAATTGAGGACTACCTAAAAGTCTTGGTTCGAAACTGGAGAGCCACTACTACTTTAACAGTTCCTAAAGGACGAATAATCGATCAAAGCCAAGTTAACTACTCTAAGCATGTTCTCGAGATCCTGAAAAAAGCAGCATTTTCTACTTTTCATTCTCCGCTTGTTATGAGATATCATACAGAAATCCTCAGTGCTCTGGGAGAATATTCAGAAGCGCTCGCTGCGTTTGGCACTTATGCGGCATATCAGGAGAAACATCGTCTTCTCACACAAAAGGGAGGAGAGAGCCACGATGGCCGCCGAGGAGACTCAGCTAAAGGCGTTTGCGATGCCTTCTCTCGAGTAATAAATATAGCGATTCATAGTAAGAAGGATCGTATAATGGCCAAGGATTTTGCCGATAGACTGAAGACATGGATTCCACATGTTGGGGATGAGGTCAACCACCAAAATGGCCGCGCTCATCATGAATCGAAAATCCCTCCAGAGACATTAGGACACGCTTATGCTTCTATTGGTAAAGCATATGCCTATTATAGTAGAGCGACGTTTTCCGATAAAGAACATTATGATTCGGTTATCAATGTTGCTATTAAAAACTACGAACAATCCCTTGTTTGTTGGTCCAAAAGTGTCTATGTTAACTACGATTTTTCTCTGCTGTTGGCACAAACTACCAACGTATCTAAAGCCCTTGAGACGGTAAAGGCTGGGTTGTCCAATAATACCAAGCACCTGCCAAGTTGGCATCTACTGGCGTTATTGCTTACCACTCGAGATGATTACGAAGCGGCTAATAAGGTCATTAACAGTGCTATAGAACTGGCATTACAAGAAAAGCAGCAAGGAACTTTGGGAGGCATTGTAATTAAAGGTTGTATTATTCAATTAAAATTAACGCAGCTGGCTATCATTGAAGCAACCACTGATGTACGAACCACACTGGACTATCTACCCGAAGTGTTGGCTTTATATGGAGAACTTTTCCCTGATAGTGAACTTCCAGCAAAGAACGAGTCAAGTCAGCCTTCTACTAAAAACGACTCTAGCCGGGGCATGCCTAATGGTTTTTCTAAATCCAGTATCAAGGGACGAGGCCGTTCGAGTAGACGAAAGAGATCGTCTAATCTTACTAGAACTAAATCGACTACTTCAAATGGTTATAGAAGCGTTTCGACTTCTGACGTGGAAGATGAAAAGCTTTCGAAACCGTCGGACCCGGCTCAGCAGAAGCTTTTCCATGATATCTGGTTATATATTGCTGGGGTATACAGACGGTCTGCAATGGACACCGATGCTGAAGAGTCTATAGTCGAAGCAGAGCATATGTACCGCGAATCTCCTGACACCCAGGTAGAATTAGGACAGTTGATGGCCAATGACCGCCCATTGCATGCTCTTAAGCAATTCGAAGCGGCTCTCGATGAGAACAGTGACCACCTAAATGCCACACTAAGTCTTGCTGAATTGGTTGTCGCCCATTCGAGAATAGGCACCAATGAGACCAGCAACAGGACATCTTCTCCATTTGAATTCTTCATTTCTCATAAGGACGAATTGGCAGCTCATGCCAGAGTTCAAAGTTTATTGGAGACTCAAGTGACCAAGTTTCCTGGCAGATATAGCTCTGAAGCATGGTATTTTCTTGGATGTATATATAGCAAATCCGGCCAGGACAAAAACGCTGAACGTGCTCTCTGGAGATCTGTCGAGATTGAAGAAGCGCGGGCCATTCGAGACTATTCAGTTTCACGTTATTATTAGCTTGAACATATATAATTAATTTTTTTTATATATTAATGTACATTTTGCACTTTTTGCTTAAGTTAAGGATTGGAGCCCAGCTTAGCCCAGACCGGACCTATACTAGCTCATCGCTGGGAATATAATGTGAATTAGCATAACTACGCATCCACTAAGCCATAAAATAAAGTCCATGTCAGAATAAAACCAGACAACCCGGGCAAGATGTCACTAA
The DNA here is from genome assembly GCA_030579895.1 of Sugiyamaella grinbergsii. Classification (NCBI taxonomy): domain Eukaryota; kingdom Fungi; phylum Ascomycota; class Dipodascomycetes; order Dipodascales; family Trichomonascaceae; genus Sugiyamaella; species Sugiyamaella grinbergsii. The sequence goes on from JAKTRT010000005.1 coordinate 248,206, forward strand.
TCCAAACATCGCCAATTGGGCTTACGAAATACGTCTTCGGAGATCCTTTAGCAACGACCAAGAAAATAGCCAAACTGACTAACAACGACGATACTAAGTAGAAAAAAAAACCCTGAAAAGATTCCAACCTTAAAACACCGGCGCCAATGCCCGAAGCTAATGCTGTGATATTTCTGATTCTCATCAGAGCCTGGCTATGTTAGTAATCAGTGGTTCTCCAACTATTGGTTCCTTGGTTCATGGCACGGAGCATGGCACTATAGAACCTTTCCCGGAACATTCGAAGAAAACTTACTCTTTTATTTGATTGAATACTTTCTGGGAAAAGCGGTGATACCGCCCGTTCCCTTACGTCGGACATTTTTATAGAGCTGTGAAATGGCCTAGGTTCGACGTATGGTAGTGTATTGCAGAGTGTTCGTGAAAGTGCCTAGACGCATATAAATTGAGGGTTTGGAGTTTTGCAGTTCACAGGTTTTGAGTTACTACCCAAAATTCAAGCTCACTAAGAAGTTTGGGATATAATCTTGAACAGCAAATGGTATCCAAGTAGGTAGAAAGAATCTATAGAGAGAAAGTCGACGATTTGGAATATACTAATTAATATAATAGCTGCAAGGATTTAAGGAATGGAGTAGCGGTTTGTCTTCAACGATCACCTTGCGTGATGTTGGACCGTAATACTCCGAAGCAGTGTCTGGACGACCCGGAGCTCTTTAAAACATTACCTGAGGATTGCATTGTTTTGTTTAAAAAGTATATGGAGTGCAAGTAAGTATTTATTGTGAATTGAGTGGTGCATGGGTAGCGTATGGGCGAATATTAACACGATTGTAGATTGGGTGCCGTAGATATGAGGAAACGATTCAGAGGTAATGGTCCCAAATCTGTTGGAAAGTATGATAAAGAGTTATCACAGTTATCATCAGGTCAATTTGATATGCAAGAGGAGTTGAGGATACTAGAGGGTAACGATAAGAGAAGTAGTAAATAGGGGTCTTTAATAAGGGTCTTTTTGTACATAGTATTATATATATATTGAGTTAGGACCAGCAGTGTCTAGAAAGAGCAGTGTCTAGGCGGAGTCTATTAATCTATTTAAGAGTAGAACCGATTTCTTCTATTTGCTGGAGTAGGGTATCAATAGTTTCTGTTGTCACACTAGAAGGAATGTTAGTAAAAATACGACAGTGAGCAATGCGGAAAATAGCAAAGTACTTACTTTGGTGAATTGACGACGACTCTGAAGAATTCGCCAGAACCACTGGAATGAGGAGAGTAGTCGACCAAGAACTTTCCCCGTTGGAAAAGTTGACCGACAATTTGACGTGTAATTCTCGAGTTTTCTTCTCCGTTGGCGTCAATGGATTTTAGTTGAGTGGAAGGATGATTGAAGTAGAAACAGGTCTGGAGACAAGGAGGAGGAATATCTGATATTAGTGAGAACTTGGGAGATTTAGACACTTTTCGAGAAAGATACTCGGTTACTTCAAAAGCATGATCAATCCGTTGGGCAAACCCTTTGGCACCGTACCAGTTCCAAGCAAGGTATAACTTCAACGCATCTGATCTACGACCACATCCCATAGTTCCATCAGCAAGGTCGAAGTTCTCATCATCGCCATGACTGTTATGGAAGAGGTACGGAGCCTGAAGAGAGTTTGCTTGTTGAAAAGTCGCTTCATTAGGAACCAATAAGAACGAACATGTGCAAGGGACGCCGAGCATTTTATGGGGGTTGACAGTAATACTGTGTGCACGATGAGATCCATCAAGCTTATGACGCTGGGATGGAGAAAATACTACATTACCACCCCATGACCCGTCAATATGGAACCAGATATTATATTGTTCCGCAATATCAGCAATACCATTGAAGTCATCAAAAGACCCATAGACAGTCGTACCCGCGGTACCATTAATAAATAAGGGAGTGTATCCATCTTTAATCGACTCTTTTATAACTTGTGCGAGATGGTTGATATCCATTGTACCATTCGGTAAAGTATTGACCTTGAACAACGATTCACTTCCAAGACCACAAAGAATGGCTGCTTTTTCAATACTATAGTGACAGTGGTTGCTAGCATAAACAGCAAATCTATGATTTCCATTTCCCTTGGTCTTTGTATCAGGAAACAAAATACTTCTGGCAATATGAAGACTGTGGGTGTTCGAGTACGACCCGCCGGGGAACGTCAGACCGCCCGCTTTGGGGCCGGAATAACCGAACATTTTAGCATATTCATGACTGGTTTTTTTCTCAATCAGAGTCAAGGCAGGAGAAACTGTAAATACATGAACATTAGTATTGAGCATAGACAGAAGGAGATCACCGGCAACCCCGACAGGATTATTTGACGCATATAATTTATCGAGAAATCCATTGTGCCAAGTTACTACCGAGTTGTTCAGCACAGTATCAACATTTTCCAATAACCCATCAAGTCCATGACCATTTTCTGGGAGTGAAATGTTAATAGATTTTGCAAGAGTCGCCGGATCGGCCGAACTACCAAGAGTTCCCTCGGGCGAATCTGCCTTCCTAACATATTCTACAAACGTTTTTGTAAGTGATTCGAGGATACGATCAAGCTCATCAGCCCGACTTAACGAAGAAAACGGTACTGGCATTTTAGATCGGATATTTTTGCAATAGTATGGAATTTTTTTTTTGACTATGTTATAAATATAAATATATTTTCGAGCATCATAAGCGCAGTCGGATTTTTTTTTTTCGCATCATTTCTGACCGCTCGGGTGATCTGTGTGGGGAAGAAAGTTCGGAATATTACATAAAATGATGCAATAGCGCTCGCTGTTTGTAGGCTGAGAATGTTGACACAAGCTGAAATGAGCGCGTGAGGGCGATAAGTATCGTCATAAGGTTATGACATTACACTTGCAAGAGCCTTTGTAGCCATATCAGCTGGTAGAGCTATGATTAACGTATATTATTTAGAAGACTGGATATTACTCATAAATGTATCACATGATAGAACCGCCTGAATAGTTTCCCTATTGTGCTCGAGGAGCCGACGTATTTTTCTCACTGCAGATCAACCTATCGGGAGGATTGACAATGAGCATCCTATGCAAGCGGTTTACATATTGTAGAGTATGAAGAATATTAAGATATGAAATTAATTAATGACTTAAAGACAAATTAAAAAGTAAAAAAAGATACAGAAAAAAATATATCCAAACAAAACAAATAGACCAGTTCTATGTATAAAACCATAGTATAATTGTGCACTGCTTGCCAGTTCTAGCTTCTCCTTAAGATCCCACCCGAGCCAAGGGTCCCGTGAATGGGCAATATTATCTCCTTCACCCAAATCTTAACTGCCCTAACCGATAAAACAACATAATTAAAAAGATACCGCCGTTTAGTTTTCCCGACTTCGTTTTGTCTAGTAATATTCCCTCTGTTTTTAGACTCGCATCTCATAGTCATAATTCCGTAGTAAACATAAATATCTTCCCATTTCGAGGTATAAAATAAATCGTTGTTGATTAAAGATTGAAAGAGAGTAGCTGATAATTCGCCATTGATGTCAAGATTCTCTAAATCATCACTATCCAGCTGATTGACACATGTTATTAATGTAGGTGCTGGTCTAATTGTACTACGATAGTACGAGATGCGCTCCGAAAATTTCATTACTTCATTGCAATAAGTAACTATCTGCGTGTACACAAAGACCATCATAGGCGTCATTTTAGCCGTCGAGCATAGTGGATATCTACTCTTGATGGACGCCAATAACTGGCCAGCAAATATAAATGCGTCTTCACAATTTTCGAATTGCTGTCTATTTTTCTTATCAGTCAAGGTTAAAATTTGAACACGAAAGTCGGATCGTAATTTTTTTTCCAAGTCGGCCTCTTTCTTTCCTGGATCTTTACTGCCCACTATTGTATGAGTTGTAGCAGATTCTTTATTAATTAGTTTTGTAAACGGTCGGAGTTTGTTGTCATTCATATTGCCAAGTAGATATTCGCAATACAGCGGAATAGAAATGATTCAAAAGAAAGCGTCAGACTAATATATCCAGAACTATAGCTCACAGCTAAACTATCAACATTTCACATAAACAATAGTTTCACGGGAATTGCTGACTTCTGGACCCTGTCGATCACTGATTCCAGATTATGCACATTTTCCGAAAACAGCCTCAGTTGAGACCGAATTCTCGTTGCCAGGAGGCCCATAACGACCGTGCAAAGAAGTCTCTCATAAAGCTCCGTATCTTCCATTGCCCTAATCTCCCGTTCTAATACCGTCGTATTGTGACCGCTCCGAAGCCAAGCTACCATTGCAACTCCCAAAAGCGGAATGCATCGTCAACCGCGGAATCAAAAACATCTCATCAAATACATATCATCACAATCCATGAAAATAATAATGGGAATGTTTTATATTAATCGAACCCGGTGATATCTTATCAGTATCTCTCCTCGTTGATGGGCAATTATCGTATTTGCCGTTACTGAAGTGTCGATAAAGGGCCACGCACGATACATATCCCATATTTTGTCGGGTAGCTGTCCTTCGAGCTTACACTCTGCCGACAAGTCTCCGGTACTAATTCGGAAAAGAGCGGAATCCAACTTACATACGCCTAAATTGTTCAACCGATCCCCACATTTCATTTTTTCGTCTGCTGGAAGAATATTTAACCAAAACATATCGACCTGGAATTAGTTATTTGTGACATATTTCCCCCAGAAATTGAAATAAATAGAAAAGCTGATTTGCAAAAGAATATAGCAAATTACACAAAAATATAATATATACCAGCTAATATGGTTGTTTCAATTAGACGGTCTTGGGTAGTTTCTGCTGGCTCCATTAACACCAGGGTCACGTCGTCGCCTCGATTCTCTTTGGCAGTTCGTCATCAATTCCAATATAGAAATTCGTCATCAGCTACTCCTTCAAAAGTGGTTGGATCTCCTGAAGAGGCTCTCGAAGATGTCAAATCAGATATCACTCTTCTTTGCGGTGGGTTCGGGCTTTCCGGCGTTCCCGATACCCTCATTAATGCTCTTGAGAAAAAGTCCGAAGTTCAGAATATAACCGCCGTTTCAAATAATGCTGGTGTTGATGGGTCTGGTCTCAGTAGACTCCTTGTTACTGGTCAGATCACAAAAATGATCGCATCATACATTGGTGGTAATAAAACCTTTGAATCTCTGTACCTGAATGGCAAGATCTCTCTTGAACTCACACCTCAAGGTACAATTGCGGAAAGATGCCGTGCTGGAGGTGCCGGTATTCCCGCCTTTTATACTGCCACGGGCGTTGGCACATGGGTTGAACAAGGTAAATTGCCTGTAAGATATGGTTCAGATGGTTCAGTCATTGAAACCAGTGAACCTCGTGAAACTAGAGTTTTTGAAGATGGCCGTACATATTTACTTGAAAAGGCCATTGCTGGTGATGTAGCATTCGTCAAGGCTTATAAGGCTGATACTTTTGGTAACTGCTATTTCCGTGGATCTTCTCGGAATTTCAATTCTGTAATGGGCCGTGCTGGTAGAATCACAATTGTGGAAGCTGAGCATATAGTTCAACCGGGAGAAATTGTCCCTGAAGATGTCCACCTCCCAGCTATTTATGTGTCCAAAGTGATCCAATCGACTACTCCCAAGCTTATCGAGATTTATAAGAATAGTGTCCCTGCCAATGAAGTTAAAGAACCTACTGCCGCTGATCTCTCGCCTGCCAAGGCTGCTGCCGCTGCAAAGAGAGAAATGATTGTTCGCAGAGCTGCCCAAGAATTCAAGAGTAATGGATATGCTAATCTTGGTATTGGTATGCCCACTCTTGCTCCTGGTTACTTGCCTGATGATTTCCATGTTACGCTGCAATCTGAAAACGGTATTCTTGGTCTCGGTCCTTATCCTTTGAAGGGAGAAGAAGATCCTGATATGATTAATGCTGGTAAAGAAACCGTGACTCTTGTTGACGGTGCCTCTTTATTCGGCTCGGAGGAATCATTTGCTATGATTAGATCCGGCCGCGTCGATTTGACTATCCTAGGAGCCATGCAAGTCTCTGAATTTGGTGACCTTGCCAATTGGGCACTCCCTGGTATGGTCAAGGGAATGGGAGGTGCCATGGATTTAGTAGCCAACCCAACTAAGACCAGAGTCGTAGTAGTTACTGAGCATGTCGACAAGAAGGGACGTTCTAAGATTGTCAAGAACTGTGACTTCCCACTTACTGGCAAAGGTTGTGTTTCACGCATTATCACTGACATAGCTGTATTTGATGTTAATTCTACTGAGGGCTTAACTCTGGTTGAGGTTTTCCCCGGTGTTACTGTTGAAGAAGTCACTCAAAAGACTGATGCTCACTTCAAGGTGAGTGACAGTTTAAAGACAGTGAAACTTTAGTATTTGCATTGTATTAATCAACTTATATGTTTTTATATATGTAATTAGAAGTCCTTAAGATATAGATAGACGATTTCTTTTTTTGTCTCTGCCTAACTTGCGTTGTGTGAACCGATCGCTGGGGGTTTTCTTCACGCAGGACCGACAATTTGGATGCTAGAATGGAGTTGGAAGTTCTAAGTCCCGACCCCGGCATCCTGGCACCACGCTTTTCTGAACTCAGGGGTCACCCCAACCGTTATAGACTTTCTATCTGGTCCTTAGCGACTGAAAAATTCGCCTCCACTCTTTTTAAATATTATTTTGTGTTGCTCAACATGGATCCGATTTTGTCATTGTCAATCTTTTTGCGCCTTCATAACCCTCGATGGAGAACAGCAATTGTATCCGCTATTGACGATTGCGATGACCATCTCCTGGAATAGAGATATTATATATATACATATGTCTATAATTTGCGATACTCGGTCGGCCCATACCAATGTAGTCTATAGCCGGCTTAGCAGAATTCTCTTTCCAATATCAACACGAAGTTAACTCGGACTTCCATGTTTGGCAGTACCTATATTCGGCACTTATAGATTAGGTTATAGATAAGACCAGAATAAGCTGAAGAGTTCCCTACCAATTCTGCCCGTACCGTTATACGGCCAGAACCTTAATTTAAGACTTGTGGAGCATCAAAATTAAAATTCATGGGCACAAAATAAGGTACGAACATGATTAAAGGAACCGCCAAATCCTTCTCATCCGACAGGTCTCGACCGTACCCTCCTGCTAAAGCTTAATCTCATGGGCTACTACGGCAGTAAATGCCGAGCTCTTCCAACAAAAGACGAAAAGATTCTTGCCAGTTCCGTTGTTCGTACTCCCTTGCTCGGATTACTAGCTAGTTTCATGTATTCATTCGCCTTACTCATGAAATTTATAGTAATTGTTCATACCGCATATGCATGTTGTTGGATGATCTCCGGGGACTGAGGCAGACAAGCAACCGAGCGGACTCATATTAAGGTCTTACTTACTAATAGTTGACATTTTGTGTATAAGATCCCTAAAGGGCTCGCGCCAATGATTTCGAGACATATAATTCGCTTTCGATTATCTCACTTATTGTGACATTATTTTTTCCCTTGTGAAGATTAAGTAAATATACCGATTTTCAGAAGAAACAAACAAACAGGTTATGTGGATTTGGACTATAACGATTGATCTATTGCAAAATATTTACTCCCGCGATAACTGCTCTATAAAGATATTACGTAGATTTTAATGCCATTTAACAATCACTTACATTAAGCAAATATACCAATTTATTCAAAAAAAAAATACAACCATGAAAATTACCCTATTAATACACACTTTCTAAAGTCTATAGTCTACTCGCCTGAAATTTCCTTGTTTATATGCTTTCCATCCTTTGGCACCCTCTTCAAATGCATCGTATCCAAACATGAAATCTCTAAACACTGGATCGGCCCATTTGTTTGGACATCCACGGCCTCCAGCTTCAAATAGTCTGTCTCTTTCTTCTTGAAGTGGCCCGTCTTCAAGATGGAATACTTCCATTCCCATATAAGTAGAACCTTGAACAAACATGGTAGTTCTAGATTTACGGATCTTCTCATAAATCTCCAACAAATCGTGAAGCTGAGATTTATCTTCCATGTGGGATAGCAACTCAGTCAAACAGGCAGCATCTTCTACAGCTTGGGCAGCACCTTGAGCCAAGTAAGGAAGAGTAGCATGGCATGCATCACCGAGAAGAGCGAAATTAGCAGTCTCATGAACCCAAGAGTCCAACTCACGAGAGTTCTGCAATCTCCACTTAGCAGTAGATTCTACTAAAGAGATAAGTGACTGGAAACGGGGATCCCAACCTTTAAATAATTCTCGGAGTTCATAAGCATCAGCAGCTTGGATATTAACATCGGCAGGTAAATTATCTGGTGACAGGACAACAACGTTACAGTATTTGCCCCCATGAAGCAAGTATACTACGCAGTGCATCCCAGGACCGAGCCAAAAGTTCAAGTTCGGTTGCAACAGAAATTCAAGCTCAGGAATCTTTTTCATTTCAGAAGTTTTGATTAGCATACGATAGGCCAAATCCCCAGTGTTACATGCAAGATTATTATTTCCAAGGAACTGAGTTCTTGTCTCGGATTTAAGACCATCGGCACCAAGGATCAGATCGGCGGAATAAGTGCTTCCTTTCTCGGTGTGAACATGGTTGTTTTCAAAATCAACCCTTTTGACTTTTTCGCCAAGAATCATATTAACTTTTTCGGCCTGACAAGCTTCAACCAACACATTATGGAAATCAGCACGGTGAACATGCCAATATGGAGAGCCATATTTTTCACTCACATATGGATTCAGCGGTTGTGAAGACAAGACCTTACCATCCTTATAAGCTCTAAGATTGATACCTACTGGGACCATACAGAGTTGTTCCATTTGTTTACTAAGACCCCATTTAGTCAGAATTCGGGTCGAGTTTGGTGGGACTTGGATACCAGCTCCTACTTCGCTCAATTCTGCTGCTTGTTCCAAGACAGTGACTGAATTGCCAGTCTTGGCCAGTCCAATTGCTGCAGCCAGACCCCCTAATCCCGCACCAACGATAATAACCGAGAGGCTGGGATGACCATCATTTGAATTTAACTGAACCATTGTTTGTTAGAATTGATTTGATGAGTATGGTGCGAGTTTGTTGAGATTAGAACTGCGAGATTAGTTCGATAGTTATATACTAGCAGCAGTTCGGTTGATGCATTAGCCGACATCAAGTCATTCCCCAGAGCTAACAGAATTACTCGTAAGTTTTGCAACTCGGCATTTGTATTTGCCAGGCGGAAGTATAGAATATAATATGGTTAGCTTCGATGTGAGTCGGCGTATCCGGGGATCTCATTTACAGTTTTTGTAGAAAATCTTGCACGTAAAAAAAAAAGGTTTAAGAATACGGGAGCCATTTCAGAAAATGTTGGCGGTTAGAACATTGTGCGGCTAGCAAGGAATTGTGCAGAACAGGATTATCCCGACAATTACCCCACAAACGTTTCAGCATTAACAAGCACAGAAGGCTTGGACGGATAAACGTTTCAATGCAGATATGGATAAAGAATAGAGCTGGTACAGAGGGGCATATTTCGTAACTGAAGAGAGGGGGTAGGGGGGGTGATTTCGAGTGGAATAAAAGTGAGATCGACTGACTCAGTAGAGGGTTAAGTAAAAAAGTTATGTTACTACGTGATGAATCAGGGAAACGTTACCACAACAGTTAAGTAATAAATAAATGCAATGCCAAATTTATTTATAAAATATCATATAATATCTAATCTAGATCAGCTACTGGAAGACCGTCGACTAATGTCGCATTCACATTGATTTTTGCTAGGGCGGCCTTTGATTTCTCAATAAACAGCTCTTTAGCCTCGTCATGTGTAACTAGAACAAAATCCTTATGAAGATACCAGTCGCCAACCTTGACACCATACTTTTCAGCAACTTTGGGGTCTTTTATTTGCTTGAGTTCAATTATCAGCTCGCTTTTAACACCAAAAACGGCATCACTGGTCTCATAAGGGTCTCCTTTCAAATAAAGAGCAGTAATTAGCTCATCAAATCCATCCTTCTTGATCTTAAAATGAATGTGCGCTGGTCTATAAGGATGTCTATTGAGAACTTTAAGTAATTTGCCTACTGGGCCGTCGTGTGGAATTGGATATGGAACTGGACGGATACCTTTGACCCAAAAGTTTCCCTCTTTATCACTTTTAACAATACCCCTACAATCAGGACCATCGTGCCCTTCATATTGAGTATCATAATGGCCACTTGAATCGGTTTCCCAGATATCGATCGATCCTCCTTCTATCGGACGGCCTTGAGTATCTTTCAAAGTGCAAACAAATACGCACATCTCTCCCTTACCATCGGATGCAATTTGTCCTCCATTTTCAAACTCATTGGCATGAGTATGAAAAGGACCAAGAAGGGTTCCGATCGTAGCATTAGGCGGCTTCGGGTGACTGATTCCGTCTACCAGAACCGATAATCCCAGAATGTCGGAAAGAAGAATAAATTCCTGTCTTTCATCAGTGCAGATTTTACCAACTTGAGTCAAGAACATGATTGTGTTCATCCACTCTTCGGTTGTAAGTCTTGTTTCTCGTGCAAAATCATGAAGATGGGTTACGAGACGATGTATAAGAAATTGAAACCGGGGATCATTAGATTGAGAGTTGATGATGTTTGTATTTTCTGTGATAGTCTCATCGGTCATATTAATGACTTCTCGGCCCTTCTTGGTGAGTGTCATTTTTTATACTAAGAGATTGTTTTTTAAGTTAACTGTGGGTAAAAATTGGATTCTGTGGGGGAAAAAATGGACAATTCAAAGTGTTCCAATTGTTTTTTTATATACGGTATAGACTAGATAAAATGTATCGGATGAATGCTTTACCTTTGGGGTTGGGACTATATTTTGTGGAGATCCCCACAAAATGTACTCCCGCTTCGCAGCAGGTAGATCATGTACAAACGTCAAACGTTCATCCGAGAGCTTAAATGGCCTTCGTGGGCGGCATGACATGTATATTCATGCTTAAACATAGAAGTCATTACATAGCTGTGTGAAGTAGAACGTTAATGATCAGAACTTAGTAATTATCTTCAGAACTTAACCCTATACATGCTGTGGCTTGTCTTAGCATTTTTCGAGGGGCTCGCTTGCCAGAGAGAGCCTCAAATAGTTCTATAGACTGCTCATTTAGTATCTCCAGGCCCCGAACGCCTTTCCACCCGTTAGACCGCCTGGATTCAAACTGGTCGACAAATTTTGTTGTAATTTTATTGTAGACAAGCTAGAGTTATGTTAGTAATTAAAATCGGTTGAAATCATTACGACATCTTCTTGTAACGTACGTCTAAACCTAAACCTCCATATGTATTCGACAGCCAGCTGTCGGGTACTTCAAATGACGAAACAGGCGTACAGTTAATAATTATCGTAGGGGCCGTAATATTGGTAGGCCACTCTTCAGTTAGAGAATCAATTATACCAATCGAAATCATAGGAGTCTCACTATTTTCGTTTTCAAAAGAAAGAGTTCCGAAACTGTTAGGTTTGGTAGTATCAGGTTTGAGGTTATTATCTTTACGACTAGTGTACCTCATGGACCATACCGTTGTGCTTGCAACGTCGATCTTAGAAGTTCCTGGTGCTGCTGTTGAGGATGTTGACAGGTTTCCATATTCTCCTTCAAAGTGAGCAACCAACTTTTCAGCGTTTTCTCTAGTTCGGTTATGAATGAAGATATTGCGAACCCCAAGGTATATTAATGCGAATATTGCTGCTCTGGCAGCACCTCCTGCTCCGATAATAACTGCAGTCGTGGTAGGAGTAATGCTTCTTGTGCTTAAGTTCTTCACAATACTTGTCAGCACTCCTCTCCATTCAGTATTTTCTCCATGAAGCGCAATGGGATGGAAAGATTTCCTGTCCCTTATTGAGATAACAACATTGCATGCACCAATGATCCTCACGTACTTTGAAACAGTGGATAATTGATCAATAATCGACACTTTCAGCGGCCAAGAAATGATTGCTCCACCAAAATCGGGGCTAGAGAAGACTTCTTGGACTTGAGATGGCTTAGACATGTCTTCAGTATAAAACTCATCTGATAAACCCATATGATCTAAGCACTGCTGATACATAGTGCGAGTGTTTGTCTTTAGATGTTGTCCTAATCTATAGAATTTTTGCTTTGGAACTAAAAATAAGCTATAGAGACTTTGGTGGGCATCTTGTATTGTCAGAACATCGCCTCCTTTGTTTGAAAATTCTCCTAAACAAGGATTTTTATCGGATAGTGAATAGAAGCTATCTGGGTGAGAAAGCAGAAAAGGGTGGTCTACGGGAGACAACACTGAATTAAGACATCTCGACGTCCTACCTAATGGACCATTGTTATAAGCAATAATCGGCTGGCTGTAGCTATTTGTATTTCTAACTTCGTTCAGGGCAGTGAGCAAGTTGAAATTGTCTTTTATAGTTAATGCATAACTAGTTATTTTCATAATATCGCATCCAATGTTGAATCCACCTGACAGTTGCTTGGAAAACTTTGTAGATTCCCAGACACTCGTTGTAACGCATCCTATTATTTTTGTAAATTTCTTCTTTGATACTAATGATTGAATAACCCGCTCAGGTAGAAATTCGAGCCATATGGTGGTGTAGTCAATATTCAATCGCAAACTGAAGAATAAAAGTTCAATATATAATTCTATCCAGAAGTCCGGATTACCATTAGTATTGATGTTGAGAGATTCTGGTTTGGTGGTGAAAATCGATTTCGAGAAGTTATAAATAATTGGAAGGTTTGAGATACGACGGATATAGGCAACTTGATCCGCGACATAGGTTAATACATTTCGGCCCTTGGTCAGAGCACAAAGAGCAAAAAGGTCCACCCGTATTTCCAGTGCATCAACGCCAACCGCTACATCTTCGATATCAATGTCTGCTAATGAAACGTCGAAAAACGGTAGCAACAGGGAGTGGGAATAGACCTGGAGGTTATTTCTTTTTGAGGATAATGGACTCCAAGTAGATATTGAAGTAAAATGCGGCGGGGAAGGTGAATCAACATGACTACCATTTGGACTTTTATTTGCATATCTATCAATGACTCCGTTACTGCACATATCCTTTACATTATCCCCATATATATGGTCGACAAAAGTGAGAAAGTCCCGTTCAAGTCTTTTTAAACCTATTGGAATCAGCGGAGATCCGTTGACACTCGGGTAGTATACCGAGGACACAGCGATCTCACTGTCTACTACAGGCTCAGGACTTTTACTATCGGCCTTCGGAGTCATTAGACGGCTGGCAGCGGCCGCATCGGCGTCTTCATCAGTAATATATCTCAAGCCTAAATTGACAAACTCAAATGTAGAGCATAGTCTATATAGAGGAGTCCGTTCCAATGCCTGTTTTAATAACCGATCATGATCAGCATGGGGACTAAGATATTCACTGACCTCATCCTGGCTCCTTGTAATGTGAATTATTGGCATTTTCGTGATATATTGCATGAGCACCGACCGACAAGGCTCTTCTACCGATGAGCTGGATGAAGCAATCACGCAATTGGTTGGATTTCTTGCCAGAATGGATTGCAACAGTTCTGCTTCTTTTCTAATCAGTTCTTGGTTTCCATATTTTGCTCGGAAGGCTTCAGAGGAGATTCCGGCCAAGGTTTCGAACGTGGTGATTAGATCGACAAACCTCCTTTTCAGCGATATAGCTGCTATTACTGCCAGAGTGGATTTGCCGACTCCTCGGCTTCCAATAAGGATCATGGTAGCATCTTTAGAGTAGCTGAGACCAAACCCCATTGATTTCAACCACCAGAGATTACCGTTCGGGTCATTTTTGTCCTCGTCCATTATTGGGGCCTGGGAACGGCGAAATAGCTAGTCCACGGGGGTAAATAAATTTGTGAGCTGTAGCGGAATGGCTCTTGAACCAAACAGGTTTTTCACGCCACTTTATTTTTTGAAATTCTTTTTTTTTTTTTTCGCCTGCTTGACTAAATAATGTAAATGATATGAGAGAAACTGGAGAAGTTACCGCTTGATCGAATAGCTAATGGCTGACTCTGATTCGGACGGAACAAGATTCCGTCCTTTGGAATATGGGCCAGACGCAGTAAGGCGGATGTGCATGCAATGCCCTAGCTATCGGTTAATATCTTGCCCAGCTATTAAATACATGGGCATGGGTTGTCTACCCAGGAGCCTTAGGTTTGCAACGGCTAAACGACAAATCCTGCCAATATAGTCTTGACATCCGCAGAAAATAAAAACTGCTCTAACTTCAAGATTTCATTAAATTCCGCAATACGAGATGACAGCGGATCTTCCGCGGCTGGTATGCATCTACAAGTTTTAAAACAAAAGCTATAAAACTGGGCATATCAAGTATGCAGATAATAGATTCTCTCACTTTGTGGCGACAGTTGTCAGTTCTGCCCACCCCGGACCGTACGAAACCCCAGATTTACTTCAACCCCAGAAACAGTTCTGCCGGCCGGTCCCCTGTTAAGTCGCCTCGCCCCTTCCAAGGCCAGCCCTGTAACGGTGGTCGATAATTATTTCAAACTATAATTGAACCTTAATGGGAAGGAAAGCAACAGGCTTTGGCTTGCTGTTTGTCTTGTCACCTTACTCGTTTATATTTCGTGGGGGGTGTGAGCTCGAGCCGCCCGCGCATACCCCCAACTAACTGGGTTTCACGATCTACCCGATCTGCCCGAAGTGACGGGCAAACCTTTATCCATCGCTTTGCCAGTGTATCGATAAATGATACACACAAGGAGAGCGAGTGCCCTTGCGTAAAACTTCTGCCGATATTCATTCTCGAATGAGGCATTGATCGAGTAGAAAATACCTGGAGCTGTCAAGAATGCAAATATGGTAAACTCGGCCAACTCCCGAGAGGAAATTCCAAGTAATAAGAACGAGGTGGATACTACATCACAGTCAGCTACCAAGCGACACAGAGTTAGTCGAGCTTGCCTGCAATGTCGTAATAGGAAAATCAAATGTAATGGACAAGAACCCACCTGTGGGTCGTGTACTGGGTCGGGAACCAGGTGTGAATATAGCGAGCCGAAAAAGAGAGGGTTGGCGCCAGGATATCTTCAACAGCTCGAGGATTATGTTAAGAAAATCGAACAAATACTCGGAGCTTATATCATGAGTACTGATCATGGTGAACAAGAACTACTTAGCATTTTGGACGGTCTGAATGAAGCCCAAGATATGGCTGATGGACCGAAAGATGAAACAGATAAAATCTGGCTTCAATCGGCCGTTTATAAAAGGTTGAAAAATAATATAGCTACTTTTGCCGATACTGAAACATCCTACCATAGAAGGAGGTTATTAACAACGCCCAGTACATCGACGGTATCTGGGGGTAATACCAGTTCAGTGAATGAGCTGCTGGTTGACCGTAAGAATGAAGATAGATCAGAGGCGGCTCGTCGCCAGCGAGGCAAGCTGCTATCCTCTAGTAATATCCCGAAATTAGATGATACCAATACTGCAAACGTTTCTTTCGTCAATGAAGATGACCGTTATCTTTTCCTTGGTTCTAGTAGCGGTATGACGTCTGACTTTCACCCAAGTCAGCCACCTCGACCACAAGTCCAAGCCGCTTCATTATTCCTCATGGGTACTAATAACCTTATGAAGTGGGGTCTCGATTCTATGCCATTGACTGATCGAATTCCTCTACTAGATAACTACTTCTCCTATGTACATTCTTGGTTACCAATGGTAAACAAAGTGGACCTAATTAGAACTGCATATTCGATGGAATCATTTTCTGGTTCTGATAGAGAATTGTTGCTATGGGCAACATTAGAATTCTCCTCTCACGTCTCACGAAAGGTACGAGACTTGAATTCATTCCTAATTCAAACTCAGAAGCTTCTGGCAGAAAGTGCGCTGGGCGTGGGTTCATTAGAAAAAGTCCAGGCTTTGTTAATAATCTCGTTACTACTTGTGTCCAAGGGGTACTGGGATAGTAGCTGGAACTCAGTAGGCATTGCAGTTCGAGTGGCCATTCAAATGGGAATTCATGTTTTCAATTCCAAATCTTCCGTTTTCTCAAAGAGAACTTGGTATGCCTGTTGTATTATCGAAACTTTAATAGCTGCCAGGTTGGGCCGTTCACCGCATATCTCAGATAGTGATTTCGAAGTTGATCCTCTAGAAGAGGATGGGTGGGAAGAATGGGAGTTATGGAAACCCATTCAAGCCCCATATGCGGCACTTACCGCGAGCTTCGATTCTGATTCAGGCAAATCGAGATCTTCCACGCTCTTCCAAGCCAAGACTGAGTCTTGGTCAGCAGAACCGGCGCGAAGTTTGTCCATATTTAATGCTTTATTACCACTAGTCAGGTTGCTGAACAACCTTATTAGCCAAGTTAACCAGCCTTCATTTTCAGTACGGCCTCGAGTACAACGATCTTTGTTTTATAATGATCTCACTTCAAAACTACACCTATGGAGCAGAAATTTACCTGATCATTGTTCGCTATCAGACCTTAGTATGAAGGTCTCTGAAGCAATTGCACCTCATAAAATTAATTTATATTTGACGTTTGCAACTACCGCTTCGTTATTTTATACAACTGATGAGTTTTCAAATAGCGCATCGAGTTATTTCTTTTCTCAGGACAATCTTCCAAGTATAACGTCACAATTATTACTAAACTTTGGTATGGCGTTTACACCGAATCAGGCATCCCCGTTTTTTGAATACTTTTGCTCGATTCCTTTATTATTGGCATTGAAAACGAACTCGATTAGGCAGATGAAGTGTCCTGGGATCTCTGCTAGCTCAGGCCGAAATGATATAGTTCCAATAGCGTTCTTGGAAGAAAGTCGGCCAGGAGTTACCTCGCTCAGCTTGCAGTACTTTACAAAGGAACGATTCCCGGCTCTTGCTGAAGAGATGTCTACAGCTGGTTATGATAATAAAAAGTATACCCGGAATTCTATGCACGGATTAACGAATGCATTGCAAGCGTTTGCTGCGGCCGCTACTCTTGAATCTGGTTTGCTGTCCCATGGACCCGTAAGTAGCATATATTAGAGTATTATTTGACCCCAGCGACACCGTACTAACGTTTTGTAGTCTAAAATTGAATCGGCGTTTGGCAATAGTAATGGGCCCGTACTGTCATCTACAAATAGTCATCGGCCAGGATCAGCAGTCGCAGCGGCAGCAGCGTTTCCAGATGACCGAAATTTGGACTGGGAGCATCTAAAGAGCCTTGATTTATTTGGAACGAGTTCTCGGTAAGTTTTTTTGTTTCTGTCTTCCAAATCATGTGGCACGTATAGACTTAATCCATATAGCACGAGTACTAACTATCACTTTAGATCTGGAGACAAAAATGTGAGTAATGTTTCGATGGAAGACATGTCGATGTCGGTCCCAGAATTTCTCCACAATCTAGGGTTTTTAGACCGATCGGGCTAAATCTTATTTATAAAGACTATGGATTATGATATTTATAAAATTCATTTGAATTAAATATATAGAACCAAATATGGGTTTACCCCGGATTTTTCGCTGATCTGCCAAGGGATGCAGGGAAGGGAGGGCTAACCGTGCGCTCAGAGTGGATAAACGTTTTTCAGCGCGAGTGGGGGCTCTGCTTGTTTGAGCTAATGGCGGCCGACGCTACACCCACTACAAGGAAATGCATAGGCAATACAAGATAGGATCGAGCCGTATTATTGATGACGGCTGACAGTTTACCCTAAGATGATTTTATTTTTTTGAATATATAAACGAACATTTCGTTTCGGTTGCTCGTATATATTTTTTTTGGTTTTTGAATGAAATCAAGACTGATTAGATATAGTTCACAACGCCAGTGCTGTTATATAAAACCAAAGATAGGGTCGCATTTTTCACTTGGACGACATTACTCAAAAATGACCGCTGGAAACGATAAATCGGAACAACAAACTCAAGCCCCGGCTGAACCAGCTAGATTTGGACTCGAGTCTCAAATTAAAAGAAACCCTCATGGAGACTTCGCCAAGGTCCAAAGAGAACGTCCTGTATTTGAGAAAAACGTTCAATTCCATTTTCATCAAACAGTAGATATTGACTGGAAAGTCGGATCTGGTGCTAATGATAATGATTGGAAAAAGCATAAGAAGCTTGAATTAGATCCTTATGGATCCGGCAGAAATCCGGTGGATAACTACAAGATGCTCATTTCTGCCATTGCTCCAAGGCCAATTGGATTCGTGTCGACCATTTCCAAAGATGGTATATCTAACTTGGCTCCATTTTCATACTTTACATTTGTTAATCATGACCCTCCTATCTTTTGTATTGGGTTCAGCAAAGGAACCGGCGCTCCAAAAGATACCGCTGCTAATATTTTAGACACTAAAGAACTTACGATTAACATTATTTCAGAATGGTTTGTGGAAGCAGCTAACTACTGCAGTATTAACGCTCCTAGCGGTATTGATGAGTGGAAGTTATCCGGGTTGACGCCAGTTCCATCTTCCAAAGTTAAGCCTCCTCATGTGGCTGAATCTGCGTTTTCGGTTGAGGGCAAATTGATCCACAGTCACGAATGGGTTTCCAAGGTCAGTGGAAACCCCTCTGGAACTTTATGTCTGGTTGAAGGTATCAACTTCCATGTTCGGGAGGATATTATCAATGAGCAGATGAATATTATTGACCCTGCCAAGCTTCAATCAGTGTCAAGATTAGGAGGTATTACATATGGACGTACTACTGGAGGATATGATCTTCCCCGTCCCGATTATGACAGCGAATCCAAGAAACCTGAATTCGAGGCTGCTTTAGCTAAGGAATAAGTAATATGTATGGAATATAATGTTAATAAGCTTCATAGACTGGCATATAAAATGCTAACAGACGTTCACTCATTGTAGCCTTTCCGTAAAAGTAGTAAAACAGTTTTTTATTATTATATATATATCTATTCTCTAGCTATAAGAGCAGCATAGCCTTGACCAGTAGACATACACATGGACATTATACCTAACTCGCCGTCAAGAGCATGAAGGTCGTTGTTTAAGGTAGCGACCATGCGACCGCCAGTAGCGCCAAGAGGGTGTCCCAGAGCAATAGCTCCACCATGAGGGTTAACCTTGTCTGGATTAAGTCCTAAGCTCTTCATGCAATAGACAGATTGGCTGGCAAAAGCTTCATTAAGCTCCCAGACATCAATGTCGGATTTATCAAGTCCTGCTCTGTTCAACAATGCAGGAATGGCAGCAGCAGGACCGATTCCCATGAGACTGGATGGAACACCAGCTGCTTTCGAGGCAATGAATCTAGCAACTGGTTTAAGACCAAGTTCATGGGCTTTAGCACGAGTAGTAAGTAACACTGCGGATGCACCATCAGAGATTTGGGAAGAATTACCAGCAGTGGTGGTACCATCTTCAGCAAATACAGGTTTCAAGGAAGCTAGCTTCTCAAGTGAGATACCAGCCCTGATTCCATCGTCCTTGGCAACATTAACGAGATCTGGAGACTCGATGCCATTTTCATCAACAAATCTAGCGTCGACAGCGACAATCTCTTTGGCGAAATGGCCACTTTCAGTAGCCTTGGCAGCTCTTGTGTGACTGAGATAAGCAAAATGATCCTGCTCCTCACGACTGAGTCCATACTTCTTAGTAACATTCTCAGACGTAATTCCCATTGGCATAAGAACATTTTTGGCCTCGTCAGAAGCTTGAGATTTAAAAGAATCAGAAATCCGCACTGGGATACCTCTATGAGGGAAGTAGTCAAAGGTCATTGACTCTACACCAGCAGCAATACCGACATTGATATCCCCAGAGCGAATGGCAGCAGCCAAGTATGACATGGCTTGAGCTGACGAACCACATTGTCTATTCACTGTATTTGTGGTGGTAGATATCGGGAAGCCAACACTCTTAACTGCCAATGCACTAGACTTTTGACCACCAAGAGTCTGAAGAACAGTCCCGACAAGGACGTCATCCACAACATTCTTGTCAATTCCTGATCTCTCCACAGTAGCAGCTAATATCTTGGCTAGGAGTTCTTCCGGGTACATATCTTTAAGCCCGCCTTTTTTGGCTCTTGTAATTGGAGTCCTTAACGCTGATACAATGACAATATCGCTTGGGCTTTTTTCTAGAATTGTCCGTAGTCCTGATTTTACTGACATGATGAATGAATATGTTTTTAAGTACAGGTGAAAGTAACGAACTTGTATAGCAAATATGAATTATATTCTCTTTATTCCGCCGATTAATAGTCGACTCAAGATATATATTATAAATCTAGATATACATGTCTAACTATGTCTATTTGGTCGAGGAGAATCTCGGAACACGTCCATGACGGTTAAGCGCTTACCCCAAGTTACGGGCTAGGGTTGGCGGATAAGTGACCACCCGACAGATACTTGTGGGTAGAAGAGGACGGGTTCTCTAAGGTAGGCCGAGAACCAATCTGGAATATCGGAAGAACATGGCTGTAGATGTTGACCACAGAATGAAGGGTATGGACATATAGACCGATGCAAGCGATGAAACTGATCTGCTGAAAAGTAACGGCGGCCGTAAGCGAAGTCGCTTTCAAGCTTCCAGCGCCTCGCAATGCGCTAGAGAACATTGCGAGAAAAATTGTATCACGTGACTTAATTGCACGGCTTATCGTTCAGTACTATTAGAAATGTGTTCCGATAATCTCTATCTCATCGAATATTTCTTGATTTCCAACTCATATTCATCCCCGCCTCGTTAACTCTTACTGTCTTTCATTATGACTAATGAAAGGGGCAGCAGTAGAGGGGGTGACGGTAAGGAATGGAAAGAAGATGGTCGGCCATACTCTCAATCATCCAGCTTCGGCTCTTCTGGTGGCAATGGTGCTCGGACAACCAAAGCTTTGTCAGAATTGGAAAACTTAGAAGCTTGGTCAATGGATCAAGATGATTTGGAGAGAGATATTGCTATCAAGGTAAGATTTTTTCTGTTTTATTTTGGTTTTGCTTCAGTAAAACTTTACTAACTAAGCAGGCTACCGAAGCTATGGGGAAAAGAGATGACGAATTGGATTCTAAACGTCTCGACAAAACTGAAAAATCAAAGAACGAGTTCGAAAACCGTATTTCCAGGTTGGAAGATAGATTGGCAAACCCTAATGTTAGAATCAGTCAAAAGGAACAGATTCGAGAGGAGATTACAAGAATTCGCGATGTTCATTTGAAAGCTCTGAATCAAGATCTAGCTGATATCCGCCAACGGATGTCGCAGAGGAAAGATGAAGTTGACGATATTAGTATAAGCACGCTTCCATCTGGGTCTTCTTCCACTCATCCTGTTAGTAAGCTAAAAGGTGAATCACAGCATGACTATCTTGTTCGTACTGGTAAAATCACTCCTTTCGCCAAGGGCGACAGCTTTGAGAATTCTTTCAGCAATCGTCCGACATCTCATCAGAATCTAGTTGTTCCAGGTATGGAACTAGAAGAAACCGACGACGAGGATGATGACACTGAGGAGGAAGATAGAGAGTTTATTATAGAGCGTTATCAGAAGAAGCACCAACTGGAAAAGAAGCTGTCGGAGGTGAAGAAAGAGCAGCCAGAAGCCATAGACGAACATCGACCCGAACAGATTGTGATTGATGAGAATAGTGAGAATGATGAAGTAGCTGAAGACGATCAAAGGCCAGAGAGTGACGAATACGAAGACAAAGAGGAGGGGGCTAGTGACGAAGAAGAGTATCTGCCGGATGACGGTACGCTTTCCGATGTTGAACCTGTCCATGTGAAAGAAGAGCATAACGATGAATATGACATGATAGATGAAGATATAGACGAACCGTATGATCAAACAGAAAGAAAACGGAAACGGAAGAGTGTGGATTTATCAGGCATGGATGACGGTAATGAACTTGTTTATCGACAAAGAATGGCCAAATGGGTCGCAAAACGAAAAGCATACCGGAAGAAATTCAGCTCGCACGCCGACGAAGCTAATACAGAAGATTTCGAAAATCGTCAAGAATGGCAAATACCTCACCCTACTTATCCAGATGCTGTCTTTGATAACGACTTCAGGATTCCTGGTGACATATACACTAGTTTGTTTGATTATCAAAGAACAGGTGTGCAATGGTTATGGGAATTGTATTCTCAAAAAACAGGTGGCATTGTTGGTGATGAAATGGGACTCGGTAAAACTATTCAGATCGTCTCATTCATAGCGGCACTCCATTACAGTGGAAAACTGGATAAGCCAGTACTGATTGTGTGTCCTGCAACTGTTATGAGACAATGGGTAAACGAATTCCATCGATGGTGGCCTGCTCTTCGAGTGGTCATCCTTCACTCCATTGGATCGGGTATGGATCCTTCCAAAGAGCAGCAAATTGAGCAGGCTCTGGCTGACTTGGGTCCTGAAGATCCGCTGACGACCGGAGAAATCAAAAAAAGGGCTGGTGCTAAAGCCCTCGTCGATTCCATAATGAGTAATGGGCATGTTCTTATTACTACCTACGTTGGAATGAGAATTTATTCTCGATATATCTTGCCTCAGAAATGGGGCTATTGCGTACTCGATGAAGGTCATAAGATTCGAAACCCAGATTCAGACGTTTCCTTGAAATGCAAACAAGTCAAGACTGCAAATAGAATTATCTTGTCTGGTACCCCCATTCAAAATAATCTTACCGAATTATGGAGTTTGTTTGATTTCGTCTTTCCCGGTAGGTTAGGCACATTGCCAGTATTCCAAAACCAGTTCTCCATTCCCATAAACGTTGGAGGATACGCAAATGCAACTAACGTACAAGTTCAAACTGCTTATAAATGTGCGGTTGTATTACGCGATATTATCTCACCTTATATGCTGAGAAGAATGAAGGTAGATGTTGCTACTGATTTACCAAAAAAGACAGAGAAGGTTTTGTTTTGCAAGCTGACAAAAATTCAAAATGACGCATATATAAGCTTCCTCAAGTCCAACGAAATGAAATCTATCCTTTCTGGCAAGAGGCAGGTGTTATTTGGAGTTGATATATTACGGAAAATTTGTAATCATCCCGACTTGGTAGATAGAAATGTGTTGCTTAAAACTTCGGATTACAAATATGGATCGTCTGCAAAGTCGGGCAAAATGCAGGTTGTGAAGGCACTGATTGAGCTATGGAAAACTCAGAATCATAGGACTCTGTTGTTCTGTCAGACTCGTCAAATGCTTGATATCTTGGAAAACTTTGTCCGCGATTTTGATTTTGCGGATGGTGATCGGTTGCGGTATCTCCGCATGGATGGATCCACTCCAATTGGATATCGCCAGGGACTGGTGGATACTTTTAATACTGATCCTACTTATGACGTATTTTTACTGACTACCAAAGTGGGAGGACTTGGCATTAACCTTACTGGTGCTGACAGAGTAATCATCTATGATCCTGACTGGAACCCCTCAACAGATGTTCAAGCAAGGGAACGGGCTTGGAGATTGGGTCAAAAGAAAGATGTTGCTATTTATCGGCTGATGACTGCCGGTGCTATTGAGGAGAAGATTTATCATAGGCAGATTTTTAAACAATTCCTGACTAATAAGATTTTGAAAGATCCCAAACAAAGGAGATTTTTTAAGACGAATGATCTTCACGATCTGTTTACTTTGGGGGACTCGGAAAGTGGTACTGAAACTGGGGATATGTTTTCAGGCACTGAGCGTACTGTGGCTAACAGTAGCGATAGTATTCATAGCGGTACTTCGAATAACGTTGCCCAAGAAGATGATCTGTCTCAGGTTGCCAGTATGGGTGGAGTCGCCGGTCTTGAAGATTTTAAAACTGGTAATGAAAATGATCAGAGTGACAATGTGAGGAATCCTACTTCTGCGGATCATGAAGACAGTGTTTTGGACGGGATATTTGCTAAATCGGGTGTTCAAAGTACTCTTGAACATGATTCTATCATGGATGCTTCCAGGCCGGATACTGTTCTAGTAGAAAGAGAAGCAGCGAGGGTTGCTACTCAGGCTGCCAATGCATTAAGGGAGTCGAGAAATGTAGCAAGAAAGGCTCAAATAGGCACGCCGACATGGACTGGGCGATTTGGAAGCGCTGGAAGATCCAATGGTGGCAGACCAGGTATTGGCAGCTTAGGCTCTGCCTCACCAAGGTCTTCCTCTCGTACTCCTGACTCTCGAATGTCAAGGACTTCGTCCCCAGCTGTCGATGACAATGGGCTGTCGTCCATGTCTATTTTACGAAACATTCGTCATAAAAGGGAGTTGGAAGAGAAGGAGAAATCGACTGTTGGACTCGACAGTGGATTGCAAAGTGGTAGCTTGGCCTCTAGAACGAATATGCTTGGTGAGATAGTTTCTTACCTTGTGACTCAACCAGATAAAACAGCCAAGTCAGCATCTATTCTGAACGCATGTAACATCAGGATTGATGATGCTCAGGAAGTTGCTACCATCCGGCAAATGTTGCGAAAGGTCGCTACCTGGGATAGGAATTTGTCTGCCTGGACTTTAAAGGACGAATTTCTTTCTTAGTCTGTATATAAGTATATTTATTTAATTAATTATTAGTTGATCTATTGATGTTGGTACCACCACGATTGTTTAAACGGGCGCCCCCTTTTGGATTTTAGTATGCTAATAATAATCTTAAGAAAATGTATCAGAAAAAATATACAGGATTCGAACCTGTAACCTACTTCCACGACAGGGCTTGAACCTGCAATCTCCTGATTCGTAGTCAGACGCCTTGCCAATTAGGCCACGTGGAACTCTTATTAAACTTTTTCATTTTGCATCTTCATATAGTCAGTTCTAAGTCAACACATCACATGATATGCACCTGATGTCTGGCCCTAACCCTCTTCTCTTTTCAGCTGTATGAATGAAGGTATTCAACTTTTCAGCTTGATTAATCAAGCATTATTACTGTGTTGAAGTGTGTTCTATCTGGCCTACCGTTATGCTATAGGATTCTCTCCGGAAGACATTGTGAATCCGGGTCTGCCAAAGGGGCTTTAGGCAGCTTCTTTGAAAGGTTCAACATCAACAATCGACCACATAGGTGCGCCTGTGGGGAGAGCGAGGATGTCAGACACCTTTTGAGTGAATGTCAGCGAACTGAACGATATCGAATCATCCTACGTAAAGTCTCTGATACGTTAGATCTCAAAGTTCTTCTTGATATCTCAGTAGGTTTACAGGTCGAAGACCTAATTTGCCGAACGGTGTTCCCGTATGTTCATTGGAATTTCAATGGGAAATCCAGCAACATCGCAACATTTCGAAATCAAACTATATCCAATAATCAGCCTGAAACCGGGCCAATATCAGAACAGTCCTCCTTAGAGATAGATAAGTCATGGAAATTTATTTGTATAATTTATTTGTTGTATAGGACTTTAATCAAGATATATTCATTCATTCATTCATTCATTCATTCATATAGCATTCATATAGCATTCACAGTAGTAAAAGTAAGTATACAGTACCCTAGCCCAATACAAAACGTGATCTATCTCACATAGCCACGTGATCAATTGATTCTCTTTAGGGATCGAGAAGATCTTCATTTTCGAAAATTTAAAAATCTGCCTTGCTAGCTCAATCGGTAGAGCGTGTGACTCTTAAGGCTCTTAGAGATAAAAGTCATCACAAGGTTGTGGGTTCGACCCCCACGTAGGGCTTCTTTTTTGAATTCTGAGAAGGAATACTTTTTCATTAATAACCGTTAGTTATCTAATCTGAAATATGTATAATCTCATCGACTCGATAGCGGTGGGGAGACAAATGTGTAAGAATTATATCATGTTTATTAGCAATATCATTATTGTAAGTGCATTTTACACTTAGATTACAATTAAATATATAAATTATAAATTTTATCCCTGCCAGCCGTTATTAGGAAACGTCTTGGGATTCTTCATCTACTTTCGGGGCGGTCTTTGAGTCAAGCACATGTTGCTTCGATTCATACATAATATCCAGTGAGTACTCTTTCACAAAAAAATTTAGAACAAGCGCTGTACTCGCAAAGGCCACCAAAACAATATAGATAAATCGTACAGCATCGTCAAACACCAAGATCAAGGCAGTCTTAATGGGAGAATCGGGCATATGTTTGATTACTTCCACCAGAGCAACAGCTTGTGAGCTATCTTGAAATTCAGAAAGCAAAGGATCTTGACCAATTTTAAGGGATAGCCTATTCGCAAAAATAGATCCACCCATTGCGACACCAATTGCTTGGCCCATTACTCTCACGAATGCCAGCATTGAAGCAGCATAAGGAGTATTTTCGTTTGTATTGGGAGCAATGACGCTGATATTCAACGACGCGAACAGAATTCCTGCTCCAATAGAAACAGGAATATTCAGTCCAATGAACTGGCCAACAGAAGTATTGACTTTCAATAGATATAATAGACAGGTGCCAAGTGTACAACATCCCCATGCAAACCACGATTGATATAAATAATGTGAGTATCTGGCAATCAATTGGCCGGATATAATTGCCATCGGCGCAATTGTAATAGTTTCTGGCAAAGTGGCAACACCAGATATTAATGCTGAATATCCTTTAACTCCTTGATAATATAAAGGCAAGTAATAAATTAGGCACCACAAGATAAGGCCATGGAACAAAACCTGAATGTATCCAATAAAGGCACTTCGGTTATGGAATACTACCAATCGAACCATTGGCTCAGCAGCAAACATATACTCGTAAAAGCAGAACCCCACTAACCCAGCGATACCGACTAATAACGGAACAAGTGTATGATAGGACACCCAAGGAAAGTTGACACCGCCAAATGTAATTCCTAATAATAGAGAAGTCATTGACGCTGTGAAAATGGAAATTCCAACATAGTCGATACGCCTGAGTTTCTGATACATAGTAGAATGATCCAAGTGCATTCGAATTAAAACTGGCACCAAGACCAAAGAAATTCCGCAAATGGGTAAATTAAAGTAGAAAATCCATCTCCAAGTAGAGGATTGAGTAACTCCTGTGGCAAATATAGGAGCCACAATAGTTCCTAAGGCCCACACAGAACCAATGAACCCGAAATATTTGCCTCGTTCGCGTAAGGGTACTAAATCCGTAACGATGATTTCGGTAAGAACCAATATACCACCGCCTCCTACTCCTTGAATGGTTCTACCAATAATCAAAACAGTGAAATTATGAGCAACGGCACAAATAATCGACCCGATAGCGAATATAAGAGTAGAAATCTCTGTCAATGGCATTCGACCAAAGATCTCTGATAAAGACCCAATAGTGGGGAGGAAGACGGCAGAGCTTAACAGGTATGCACTACCAGTCCAAATCGCTTGAGTGGTTGTACCGTTCAGTTCAGAAGTGATGACAGGCAAAGGGGCGCCAATGGCTGTAGAATCGACAGCAACTAGAAGCGTTAAAAGCATATATATACCCATAATCATAAATCCTCTTTTACTGAGTTTGAAGGGAATGTCTGTTGATAATGGATCGTTGCTTTCATCTTGATCACCTTTCTCTGGCGCATTGCCGTCGCCATCAGTGCGAGCATCTTCATTATTGATTGATTCATTCATACTACCAGTACTACTCTGAGCCTGAGTAGTTTGAATGAATTCATCGGATAATTTAGCAGCCATATCGGAGTCTATGATATTAAAGTTCCTTCTTTAGCTTTTAATGATTTTTTATCTTGACAGGTTATTAGATAATGTCTCGAGGAAAAGTTGATGGATTCAACTCATTTTATATAGACATGGCTATATTAAAACAAACAGTTGCCACGGACTTTGGAGCTTGCCTAGGATGGCATGTTATTTTCTTATTTTCTTATTTTCCTTGGCTATGGTTTAAGACACCAGCTTGAGTGCGGTCTGAAGTAAAGAGGTAGGTACTCCGGAGTAATTACATCGCACGGCGTTTAGGCCCGGACAGTTTGATCCTCCGTAGCCCGACTGAGACGGAGATGCACGTACCTAAAGCGCGAAGCTACTGCGGACTTTAGTGGCTTGGGGGCCGGAGAATCTGCCCGGAGAGTTATTGCCACACTCGTAATATCGGTCTTATTGTTCGTTAGGTCCGCAAATTTAAGCGTTCAGGGGCAATTCCCTAGACAAAACAAGGTGCCCAAGGAAGAATGCGAAATCCGCACTAGGGCCAACAAACGATACATGCAGCTATGATTGATTCATATTTTTACGTGACATCCCATACATTGCAAATAAGGTTACAGTTTTCGTATATGAAAAATATTATAAAAATATTACAAACAGGTATAAAGATTAGCTCATAATCGGACAGCTAATAATATAGATACATATATACATTGATGCTTTACAGGATATACAATGCACGGAATTGAAGCCCTGCATCGGGGGGTGTACGAGAAATTCGCGATACTTTCGGACAATTGTCCCCGAATCCCAGAAAGCTGGTTATTATGACACGTCAAATCGATTACTCATTTACAACCAGTGATCAGAAAATACGAAACTCCTTCTTCAAAGATCCAATCCTGCTCTCGTAACAGTTTGCGAATTGCATTCTTAATTTTGGGAACTCCTCCGTCACTATGACGCCCAGCGCCGGTAATAAGCTTTAATGGCAGCCTGCCAAAAGTTCTCGACTCTCTAGCCCACCAATCTTGAAGCTTGACCATGGCTACATCTACTGCAACATGCATCGGGACTCCATGGAAATCAACCGCATACATGGTACTACGGGTCTCGATCAAAGTGCGATACATGTCATCCATTGCCTCATGTCCCGCTTGGCCATGGTCGGATGCAACGTTAGCATAGTATCCTGCGGCACTTCGATAAAGAGGATTGGATTTAGACTTTCGCAACATTTCCTGTGCTTTGGATATTGCTTCTTGTCGTCTGTCATACGACGACTCGGCTTCAGCTTTTAGATCAGATATATTGCCACGGACAGAATTTGTTTTATTACCGTGTGAAGCGACGTGGTTGTATGTTTTTTGAGATACAACAGGGCTCGGTGCAGCAACCTTGATCTTGCCAGTATTACCACTGGCCACAAGCAGGCATCTCGTTAAAGACCGGTCGTTTGCATCAAACATAGCACTAGCTTGTTCCTCGGAAATTTCCAAAATGTCCGATAAGCTTTTTATGCTACTTTGGCGATACTCTACTTCCTTTTTGCGTTCTTTAAATAATGAGGAGTAGTCTGATTTTTTGGATCTCTTTCCGGAAAAGTCCTGCAAGTATTTGTCCTCGTCACTTATTTCTTCATCGATTAGAGATTGATTTAATAGAAGATCCGTCACTTTATCGAGGTCTCCATTTGCTGACCTGTATTTATGTTTGATGGATGCAAGTGGTAAATTAGGAAACGATTGCTTTAAGAATCGCAAGTCGTCATTGAGAGGTTCATTGCTATCATCATCATCATTATCTACAGCTTCAATTTCTTTTTGCTTTTTTAACTGTTCTAGCTCTTCAGTCTGTAAACTATTGATTCTGTCCGTAGTAGCAGTATCGAATCTAGACCAGTCTACTTCAGAAGCAACTGCCTCTATGTTAAGATTGCTCAAAACCTCTCTAGCCTGATCCTCGCTCTCATATTCACTAGCTATTATGGCAATAAGGGAATGATCGAGCGCTTTGTAATCTTCTTGAAGTTTGTTTATAATATTTGTGTCTAACATCAAGCCGTTATAATGGATGGTGATGATGGAGGCATTCGGCCATGAAAAGTCGTTTTTATTTCAATACTTGTAAAGAAGTATCATGCCATCAATTTATGAGCAGAAAAGTGAGAGCTCAAAGGGATTGCCTGATGGTATTATAGTCAATAATAATCGGTACTCCAATTCGGCAGATTCGCGAAGATTAGAGTTATTAACGTCTAGGTCCTTGCTGTGTCTTGGTAGCGCACCTTTTTTTTGAATGCGTGCTGCCGTTATCAAGATGGGTGCAGTCAGATATCGTTACAGTTCAACCGGGAGGAAATGTGCAGCCAGGTTGAAAAGTGCGACTGGAACAACTCAAAACCGCCGAATATAATATCATCAACTGTCTACTTTGATGCTCATATATATGAAACATAAACTAAGACAAGTCAAGCAGCCTTTTTTTTTTTACAACCGTTTGTGAGACCTTGAAAAAACTGCCATCGGTTCTACAGTCACGTGCCAGCCCTAACCCGATAATAAATTTGTGATTTTTGAATCTTCTCGATCATGATTTTCAAAGTATCCACACCTCGTCGAACAACTCTAAACACTCTACATTCAGTGAAATGTCATTCAGAGGCGGCTTCGGTGGCCGTGGACGAAATGGTGCCCCAATGTCGCATATGTTTGCCAACCCAGATTTAAAGCCAGACTTAACCCCGTCTGAGCGGTACCCAAAAACCATCCTTCCAGTACAAGTCGATGCCACCAATCATGAAAGGCATGTCGTAGCACAATATATTAAGCTTCGGTCTGATATTAAAGATGGCCCATTATATATGGGCTCATCTGCCGAAAAAGGAAAAGTGGTGGTGGAGATTAACCAGAACATAAATGACGGCATCAAAAGATATACTGATAGATATATTAAGAAAAGAAAGATCGGAAGGTCTATAGACGACCATCCATATAGTAAGTAACAGTTAATGAGGCAACGTGATAAGCATAATATAGCCTATGGCTTACTAACTTTTTACAGTTGTTGCGTTTTTCCCTAAAGAACTACACTCCACCATGGGAGTCACGAGCAGTAAGCTCAAAAAGCTCGACATTACAAAGTTTACCAATGATTTACTGGAACTTTCAGTACCAAAACAAGAATCAGAAGAAAATGAAAAGAAATCATTATTAGATATACTGGGTAAAGTGGAAGAAAAAGACGACAACAAAAGTGCTAGCGAACATGATGAGGATGACGATGACGAAGAGGATGAATATGAAGAGGATGAAGATGACGACTACAATGCCGAGAAGTATTTCGATGACGGCGATGATATGGGTGCGGGAGACGATGACGATGGAGAGGCTGCATATTAATGGAGATTGTTCTATGATTGTAAAAAGACTGTAAAAGTTGTAAAATTACCCATTTGGTTCTTGAACTAATAGATTATTTATTTTGTATAGATAGGAGCCGTAAGTAACCGCCGGCTTATGTGAGTGATAGCTAATATGGATTCTCTTCACTCGTAGCTACAGGTTGACCATTGAAGTATCTACTGAACGTACTATATATGGTTTTGTGTTCGGTCTAGGGTAATAACATGGGCTCTGTCAACCCTGGAGAAGGTTCTATTTTAGAACAATAGAGTGCAGTTCAATACAAGCACATGTATTCGACAATTAAACAGAGAATATAAAGTGAGAGATTACATCAAGATATGTGTTTAGTTTTACACTTTGCGGCTCTACTATGAATAGAAATAATCTCCAGTCTCTACTGGAAGCAAGACTTGAGGGCTAAGTTTGCCGAGCAGTTACTAAGCCCTTGGCGGCAGTAAACGGGCTTTCTGCAGTAGCACCAGTGGCCATTGTTTGAATCCAAGATCATCAAAGCAAAGTTTACCACTTCCAAGACACCCTAAGAACGTAAATCAGCAGTGTAACAAACTGTAGAAGAGGATTTCGCTGACAGCAGAGCTTATGCAGGATAAGAGTTGTAATGTGCAGGAGACGGATTAAAGCACCCCAGGGCCGCGCTTAGTTGGTTTGTTGGGACGAACTGACGACGACGGCGCTGGAGGGTGTTTTGTTGGGAGGCATTTCTGATATTTATTATGGGATGGACCGTATTCAGTAGCGGAATTTCGAACAGATCGCCACGCCATCCAGAGCAGGGCCAGTTCTAAGACTGGCCAATATCCACGTGATCCGTCTGGGATCCCGGACTACCTCCAAACCGCCAAATAATTAAGTATAAAGTATTTTATTAAAATCCTACGTAAAGTGAATACAATGATAATAGCCAGCTAAAAGACAACCCTTCTTATATCTGCTCATTGATTTCGGGGTTCTTCTGGAAACATAAATATAAATAAGCCGATCAATTCTTGTAGAATGATCTAACATATAATGCAATAATAAAGAATGACAACGGTCCAGCCGAGGTGAAACCATTAGATACCCCCTCCTGATCTCTCAACTGGCACGACCCGGTCTTCAGGATACTTCTTCATGACGGGGCGGTAAAACCACCACTTCATCATGTAAAAGCCCCCGACAACACCTCCAAAAAAAAGTGGAGCTTTCATTTTCCAGGTGTATCTGTTGGCAGCTCTATTTGCGACAAGAAGCATTTTGAGTAGAGTAGTAGGTAGAAGACAAGAAAAGCGCTGATAACGTCTGAAATAGAATAGAATGCACGTATTTGTAGAATCAATTGATTATTACCGTTTGCAATTGAGCTGATATAAAAAAAGTCTCGAAAATGTTAAACTTGTTAAAACGTGGCAGGAAGAGAAAGAGATATAGAGACGAAAATTCATTGCTTTTATAGCCATGTCCGGGTCGCATTTTGCGGAGAGATCATCAGTTAGGAGACCTAACCCACTCTCCACAGTCTTCGGAAGGTGTCAAGGGCTACAGTGGCAATTTGGGAGTAAGCGATAGCAGTAAATATAGGGGTTAATCCGCTCGGTTAAAGTGATATTTTGCCGACAGCAGTGACAGTTAAGATAAGATCACGCGAGTTGTGTGCGAAGCCAAGAGGGAAGGGATTCTATTTTTGTTGGGATTGGTTGGGCAGAAATGGAATGCTAACTACCGAGGTTTGCACGCTAAACTGATAAGATAAGAGCGCACGCAGGTGTGATGAGATAGTTCCAGTGCGCGTCTGGTAAAATGAATGAGCAATCCTGATAGGAACGAAGGTCCCAGCCGAGCACCATCTGATCAGTTGATGAAAAGAAGTATAAGTCTGGCGGGCGAATGAAGACCCTGATAAGAGAGACCAAAGTCCGAACAGCCATCAGCTGATCAATGGAAATAGTGATTGGGAAGGTTAAAGTTCCAATTCCTAGCGAGCGCCGGATCACCTGATCAACGGAAGCGATTCATGAGCTACGAAACTTTCGATGTGAAATAGACGAGTTCGCAAGTCCGAGTTTCCTT
Organism: Sugiyamaella grinbergsii; assembly: GCA_030579895.1. Lineage (NCBI taxonomy): Eukaryota > Fungi > Ascomycota > Dipodascomycetes > Dipodascales > Trichomonascaceae > Sugiyamaella > Sugiyamaella grinbergsii. The sequence goes on from JAKTRT010000005.1 coordinate 281,330, forward strand.
ACGCCCGATGGAGTGAAAAATACCAATCGAGCCCACGAAGGACCAAATGCACATCGTTCGAAAACTGAAAAAAAATTAAAAAAAAAAAAATTAAGGGGAACTTTCCAGTAACAAGGCAATCGACGTACCTAACTCCTCGTGTGAGCAAATCCCAGTGTAGGAATCGTCTCAATCAAAAAAAATAATATAATCTTACGTATATATAACTAATGAGAGACCGGATGAGGTCTATAAGGCTCTTCTAAATATTTGAGTTCTTCGTCAGTTAATTTAATACTAACCGCGTCAATTGCCTCTTGGATTCTCTCTGGTTTATTTAAACCAACAATCGGACATGCTCCTTTAGAGATGACCCAAGCAATTGAGAGTTGGGACATGGAGATATTTTTCTTTTTGGAGAGCTCTTCAACTCTACGAATGATTTCTTGATCATCAGATGCGTCGCCGAGATGGAGTAATTTGAAACGAGCATCAGTCTTGGATCGGATAGTATCAACTCCTAGCGGACGAGACAAGAACCCTCGAGCAATTGGTGACCAAGGAATAAGCCCAACTCCTGTCTCCTTACAAAAGGGAATCATCTCTCTTTCCTCTTCACGGTAAATCAAATTATAAAAATTCTGCATAGAAACGAACTTTGTCCAGTTGTTTTTCTCAGCCACAAATTGTAATTGGGCAAACTCAATGGCTTTCATAGTGGAGGCTCCGATATAACGGACTTTGCCCGATTTAACAACATCATGAAGAGCTTCCATGATTTCTTCTTTAGGAGTGTCGGGATCGAATCGGTGGATTTGTAGCACGTCCACATAAGTTCCAAGTCTTTCGATAGACCCGTCAACGGCATCCATAATATGTTTTCGACTCAACCCATATCTGTTGACCCAATTGAGTTCAGTAGATTCAATCGAAGGGTCGGTGGCCGCCTTGGAGAAGCATTTGGTCAAAATTACAACCGTTGAGCGAGGAATATTATATTTCTTCAGAAACTTACCAATGAGTATCTCTGAGTATCCATTCGAATAAACATCTGCAGTATCAAATGTACGAATACCGGCATCGTACGCTTGTTTAATCAGTGGAAATATCACTTCTTCATCTTCCAGAACCCATTCGTTCCATGACTTTTTGCCATACGACATACAGCCTAACAGTTAGAAAATCATCACTGCTCGCTTAAAAATTGAACAACAACTTACCCAAGATAATCTTGGAGATTTTGAGTCCAGAGGTACCTAGTCTGGAAATATGTTAGTTACGGCTGATATTATATGTATATATTCATATAGCGGACGCTACACTTGTATTACCTTTCAAATTCCATCTTATATGATTGTTTATATGTTCAATTCACCTTTTAATATGCTTGTTGTAATCAATTGAGTCGATGGTCGCTTCTGGCCATCTTATTTATATGAATAATCATCCATTGTCATGCTACCCCCACTTGAGTTGAGTACCACACAAAACGGGCCAACCCCGATAATGCATATGTTGTCCAAAAGATATGCTTTTGGTTGCTGGTGGTCGACTCTGTGGGGATCCACTTTCGAGTCCTGATGATGACAAATGCACATACCTGAAAACAATTTTACGGGATCAGTCTCAACTCCGCCAGGAAGCTAGGCATGAACCCCACGAGAAGCGACGAATGAAATGGACATGAAATAACGACATATATGCAGCATATGAGATATTTGTAATAAGTGATATATCTTCATCAACCTACCTAGTTCATAGGACATCATCTCCAGAAGCTACTACGTTGAATAGTAATTGCTATTATTTTGTAAGGGTCTTCAAATATATCATACTATAGTGATCCAGATGATAGGTAAATTGAATATACAAAGTATGCTAATAGCACCCATATGAGCGGAACGGGCCATTTAAATCTTGCTCTCACCATCATTGTGCTGGTTAAATAGCAAGTTTATCAATGTACAGTTTGGCCGAAGTCAAAAAGATTCGAGATTAACCGAATAATACGGGCGATCCAAGTTCTTCATAATTCACGGTACCTTGAATCTCGAGTGCCATTGTCCCACACCATGTGGATTTCACGATCGCATTGATTGGCTTCTTAATTCATATGCAAGACATTATTCTAGTGGATCATTCAATTCAAACAGCACATCTCTCGGCAACGGTCCAGTCTACTTATGAGGAGCTCACATAGCCGTATCTAGACCGATCGTCCAATCTTAATCAGTAACCACATTTAATGGCCTCGACCACGCCGAATAATGCTTGTTTCTCTTCTAACCGGCCATGTTCTGTGCCTTATCTGGAAAAATCTTTGACGAAAAAGCGAATGATATTTCCGTAATCGACCATCTGCAGACAGAAGTCTCTTATTTTAGCCTGAAGTTTAATCCTTTCAGGATTTTTTTTTTCGTTAACCTGAATCATTGTTCTTTGTTGTACGGATATCCAGAAACCTGGTGGGCGTACAATGCATGAAAAGGACATGGACAGTTCTGGATGAGAATCATTCGCTAACCACTTTTAAGGTTCAAAAGTATTATACACGTGCGAGCATTTTCATTTTCTACCATTCAGAAATGGCACACAAAAAGTATAGAATCGCTTGTGACAATGCAATCCACCTAGCCGCCAGAATTAATTTCAGTTATGCTATCTACTTTACTGTTCATTATCATAATTCTATTTTCGTAGACATTTTATCTACCGATACAGCAATAGTTCATGTACACCTGAATTATCAATCTAATCAATCAAATGCAGCTTCTCTGATATTTCCTTTTCGGGAGGCCGGCCTACTTCCTTCAATCGCCAATGCAAGATAATTGCAGACATAAATTAAATGGTGGATTCTATGTCGTACCATTGGACAATCCATAAAATTGCATACGCAATGATACATCAAAAGAACGGGGCATAGGAACCAAGCGGCATCTAGAAGAGAGCAAAGGTAACCACCGTATGCGCGGGCCGCTTAGTGACGTCGCCACGTGTATTCCAAGACAAAGTAAGAAAAATAAAACAAAATGAATAGCAAACTGTAACAAGATCCTAGATATCGAAATTTGCAAGCTGGAGAAGTTGACTAGTGTAGTGCATTGCGTTGCGTATGGTTCTTATATGCATATTTAGCTCTTGTCACGGAGAAGCATGATCTCGACAATCCAGACCAGACGGTCGTTGTCCTCCCACGTGGAATCGGCTCAAAACATTGGTAAACTACGGGAGATCCGAAGATCTCATTATCAGGCAACTAGCTGACTCAATATACTCATTAAATAGGTTTTTCTTTTAGAAGGAAAATATATATAATGTCTTCTTTATCCACTTATTCATGATAATTGTTTTAAGTTTCAGCATCAAAATAGTAACTGAAAATGGTTGGCAAATCTACAATTAGTTTCCTGTTAGCATTTGCTGTTGCAAATGCTCAATTGGGACAACCAGTTTTTGAAGAAAAACAATTCTCTCAACAGTTCTATGATAACTATAATGTTTTAAAACACATTGGTGGTAATGGTCCTTACAGTGACAGTCAAGGATACGGAATTAACCGTGACCCCCCTGACCAATGCGAGGTCAGTCAGGTTATATCTCTTCATCGTCATGGTGAAAGATGGCCTGATCCAAGTGTTGCCAAGGGTATGATTTCCAGTTTTAGTAAATTAAAATCCACAAACAAGACCTTGACTGGATCTCTGTCATTTGCTAATGAATGGGATACATTTCTAGGCGAACCTGACTTGTTTGCCGAAGAGACTGTCAGCGGTCCATATTCTGGTTTATTAAATGGATACCATAGAGGTGTTATTTATCGTAATAGATATGGCCACCTTTGGGATGGTGAAGGTACTCCAATTTTCTCTTCTGGTTATGAACGTATTGTTGAAACTGCTAGAAGATTTGGTGAAGGGTTCTTTGGTTACAACTACTCAACCAGTGCTTACATGAACATAATCCCTGAAGTTGCTGGACAAGGTGCTGACTCTCTTACGCCCTCTTGTTTTACCAACCTCACTACTTCTACTTACTCTATGAGCGATTTCCCTCAGTTTGCCATTGCTGCCAATAGATTGAATAAGGAGAATCTTGGATTGAATTTGACCGTGTCTGACGTTTACAATCTTATGCTCCATGCACCCTTTGAATTGAACGGACGCCCATTTTCTCCTTGGATCGACGTCTTCACTCTTGAAGAGTGGATAACTTTTGGATATTATAATGACTTGGGATATTATTATGGAGTTGGCGGAGGTGGTCCAGGTTCTAACACTTCAATTCCAATTGGTTCAGTATATGCTAATGCAACCCTTAGTTTATTGAACGATCCTGATGCTGGCAAATTATACTTTTCGTTCTGCCATGATACGAATATCACTCCTGTGTTGACTGCTCTTGGTCTTTTTGTTCCTGAAACTGATTTACCAACCGACCGCGTTCAACATAACTCCATTTACAAATCCCCTAACTTCGTACCAATGGGTGGTCATGTTGTACTAGAGAGACTACAGTGTAACGCTAGTTCTCAGTTCCCGGCTGGTACCTATGTTAGAACTGTTGTCAATGAAGCTGTTATTCCCCGGGAGGACTGTCAGGATGGACCTGGATTTTCTTGTCCATTAGATCAATATACCAGTGACATACAAGATCGTATTGTTGATTATGTCACCGTATGTGAGGTTCCTGCTGAATACCCTCAATATTTGTCATTTTTCTGGAACTTTAACCAAAGTACGGCTCTTAACTATCACCAGGGTGATATTCAAGGTCAGACTGGATTAATTTCTTGGGACGATCAACCTATCTCGTCGTAGCTGAAATATATGCAATGAATCTGTTCCTCTGAAAATTTCTAACATGAAAAAAAAAAAAAACCTTCCCATTCTTGTCATTCTTTATAAAATGTACTTTAAGTTTCTGCTGTTATAATATTAATTTGCCAAATTACTAGATGCGTCGGCATAATTCTCGAGTATCACGGAGTTCTGTATTACACACGTATAATACTTCATTATTATATTCTTCTCTATAAAGGAGTATGAAGTTGAAATTACAGGGCACATTTAGGCACACATGACCCAACACCTATAACCGCTCTCGTTATGACAGAAACGAGTCAAACATGGATCGTCAAGACTATTAGCCGTAGTCAGAATAGCTCGACACCTTGCTATACCCATTTATGCAGACAGACTTGCAGAAAAAACCCCAAACATGGCCATTATAGCAACTGTTGCAACGCGGAAAAAGAAACAACAAGTCAACCTATCATGACTCGTAGTCATATTTAAATGGCTAAAGTAATCATGTTTCAGTAACTCACCTTCTTCACTCTTCGAGAAAAAACTGGCATGCCGGTAGTAGGGGCAGCTTTATGGGAGTCCTTGAGGACCTTTCAAGTATACGGAGCAAATACAAATGTTGGAAAGACAATTGTATCTTCAATACTGTGCCATGCTTTCGGCAAAAGAAGTCAAGTTTTGTATATAAAACCTGTCTCTACTGGAGATGCAAATGATGCAGATGACCAGTAAGTAATAACTGAAAGTTTCTAGGGTGACTATTAACAAATTAGACATTTAAAGCGCTTTAACAATTCAATTCAAACTCGGTGCCTCTATCAATATTCTGATCCCGTAAGTCCGCACTTGGCAGCAAATACAAATGGTTTTAATCCACCTTCGGACAACATGATCTTGACTTCATTATTTGATAGCCTCGACAAGTTTGCAAAGGAATTGGAGAATGAATGGGCGTTGGTGGAAACAGCTGGTGGTGTTTTGTCACCAGGTCCTTCCAAAACGTCTCAAGCTGACTTGTACAGGCCGCTCAGAATGCCTGTAGTTTTGGTGGCCGACTCAAGACTAGGCGGAATATCTTCAACTATATCTGCCTATGAGTCTCTTCGTGTCAGAGGATATGATATTGAGGCTCTCGTTTCGTTCAAGGATGATCGTTACCAGAATCACATATACTTTGAAGAATACTTTGCTAGTAAAGTTGGCCAAGTTGCTTCAATTGACAGTCCACCTGAGCAGAGCAGCAGTCCCAAAGAAGATTTCATCAACATGAAGTCATATTATAGTGAATTAAGCGAATGTCCCGCGATAATATCCTTGGTCCAGCATTTAGAACTTTCCCATCAGAACAGAATACATTCATTGAAGACTATGGCAAGCAGAGCAGACGAAAGCATTTGGTTCCCATTTTCACAACACAAAAATATTCCTGAACGGACTATTACAACGATTGATTCGGCTTATGGTGACTATTTCCAAACATTAGATAGAAATCACTCTAATGATACACCAATTTTACAACCCTCATTTGATGGGTCAGCATCGTGGTGGACCCAAGGGCTGGGCCATGGCAACCCAGAGCTTTCTCTTGCTGCTGCTTATGCGGCCGGTAGATATGGACATGTTATTTTGGCGAGCACAGTTCAGGAACCAGCTATTTCTTTGGCAGAAAATATCCTATCTAAGATTGGCAATTCTCGCATGAATCGCGTATTTTATTCAGATAATGGCAGCACTGGAATCGAGGTAGCAATCAAAATGGCTCTAAAGTCAGCATGCGATCGCTATGGATGGGATGTTTCGGATGGCGCTATTGGTGTAATAGGTCTAAAAAGAAGTTACCATGGCGATACTATCGGATCTATGGATTGTACCGAACCATCAGTGTATAACAAAAAGATATCCTGGTACCAAGACAGAGGTTATTGGTTTGATTATCCTAGTGTAATTTTAAGAAACGGTCGCTGGGAGGTTCTAGTCCCTGAATCACTTCAAGAGGAACTGAGTCCAAACGTGACTTTTGCGTCTATTGACGATATATACGATATCAATAAGAGGGATGGCTCTAGGTACAAAGAGTATATAAAAGGCACAATTTCAAATCTCGTTTCGAAAGGTCACAAGTTTGGTGCCGTAATTTTTGAACCAGTCCTACTTGGTGCCGGTGGCATGATTGCAGTGTAAGTAAAGTTTGCATATGATCTATCATCAGTTCTAACCAACCAGTGACCCGCTATTCCAAAATGCTTTAGTGGAAGTAGTTAGAGAAAACCCTCACTTGTTTGGTACTATTCAAACAAAATCTAAAGCGAATGATGATTGGTCGGGATTACCAATTATTTTTGACGAAGTGTTTACTGGATTTTATAGATTAGGAAGGATTAACGCTGGGTCATTTATAGGCATAGAGCCCGATATCTCCATTCACGCCAAGCTTCTAACAGGAGGTCTAGTCCCACTTAGCGTAACTCTTGCTAGTGAGTCAGTCTTCAAAACATTTTTGAGCTCTGAAAAAACCGATGCTTTGTTACATGGTCACAGCTATACTGCGCATCCTGTTGGATGCAATGTAGCGAATGAATCGCTAAAAAAGCTTCACTCTCTGGATAAAGACGGCTCATGGAGTTCTTTCAAAAAAGATTGGAGCCAACCATCAGAGAATATTCCAACCAAAACCCACTTTTGGAGTATGTGGTCCAAAGAATTTGCTTACCAAGTATCTCAGAAGCAAGAAGTTGAAGGCGTATTTTGCCTTGGTTCAGTACTTGCAATAACTTTTAAGGACGCTGACATAACGGGTAAATATAAATAGCCTTTGAAGGAATGATCTTTTTATACTAACAATACAGGCTATGCTTCAAACGCGACGACTAATATACAAAACTATCTTGGTGCCAGCTCTAGCGATAACCATTGGAATGTGCACTCCAGAGGTTTAGGAAATGTTTTGTACATAATGGCTAGTCAGATTTCAACAAAAGAGACTATAAACCGTTTAGAAACAAAAATTCTTGACTACTTTGATTAAATATATATATCATACATATTCTATCTATAATTTTGGAATATATTTCGTGCTCGTTTCGCTTTCAATCCATTTGTTTATGGTCGAGACAAGTCTATCAATGTGCTGTTTAGAGTTTCCTGCATGAATACAGATTCTAACTCTTTCTTTACCTTTTGGAACCGTTGGATAAACAATTGGACGAATCATTAGTCCGCGGTTCTGACAGTACGATGCTAAACTTCGAGGCTGGGAGCATTGTAAAGAGAAGATACATGACTTTGGAGTATCTGTAGAAAGACTTACCAAATTTGAATGATTTAGGTTTTGTTTGATCTGATAATGTGTATAATTTATGAGTTGCCAAAGATTCGACTGTCTTTCTAAAGCATCCGGTGATTTTTCAATAAATGTATAAGACGCTTTGATGGCTGCAAGCGAGTAATACCCCAGCATTGTTGAGTAGATAAGTGGTCTTGCATAATTTATCAGGTAATCTCGAACTAGATTGGAACACAAAACAATGGCTCCTCCACTTGCAAGAGCTTTCCCGAAAGTATGTATGCGAGCAAACACCTTATCTTCAAGGTTCAAAGCACATACAAGCCCCCTGCCGTTGGAGCCACACACTCCGGTTGCATGTGCTTCATCAACGATTATGTGAGCATTGCCTTTCGGAAAGAGGACCTCTAAGACTTGAACTATTTCCTGTAGTGGAGCTTCATCACCATCCATACTATAGATACTTTCGACTGCAATGAAGATGCTTACTGAACCAAGCTGGGCAGACGGAAGTTCTTTTATCAGTTCTTTGAGTAAAGTGGTGAGGTATGAAACAGAGTTATGTTCAAATGAGATTCTTCTTGATGCGCGAGATAGTCGCATGCCATCATGAACACTAGCATGGATGTATTCATCGTATACAATGATATCTCCTGGTTGTGGAATACAAGAGAAGAAGCCTACATTTGCGTCGAACCCAGAATTGAATAATAGTCCAGTTGACGCATTGTGAAAGCCGGCGATTTGATGCTCCAGCCTCTCTGCGTAAGAAGAATTTCCGTCCAAAAGTCGTGAACCACCTCCACCAAGCTTCATTCCAACCCCTCCACAGTGTGTTAATTCATCCAGATACAGATTGTGAAGTGTCGGACATTCAATCAAAGAGAGATAATCGTTACTAGAAAAGTCTATCTGACCAGATTTTGTTAGTGTCAGACTACGTAACGTGGACTTTTCCCGCCTTTTCTTCAAAGCCACTTGAAGCTTTTGATTTAATAATACCATCCTGAGGGATGATGGTAAAATGTGAAAAGGCGATTGACTAGGTAGATTTTTTAGACGTAGCAAAGAAAAAGCAACGGTGATCGACACATGACTCGGAGTCATTGGTGGTTGGTGGTATGGCCTAACCCATGACTCAACAAAAAGCTGAGTTCATTTCTGATTGACTGATTCGTGGACGTGGCATTGCCTATAATTGGCCTAGAACACAATGAAGCTGAAAATGAATTTGTAGTCGCGTGGTTGCCAAGCTGTTAAATATAAAATAAAGGGATCTAGGGGTCTCGATCAACATTTCTGTTACTGCAGGACTCAGTAACTAATAATTATCATGGTGATGCTAGAACAATGGATCAATACCATTAATTAAACTGCTAAAATAATTAAATAATGAATGATTTATAAACCAGTCTTACTAATATGGTTACCTTAATTTGCCTTATAATAACTTATTTTTCATCATCTGGAACATATGACACCTGAACTCCATTTGCAACCGAGATAGTGAGCCCAGTCCACATAGGTAACTCATAGTACGAAGCAGAGCCACTATAGAGGATATCCTTGAATTCTTGGCAAATTCGGACCGTTGTGAAACCAATTTCCGTAAGAGCAAATTGTTGGCCAAGACATATACGAGGGCCACCGTTGAATGGAAGATAGTCCCAAGTATGGATAGTCCCTTCAGACCATCGTTCTGGTCTGAAATCATCGGCATCATCTCCCCAGAAGTGCTTGGAACGTTGAGCAAGGAAAATAGAGTAAACCACTTTGGTTCCCTTAGGTACAAATATTGGTTTACTTTGATCAGGACCACCACCTCTGGGCAAAACAGTGTCCACTATAGCAGTTCTGAAATTAAGGGGCACAATTGGGTGAAGTCGAAGCACTTCGTTGATAACATGATTAAGATAAGTGCATCGTTTCAGAGATTCAAAGGTAATGGATTCAGGAGATTTTCCAAAGTCTTCCAATATCGCAGCTCTCAACTTTTCCCAAACTCGCTTATCGCGGGCTAGGTAGAAAATCATAAAAGAGAGCAAAGAGGCTGTTGTATCTCTACCAGCCAGGAGAACATTTAAACATTGTTGACGAATTACTAGCGGGTCTCTCGTTTCTTTCGCTAACTCGTGAATAAATACATATCTCTGGTCATCATTTGTGGATTCTTTCTGGGCCAGTGGTCTGTCTAGTGCCTTTGCGACAAAATAGTCAACAAAATTATGACAAATGGAAATTCTTTTGCGGAATTCAAAAGAATCAATCAGCCAATAAAGTGGCCCACAATGAGTACGAAGAGAAAGCTTGGCTAAACAATATTGGAACGAAGAGGCAAACTCGGAAGCCGACACAAGACGGGTAGGACCCTGGACCAGTCTTCGAGAATCAAGGAGAGAATCAACACTCTCTCCAAACAAAAATTCTGTGGCAGTATCCATTGTCAATTCATGAAAATGAACTTGTGTGTCCAAAAAACCGTTATCGGTACTTTTAGCCTTGAATATATCAATTAAAGTGTCGACGTGATCGTGAAGAGACCGTAACTGAGAAACTTGGTCTCTAGAGAATTGAGGACGGAGCATTGCTCGGGAATGTTTCCACCCCTCACCACTAAGAGTAAAGATCCCGTTGCCGAGAAGAGGGTACAATTGTTGATAACGAATGCCTAAAGAATAATCTTTGAAATTCGTGGCTAGGACAGATTTAATATTTTCTGGATCAACCGTCAAAATATTCATATCAAAAGTGGTTTGGTGACGAGTAGTTAACAAGGGGGTATCTTTACTAACTCCAGGTTCTCGGTAATTATCGGTCATGCCGTCAATATATTTTTTGGACCAAGAGAAAATATTATTTTCGGCATTTGCTTTTCGAAGTTTGCTAAACGAAGGGAACCCAAATGGCCTATCAAGGATAATAAGAGGTTTGGCACAGCCAAACTTTTTAGATTTTCGTTTATACTGGAGTTCGACGATTTGCTCCCTTATAAACAAAAGGACGATGAAGCCCGTCAAGCCCCCAAAGATTTTTAATAGAATTTGCAACATGATAGTAGAGCGATTGAAACCTTGGCGAATTTCTAATTAAATAAACTCATCATCGATCGGAGATTCACAATGCCTTTTATTCGATTTCATTGTTCACGGTTCTCGGCAGAAACCGACGATATTCGCATGTGAAAAATATGCTTCCCCACTTAGCCATCGACAAACGTTGGACCTAAATAGTTCTGTGCAGCCTAGGAGAACAATCATCGACGTGCCTCCGCATTTTCGAAACATTTGTGTTGCATAACTATGGGGGTCGACAGACGCACGTCATATTCTTAGCAAGCCTGATATTTGGCGGTAGTAGCGGTAGCGACAGATAGGGGTCAGCGATGGTTCCCCGTAACCTTCTAATCTGTTAAATATGAGGGGCGGGCGGGACCTCCCGATAATGCAACCAGTCATCATTGTCTTTTAACATCTCTGAACATGTGAAACCAGCATGTGAAACCAGCATGTGAAACACAAACCCCTGCTGACAAGTTGACTGGTGCCCGTGCTCTTTTTGGCGCTCTACCTTGTGAAGCTCCCACACTGATTATTATCACATGTAAGCTATTGGCCCTGTTAAAGCATACGCCATGTATTAGCATATATGCTACTACAGCAACGGGTATGTTACTGTGGATACAGACATGCATAACGTAAACAAAACCAGCATCTTATACACAAAGTTAATTATCCTTGTAAATCTACTATTTTCCATATCCCTTTAAGATATTTATTAGTATCAGTCCAATCGCGTACAATGACTACTACTCTAAACAATCCACCATCGGATTTAGTGTCCAAAGTCCGGTTCTCGCCCGCGGGTTCCTCGAATCATTTACTGGTATCGTCATGGGATTCAAGCTTGCGGGTATACAACACGTCCAATTCAGGGTCGGGCCATTTATTGACATCAGTGAAATTCCAAGCTCCTCTATTAGACTGTACATGGGAGAAGCATAGTGGTAATCCATCTCCAATAGCATACACCGCTGGCTTGGAACCAAGAATCTACCAAGTCGATCTAGAAACCGCCCAGAAGACGGTCATTGGCTCAGATCACGATGCTCCCATTAAATCACTAATATACCACGAATCTACCGGGTCCATCATATCGGGGTCATGGGATAAATCGATTCGTCAAGCCGATCCACGAACTGATAAATCCATTAGCACACGACTTCCTGGGAAAGTCTATTCTATGGATTGTGTAGATAACTACCTAGTAGTGTGCATGTCAGGACGAGAGGTTCGTATTTTCGACGTCCGTAGTATCCAAGAACCGATTCAGGTCCGTGAAAGCTCGTTGAAATACCCTACCAGAACAGTTCGATGTATGCCGGACGAGTTGGGTTATGTCAGTACGTCCATTGAAGGTCGAGTAGCAGTAGAGTTCTTTGACCCTTCTCCACAAGTACAAGCACAAAAATACGCTTTCAAGTGCCATAGAATTGTGGATAGACTATCAGGTATAGATACCGTTATGCCCGTCAATTCGGTGGCATTCCATCCTAAATACGGAACTTTCTTCACTGCCGGATCAGACTCGACGGTGTGCCTGTGGGATTATAAGGCCAAAAAGCGTCTCAAGCAATACCCCCCCGTATCGCACTCAGTCATGTCTATTGACATTAGCCCCGATGGCCAAAAACTCGCCATTGGAACCAGCGACGACTCCTACAAAGAAGACCCTCTTATAAATGGCCCCCAATCGGCTGCCTCGTCCATTTGTATCCGGACATTCTCTGAAGGAGAGTGTCGTGGTCGAGACTAGTTGATCATTAATGCATATCAGGGCGTGCTAGGGCGTCTCCGGAAGCTGGGCTCTGGACTCTGCCCAGACCCGTGGCTCCGCTTCGCGGACAGCCTGCCGGGTCTTGCGGTATCCAAACCGATTTTTCACGAACTGGTCCTCTGGCATTTGGCCTCGACATGTGCTATTTGAAATTATTTTCGTGCTTTTTATCGGCCGAAATTATGTGTTTGCGATGCTGATAAGTGGTAGCATAGCATGATCGTATTCTACCCCGGCCCACAAACGATACTTTGTTTCCTTAACGATGACCCGATCGCACAATTAGAAACGCCAGAGCGACGTCGAGAGTAATAGATGTGTCTACCACATATTTGCGATTATAGGAAATAGCTACATGTGCTTAAATATATATACCAATTGAACTAGTATAGGCTATCATTTATAATTGAATCCCGACACATCTCAATTCACTCTATAGATCGCTAGACAAAGTATATTAGACAACTAGTCATAGTTAAAGGGTGATGTACAATCAATGCGAAAAATGCGTTTCTTGGTCTGACCATTACACAGTGACCAAGAAATGAACATGACTTCCATCCAACATTCACGGTTTTCCTCACCAAGGAACATTATATACAGGTCTGAAGAGAATGAGTTAGGTCTGGCCTGTAACTGCACCTCCCGAAAGCTCGGTTTGATGACGAGGTCAGGACGGAATGGTAGAGCAGTTCTCGCTCGCTCGTTTGCTATAAGAGCCAGCTAGCTTGAGGGTTCGGCGGAAGCCTGGCGGACGCGCGGCCTCCGGTTGCTCTGCTGCCATCTGTCCAGATGCCCGATTCCCGTGGCCGGCTAAAGACGCCCAGCCTTAGCTCGCTAAAGTGGTAGGCATGCAACTCCCAACTTGACCCTACCCACTACCTTCCCAAGCCCGTCCTATACACTCTATAGGGCCTTCTATTTCCGCGAATTACTCCCATTATTTCGATTGTCTCTGCAGCGCATTTAATGCTCGTTCTTTTGGCCCTGGGCCACCTCTACCCTTGGCTACCCTTGTACAATCATTGTCACTCTCGCTCCAAGTCTATACGACTGATAAAATAAAGATCGGTGGTGCACAATAAAATCCTATCCTGTATTGATGGGCGGCCTTTTGCAACACCCATCACGCACGCCCTACTATAAATATATAGACGAAGGGATTATATTAGCCCAGCGCGTGGAACCGGTTCCTGCTATTGTTACTATTCCAAGAAAAAAATATTTCTTGATTGTACGCCAACGATCTTGATAATATCGGTCGGTCGACTAAAATAAAGTTTGCGCTTGACGAAAACTAAAGGATTTGGATTTTTGGTAAGTTAGTCACAAGCGGAAGTGGAGGAAAAGGAGAAGTTGACAAGAAAGTGGTGAGTAGCAAACGACACAGCAGTTCTTTAGGGCCCAACAATTTAGTAAAACAAGCTGAGGCTGTATAAGAATTGAACGAACGTCTTGACTCGTTTGTTCTATTTCTCTAGTAGCATCTATGCTGGGATACTCTTGGCTTCACACACTCACTCTCTCTCTCTGGGGTAGTATTTCAATGCAATGCCGTCATGATGATGATGATGACCTCTCTAGAATGTATTTGCAAGACTAAACTCTATTTCGAACTGGTTTACTATATAATAGGGTCGATATGACCGCTCCTTGCTTGCTATTGCGGCCCTCCACTTTCTGACCATCGCTACTTCTTTAGACGATTGCACCGTAAACTAACACTCTTATAGAAATATTTTCTCCAAAACATAATTTTGCAGTTAATTCTACAATCTATACCAAAGATCAATCTGAAACAACCATCAAATTATTTCTCTACGTGCTGTGACTACGTACATAGGAGTTAATTGTTGGTAGCTGTTACTGGTATTTATTGATTTTCTGCATAGCTTATTATCATTTGTCAGACTGACCCAGGCCCTAGGTGTTTGGGCAAAAGTCAAGCTCTGAAAGCATAGAGATCCTGAGGTGACATTTGGGACTGCATTTGCTAGTTGTTGCTTGGTAAATTAGATTTGATCTAAGATTTCCAAACTTTAATTCTTGGAACCAACTGCAATTGTATCCCCTTCATTCTCAACATAGTGAATTTATCGAAGAATCGAAACCACTTTTTTTTCTTGTGCCAGCGGTCTTTTTCGTGATATTCAAGCACAAAAAAAAAAGAATCCCACTGTCTTGGTAGACGGAGTCAGATAGCCTGGCTTGATTCAAATAATTCCCTTCTTTTATTGTGACCAGATGAATAACGTGTATGCACACTCAATGGAATTATATTAGGAGTAGTAGTAGAGTGGAAGCTAGATTATTTTTTACCGGATTTATTGGACTCTTGTGACTCTTCTAATTGCCCAGCGTGAAATGGTGGGAGTCTGGTGGTGGATATCGACACTATTGGTCGGCGTGGTGCTGCCAATATCTGTCGATGGAGCTTCAGTTCCCTTTTCAACGTGTATGGAGAACCGCACCGATAATGGAACGTTTTTCCTCCCAACAAGAGTTACTGCTGCAATTTATTCGTTGGGAAATTCCTCATATCGCACCCTGTCGATGACTGTCGATGGAAATGTCACTGGAGGCACGATAAACGATATAGACGCGAGTACAAACCATTTCACCACCCTAAGAGTGGAGTCGAAAGTTCTGGAATTCTCGTACTATGACAAATACGAGCGATTCTGCGATTTCACGGGATCCAATTGTCCTTTGCAACCGGGTCCTGCCCAGTTCACCTATTCTTTGAATATATCTAATGCATACCAGGGAGTCAGTCTGGATACGGTGTTTTATATCATTGATGCCCGAGACGATGGTAGGCTCATTGGCTGCATTGCGCTAGAGTCAACACCAGTTATTGCCAGCTATGTTTGGTATCTTCTGGTGTTCGTGGTACTGGCCACTCTCATAGGACTGGCTCTGGTATATATATTAGCATCTTGGCTGAACCCATGGACAGGGACAAAAGATATTCTTATTTGGAGCAGTAACTATGGATATGATGCAAATGCAATTCGTCTTATTACCCCTGGGCTGTCGGACTTCTTGAGATATTTACAATTTGCATTCTTTTTGGGCTCTTTGAGTCTAGATTTCCCGGGCTTTTTCCGTCCTGTCTTGGCTACTGCTTCATGGAGTTGTCTCTTGTTTCATTTTAGCTTTGCATCCACTTCCGTCAAAGCGTTCAATGATAACGTATATTTTGAACGGGGCCCGTATGGTATGAGTAAGATAGCTCGAGTGGTACAATTGGTTGGTGACCGAGATGTATGGCCAAGTTTCATAATTTGGGTGCTAATTTTGTCAGGGATCGTTTTGCTTATGGCGACCCTGATTTATTTATCAACTAGCAAATGGCATCATCAATCGGGACTAGGCAGCTTAGGTGATGGAGTTAAAATCGAATGGCGGAGAGGACTTCTGTTTCTAAGTGGGCTAGGGATTAGGCTTTTCTTCATTTTGTTCTCTCTCCCGTTGTTGGCGACATCATTTTTTCAGATGCTAATTGTTCGTCATTCCCCTATTGTATCTGATGTTTTCGCGCTGGTGCTAATAATTATCTGGACTAGCAGTGCATTGTGGATAACCTATAAGTTGCATTTAATGTCCAAAAGAATCATCGGGTTCTCAGACGACCTATCCACGATGCTCGTATACGGGCCTTTGTTTAACATTCTCAAAGATACGCATATTATGTATTTCGGTCTTGACTTGATCTTTGTGTTTTTTCAAGGACTCACATTTGGGGCACTGCAAAAGTCGGGAATCGCGCAAATCACGTTATTGGCAGTGGTTGAAATTGCTAGATTTGCGACCTTGGTTTATTACAAGCCTTATGAGAATGGTACGAGCATGACTATGGTTTCTAGTCTTTTTTCTGCTACTCGAATTGTAGAGATCTTTCTATTAATCCCATTCGTCGACTCATTGAATACGAGTTCGACCATACGAGGATGGGTTGGTTATGTTATCTTGATTATCCATGCTGTCATTTTATTATTATTTATTGTACACATTGCACAAGTCCTGTTCGAATTGTTTGCTCGTCTCGGTGGTGCTGGTAAAGAAGACAGGGATAAACAAGAATCCGAAGGACCATTGATGACATCAAGATATAGTGGTGCCACCGATATTAACTATGGAATGAAGCAATTGCAATCAAAAGATGAAGAAAATCTCATTAGTGATAAAAGTGGATTGATTCCGCAATCTCCTACCGAGTTGATTATGGATAATGGTTATCGAAGACCTCGAAGCCAATATGCCAACAATCCAGCGAGCCTTTCTGGTATGAACCCCACTAACGCATTGCGTGATAGCGTTTTTGAAGATGTCTTTGTAGCATCGCCGATATCTGAAGTTTCTCCCAGTGGAGCAACACCAGCTGCTCCGTCATCAGCAAATTATTATAGAAGACCTCGCAGAAGACAAAGCTCTCATGATTGGGGCATTGATGTGCCAATTGCTGAATCACAGAATGCTGAGAGCCCTTCAGCATCTGTACGTCCGGCTAATAACCCACCAACGCTTAATTCTAAGACAGATTATGCGGTAAGAGAAGCTGATTTGTATATAACCAAACGGGCAACCAACTCAATCTATGGAGATGATATGACTGCCGATGGAGATGATGATTATAGTCGCAGAGATTCGGAAAGTGTAAACCCATTAGTCCATAGAGAACGGGAATCCTCGTCGTCGCCAACTAAGGACAAACTAGAGAGTAGTCAGTCACTGCTTGGAAAAAATCATAGTAATTTTGATACTAATCTTCCTAAGGCCGGTATATATGGATCGGTAAAAGGCATTATGGATAAGGTTGGTGGACGGTTTAGGGGTAATTTCACACACGCGAACCAACATAATAGTGAACTGGCTACCGATGGTAAAGGATTCGAAGTTATGAATAGGCAGCCTATTAGGTTATATAAGCCGCCGCCTGTGAATGACACAAGTACTACATTGGCATCTGCTAGTGCTATCGGAGGAGTTGACGAGCTGAGGCATATTGCAAAGCAGGAGTCTCAGCCTACCGCAGGAGTAACCAAGATAACTAGGATGGATGAAAATGAGGACACTGGTTTCATTTTCCAAGTACCTTCATCTGTTGGGGCCGGTGGACCTAGTCGGTTAAGAGTGGTGACGGATCCTATCAATTCGAATCCAGCCACAACTACTCCGAAATAATATCTCCACTTAATGCTGGCTGAAGAAGCGTCAGTGAACTACCGGAAGGACAAGGATCGATTAGTTCATCCAAATCTTGTTAAAACACTGTAGCTACTACCAGCTACACATCTCCTGCAGCAGGACATCGGCCGCTATCGAGGCAGTCCCTAAAATCGGATGCTTAGTTGCAGTATATCAGTATATGTACGAAGATGTCGACGAAGATGAAAAAAATATTAATTGTCCTTGACCGATGAGCTACACCATTAGACGCGTTTAGAGGATACGATTAAAAAAGCATTCCAATTTTACTTTTATTTTATTTTTAAATTTTTTTTTGCAAACGACTTTATGTAATTTCATGATGTTCTCTTAGTACCTAATTTTATTTGTTTATTTTTCTAATTGCCTTTAATATAATGAATAGCTTTTTCTATAACTTTATTTTGGCGGTCTGTCGAATATGCACCGGCGCGGAAGCGGATTGTTATTGTTACTGCCCCCTGCATGGTGCATATTGACAGGTGCATAAAAGGGATATAGCAAGAGGATTAGAATCGAGAGCGACCGAGAGAGAATATAACTGGAAGAAAAAGATACGAGTAATTAATAGTAGCATTAAGTACGATAAGCAAAACTAAAAAAAAAAAAAAAAAAAAATTACGAACCGCGCTGCGAAACGGTAAGCGTGATTATTGGGGGATCGACTTCGAAGCGCGCTCGGGAAATCGGAATAATATTGTTTACTTGCAACCATCAGCTATCTCCGGCATTCCGGAAATGCTATCCCTCTAGTCGATCAATAATCTAGATCAAGCTGCCTCGGTAATCTTTGATAGTTTTTATTCGTTTATAAATTATTAGGCTCTTTAATGTAATATAATGGATGCCAAAATATGCCGAAAAGTCATACGCGTTCATAGACGCTAAGTAAACCAGATGTCAAAAATGGAATCGGAAAACGGCATGTCCAATACTCTTATACCCAACACCTTTCGGTAGTCAACCACTTTTGAAGTACTGTTCGTGTAATGCTCGTAATGGCTCTGGCCCACCCATTGGTACCGACGAAGCACGCCGAGCCTGCAACTTTACAAAGTTTTGTGCCGTACGATGCGCTGATCCGTGAATTTTCGAACACGCGATAACACCCAGGTACCGAAAGTTTCTCAGTGACCCAATATCGAATCAAAGCCGTTAACGACTAACGAAGCAAAAAATAGACAGTACGTCGAGGAGGACTGTCACTTTTACTGTTTGCCAACAAACTGCTCGGTCGGGAGATATTATAAAGTTAGATTTTGGTAAGTTTATGGAGTTTGGACGGGTGTTATGGATACAGAGGGAAGAACATTTTGTTGTGCTAGTAAGACCAGTATCACCGTCAAGAGACTAAAATGGTTGGTATGGCGAGCTCGATATCATCTTCCTAAACGATTCTTGGAACTATTGAACCAACAACCGCATAACCACTGCCAATAACATACCATAGACCGGCTACCTAGTTCTCAATTTCGTACTAACTGGTCAAGAACAACGGGAATTTGTCTGCCTCGTATAGAAACGCATAGACTCTTCTTCTAGATCATTTTGGATTCTGTTTATTTATATCTACATTTCGAACAATACGTATAGGTTTGCAAATGACGAAAAGAATCGCCTTGGAATTTGCTGAGGTCCTTTATAACCCAGATGATCCAGTTTCTTTAGTATTAGCGATTCTGTCACTTACCCCACAAGCGATTTTGATGGTGTATGCTTCATTGGTTCTTTCTCGCCGAGAAGCGGAGACTATTTTGCTGTTTGGTGGACAACTTGGATGCGAGATCATCAACCTATACCTTAAACAAGTGATCAAGCAGGAAAGGCCCACATTATACTATGCCACACCCTTGATAGATAGTAATGGCTATGGTATGCCATCCGCACATTCTCAATTCATGGCATATTACGCGACATATATCTGCTTGTGGATGTTTTTGCGGGTCAAGAATTTCTCGACCCGAAAGAAAGCATCGAGGGCTTTGTTCCTCATAGTGCTGGCAGGATTAGTATGTTACTCGCGGGTGTATCTTCTTTATCATACACCGATCCAAGTAGTTGCTGGGATAATCGCCGGAATAGTGATTGGAATCGGTTGGTTCATAGCGGTTGTTCTCGTTCGCGATCTTGGTATTGTTGATCTGCTTCTTGATACGTGGCCTGCCAGGTGGTTCTATATTAAAGATACTGCTGGCGAGAGAGCGAGTTTTGTGCGTGATGAGTATGCCGAATGGAGACGGATGCGGATGAAACTAAAACTGCTTATAAAAGCCGATTAATCTTTATGTATTTTGTCATTTAAAAGTTATCGTTTTCTTTTTTTCCTGTTGAATCATGTGGTGGCTCCCTTCAGAACTGTGATGTAGCATCGTGCACAGAAAGTTAATATACAGGGAGACTAATACAGATTAAATATATATTATATACTATTACGGATCTATGTTGGGGATGGCGATACGGTTTGCTTGGTTTATGTACGCATTGGGAACTATCTCGACAATTTCGTTGCGAGGGAATCGAAGAAATGGAATATCTTCAACAGAACAAGCCATGAGGTATCCATATAAAACTCGCAGAACAGTCTCGTGACAGATGATAAGAAGATCTCCTTGAGTCCGTTCCATTTCGAGAATTAGGCTCTCAAGGCGCACCGCAACATCTTGATACGATTCTGCTCTTGGATACCGATGATGGTAAGGGTCTTGCTGATGTCGCTGGTGTTCATATGGAAACTGTTCTTTTAGCGCTTGTTCAGTCAGTCCACCAGCAACTCCAGGATTCAATTGATTTAAAAGACTCCGTTGAATGGTCTTGTTACCCTCTTCAGCAAACTTTTCGGCAGTTTGCACAGTACGAACTCGAGTAGAGCACCACACAGTTACATTGGATTTATCTTGGAAATTGAGCGCATCAGCTCGAATAGTAGACACAGCTCTCGCATCCGCTGAAGAGTTGGGCGTAGACGTGCCGGATGTAACAGGAGGCGAGATATTTTCCATGAAGTCGAGAGTCTTACCGGAGGTCGACGAGCGAAGAACCTCATGGGCGACTCGCACTTGACGCTGGAGCTTCTTATCCATCGCAAGATCACTGGCTGACATTTGCGCCAGCTTTAATCGTCGTTCATCAATATGACTCCAGAGAGTTGCTTTGAAAGTTTCTGCATATATTTGCCCCTTATCAGAAAGCGGGTCATCAGACTTATAATCATCTTCTTCGTTCGTTACTGCACTACTGGTTCCAGAGCCAGCTCTTGCAAAAAACACACTTCCAACTTTTATGCGAGAATTCATCAAAAAGAAGATAATCCGATTGAACAAGTATCCCAAGTGACGCTCGCCATAGTTGATTTTGAACTTCTCACTTACGTTTATAAGTTTGACATAGGTCAGCTCAGACTCGGTCATTGTTTCGTAATCGGGGATACGCAGTTCGATTCTTCGAAGATAATGCTTGACCGCTTCATCGGGATCCATTCCTTGATAATCTGGCGACGAGATTTTCACATCTCGTACATTGCGAGCTACCAGATTCTTATCTGTACAGAGACACTCGACAAATAGCACACCAACATTATGATCAGACATGGTCTTAGCAAGGGCTCTACGTCCAGAGGAGGTGCCATTTACGGCATCATATATGACGACCTGGCCGTTTTCTTCTTCGTAGAATTTGAAGATATCAGCTAAACAAGTGGATTCTACCTTTTGGCGGAAGATCAATGTTTCTTTAGATGCGTTGGGAATGAAGTAATCATCAGGAACCCGGAAATCTTTTTGAGTCAGCTTTCTTCGATAGTCTCCTAAATGGAAAGCATGGGTCTTGACTCCCAGCCAGCGAAGATAACGTGTCAGAGCAACTGCATGATGGGTTTTACCTCTAGCTGGTAAGCCCACCAATACAATACAGAGTTTACCGGCGTGATACAAATGACCAGAATCAGTAGAGTAGAGTTGCGCAGGCGAGATATGCGATTTTGGCAACGCCCTATGGATGGCATCGACATCCGAATTACGACGAGTGGTTCTCTTGACTTGAGGGAGAATTGAGAATGATGGCAGGGGAGGCTTAGAGGAGCTGTTGTATGTTCCTCCTGCGATTCCAGCCGCTCCAACCGAGTTGGACATATCGCCAAATGACGGTTTTTTAGAAGCCGTAGGAGAAGACGCCGACCGAGGGCTCAAGGGGGAGGTGCTTGCGGGCGATACAGGAACATGAAAAGATGGTTGTTGGGATACTGTGGGTGGTGTCGCAGTAGTTGTAATTTTAATTGGGGGAGTTTTACGGATGTTACTGGAAGGAGGGGAATGAAAACTGGAGCCAGAATCTGAATCAGACTCAGTATCCGAATGGAACGTGTCGGGTAGATTAGATGAGGACATTGGAAGCTGATGAAGACGAGAGGAGTGTTCTTGCACGTTGATATATGTCACGTAATGTACAGCGGATATTCTAACTATTCTTCTAACCAAACAGAGCCAATTGTACAAATAATAGAAATAGAAATTTAGGTTCTTTGTTATTGCTCTTGTCAATGCTCAACTTGAATGCTTTTGACAACTTTTGGTTTTGCCCGGAATAGGAGGGCTCTCGTTTGTTCGAGATAGCGTTGAGGTCGATAACGAATGGAAGATGTGCGATAGAGGGTTAATATGGGGAACATCTCGGCCGGGTAACTGGCGGTGTTTGAAGTGGTTGCAAAATATATTGAGAGCTGCGGTTAGCGGTTGGCAGTGGGGGCTGGGATGTCGATGTTAAATATATAGCGTGCTTATAGAGAGATATACATGATATGTAGGGAGCGCGATATGGAGATGAAACTATACAAGGGGGGAAATATTGGTGCACCCCCAGCGAAATAGTAAGGGTAGTTCTAGAGTGATGTTTAAAATCTACCGGTATCAGTTTGACAGGGCAGGTCATTCCCAAATCGTCGTATACTACTACTATACTTAAATTAATATCATTTATAAACATGGGCTGACCTGACTACATTGGCCTTTTATACTATTTAATCAGACTTAATAAATTTTTCATATGCTTCAATATCCATTAAACTGTCGACCTCTTCAGGGGCAGAAACCCTAAGCTTTGCAAACCATCCTTTGCCAAGGGGATCTTGATTCACAATAGTAGGGTTGCCAATGAGTTCATCGTTCTTTTCGACGATTTCCCCCGCAACTGGCGAATATAAATCACTAGCAGATTTCACACTCTCCACAGACCCAATGGAATCATTAGGTTCAATCTCCTCACCAACATCTGAGATTTCGATATATGTCGCGTCGCCAAGGGCATCGGCAGCATACTTTGTGATTCCAATAAAGGCCACATTGTCTTTATGAAGAGCAATCCACTCGTGTTCCTCGGTGTACTTGACAGTAGGCTTCTCCGAAGAATAAGCCAAAACAGGAGATCCTTCAGTGAGAATGTTTTCACTGGAATAGAGTCTGAATTGAGAAGCAATGGATGGTCGGCCGACTGCCATTGGAATGGCGGTCATTGGACGACTGGAAGCGACTATACGAATAGCGGTAGCTTGACGGAGAATTGAGCGACTAAACATGTTGTGCAAGTGTATATTGAATTACCGCGAAAAAAGAAGGAAAAAAAATGCCTATGACAGATGTGTGATCTTATATATTGTTCAGTTGGGTAGATTTTTCACGGTTTAGTTTTCCCTGATAAGCTTTTGATTGCAGGTCCTGGACGGTGTAAATCTGCTATGCGCAGTGTTGGTTGAGGTCGGAGAGAAATGTGACTCGGGTCGTCAACGATAATAGGCGGAACAAGCAGGGTATCTTTATTGTGCATTTGCCCGGGCCAGAAGTGGGAGTGAGGGAAGGAATGAAGCTTGTGAAAAAACTCGACCGTCCAGACAGTCCGTATAACCCTAACATCTGGAGTTCTTCTGGTGGTAAGAGTAGAGAGAAGATGGATGTGATTATTCGGTGAGAAATGTTGTGTAAAAATAAGAGGATTTCTGTTGCCAGATATATGTCTGTAATATTATATCATCCGTACAATCTCTGCTAGTCATCTGACTATCTGATATCTACGTAACAGCTTTGAAGCCCTTAACAATTACTCACGTCTCATCAGGTGCATGGCAAAAACGACAGGTTATAGAATATTTTTCATATCTAGCACTTCACGGGATCATTAAACCCAGACAGTCAAAACGTAGAACAGGTGCAACGTCTGACTCCATTTTACATTTCGTAGCATTTCGCATCTGGTATTTCGCCATGCTCTATGAACTTGTGGGATTAGCCCGTTGTGCTGGCACTCATGGGGCCGCCGATACTGCTGAACTAGTGCGGATGGCGGGAAAGCTCATCATAAACAATAGAGGAGTTGTACGCAAAATAGAGAACTGGGGCGTAAGGCCGCTGCCCAAGATCATGAACATCAATCGACAGTCTCACGTTCTTGCAAGCCACTTCTACATGAAATTCGACGCCAGTCCCAGTGTACAGAATGAAGTATTACGGTCGCTGCGTAGAGATCCTCGTTTAATCCGAACGACGGTTGTGAAACTAGGAGGTAAAACGTGAGTATAACTAGAGCAAGCGAGAGGAGTATAGACCTCAGAAGGGCCAAAATCTAACCCATATACAGACTGAAATCGTTGACTGAATGAACAAACTGACTTCGGTTTCTCTATGTACATATTAAACTAATAATAAGATTATTTTTTCCTATTTTCTATTTTATGTAGCTCTATATTCTCGTAGGATAACAGGAACAGAACTGGCAGGCAAACTGCCAACTTCTGTAATGACTTTTTTAATGGCACTTTGATGAGTGAGATCGTAAAGAATATTAAGGATGGATAATGGATCTTTGGTATCGATTCTATCTTTAATGGGAGAGGCAATGACGTTATTTTCAGGGTCAATGGAGATGTTCTTGAGCAGCGAATTCGCAGTAGCTCTTTCATTGTATGCAACAGAGTCTAGCTGAACACGATCACTGAATTTGATGGTTTCACAGAGGACGATGACGGGGATATTATGAGACTGAGCAGCAGTAGCTACCACTGCTGTTCCTACACGGGAATATAACTGACCGTTTGAAAACATCGCATTGGCGCCTAGAAAAACAGTTGTAACGTCATGAATAACGTAAGGAAGCGAGTTAATAAGCACGTAGGTACACTGGAGGCCGTTACCAACCAATTCCTTAACAAGCGCCTTGCCCTCGAATAACGGTCGCGAGTCAACAACAATGACCCGGAACTTCTTCTTTCCATCTTTCCCTGCAGCTATGAGAGCCTGCTTAACAACATGCGAGCACGCATATGTGAGAATGACATCTCCATCATTTATAGTTTGAGCAGCGCTCTCCATAATGACCTGATCCGCCACATCGATTCTCTCTCTAATGAAGGTCGAAATGGATTGAATCAGTTCATCTTTGGCAGCCTGTTCAGACAAGTCTATACTGACTTTAGAAATCTCCTGCTTGAGCCATCGAATAGAGTTACCCATTGGAATACTTAGTTGGCGAGCTTGTTTGAGGAAATCGATTTGAGTGCTGAGTTGAGACGTCAGGTTTCTAGTTAGAGAAGTACCTTCTGGAGTCTTATAACTAGAGATGACCTCTTTGAATGCTTCTAACATGGCTCTACAACGAGCTGTTGATCCGATGATTTTGTATGTTGAATATTGCAAATAAAGCTGAAGAATGGCTGGATGGAGATTTCCTGAAGAATTGCTTGCAATAGCTTTCGTGAAAGAGGCCGATGGCTCTAGATGGGCAAAAAGAGGTAGATGAGATTCAATGGATTGTGCGACTGTAATAGCAGCAGTGATAGCTGTAGCTGTGGTGGAACCGCCGGGTCCAGTGGATGCTGAATCACCAGATTCTTTCTTTTGTCGAGAGGTTCCTGCTTGGGTTGATCCCACCGGGCCGATATTAGGAGTTCCAGGACCTGCTTTAGCAGGAGCAGCAGTAGACTCTTGATCGCTTCTAGGAGGTAGACCTGAGGCTTCTTTTTGAGCAGCTCTTTTGGCTTGTTTTTCTTTTTTCTTCAGAGCCTTGAGTTCTTTAGGAGATAATTCTTTAGCATTTTCAGGAGTAGCAGGACTAGTAGTAGTACTGCTAACAGTGGGTGTAGCAGCAGAAGTGGCAGCAGGAGCACTGACTGAATCAGATGACGACGATTCTGTCGGCTTGGCCAACTCAGGAACAGACATTTTTACTCTATATTCTTTCAAGACTCGAGATATCTAGTGGTGACTAGCTAACTTTGAGCTCTGACTACCAGCCGGTGATCTTTTTCAGAGACACCTTGCCCATATGGAAATATGCACCAAAGGTTGTAGAGGCGTATATAGGGATATGTCCTCGTAAGTTAAAAGGATCGTGAAGTGCAGATTTGTTCCCAGCCAATCACGACTATACCATATCTCGTTTTCAAGTCTCCGACCAAAGAAAGTGAATTTGAATCACCGACAAACTAAAATGGGTTTATACGGAGATCTGTCAGCCTGGACCGTTTTTGGTGAGTATTGTAGTGCCCAGAGCCGAATCAGTCCATTTTGTCAGCTTTGCTAACGACTATCTAGGTCTTTCAGTCCATGGACTTGCACAAGGCATTCGTCAAAAGCCTCTTGGATATAAACCAATTGGATTTTTATATTCAGCGATTGCTTTCTTGGGTGTTGGTCTTGTGGTTGATAGTCTAAGGAACAAGCAAGCGGAGTTTTTAGACCGTCGTTTAGGTGCTCTTCTTGAAGCCAGAAAGGCCCGTGGCATTGAATTCAAACGATCCGTTTAGATGTAGACGATTGAGTTGAGAATATATATTATTATGATGAACTGTTTCGAGGCTTGGTGCGGTGGTTAGGCTCTGTCTGGACCCGACTATGGAATAGTTTAGGTTTTATCTTAAGGTCACTTCCGGGTCTCGATGGATCTAGTGAACATGTGCAATAGGGAGAGTTTTGATAGTAAGTGGGTGAATTACGCTATATAAGCTGAGTAGTACATAATCGACTTGGAGTAATGTAGTTTTTATTTCATGGACTTGGTATGGGGAAGATGGCCAAGAGGATAGGTTTATACAGGAAAGGAACGGTACTCTTGATAGTATTCGTTCATACAAAAGCAGATGGATGGTTCTGCGAGATCATTTTCCGGATATCAAGAGAGGTGCCGAGTCGAAAAACAGTACACGGTGCCTGCCTATACTGGGAGTATTTACAGAGTCAATAGACTCGGTGCCTAGCAGTAGCTATCAATACTGCTACTACTACTATTACTACTGCTGCTTTTACTACTACTACCACCACCACCACCACCACCACTACTACTACTACTACTACTACTACTACTACTACTACTACTACTACTACTATTACCACCACTCTCACCTCTCTCACCTATTACACATGCTCTTCTTACCTGTGTCTCTGACTCTGGGCTTACCGACCGCAGCTGAGGTACAACCACCATGCCATACCCCTGAAAATCTAAAATTAATACGGCCCGAAGCCTGCTATACTGATCCACCTATTAAATTAATTAACGAGAAGAAAGCCAATGTTTGTAAAAGATAAGAAAAAATGGCATAAACGTCTGGCAATTAACCACCCATCGGACACAGAGAAGAAAATATAAATATTACAGACATTAGTATATTATAGTCCTGGTGATTTGGTAACAGGCGACTGTTTTTGATTATCCTATAGACGCTCTACTATCTACATACAACTAAATATACTCTCGCAACCATTATTTAAACATATTATCAGGCAATTCGCCAGTGATTCTAGTGTGAATGGGCGGAGGTGATACAAGTAGCCATATTAATATTATATCGGCTTGTCAGGTGTGTGCAACCATTGCCTCCTCTGGCCAGCCCTACAGAAGTGCCCACCTAGCCCATTGCTTACTACAAGTGCTACTACCAAGCACTATTGCTATCACCGCTACTTATCAAGCCCATTGCTTGATGTTCCAACTGCTACTACCACTCTCCATCACTTACTGCCACTGCCGCTACTACACTTCCCATCGCTTGCGCGTCTCCGTACTTACCGCCGACCTACCTCCTGCTGCCACTTTTACAGCGATCTCATGGGTTAGGTCCTGTCCTCTGCCAGCCGTCAAGGCATTAAATAACTGCCTACGCGTAACGAAACGTGTACCCTTCCCCCCTGCCGTCGTCTTTTATACGCCAAAACGCTCCCCAGCTCTCATTTCCTCCCAATAAACGGGCCCACCCCTGTCCAAACGCGCGCTCTGTTTTATTACTGTACGCGGTACGTTCCTATCCCCCCCTGTTCCTTCGGTTTGCCCCTAACTCAAACCTTACTGCCTGTCCGACTGAGTGCCTACATTTCCATTAGTGACACGGGATAATTTACATGCGAGTAGTGATTTAGTGTGTTGTTTTCTCCCAGTTAAGGAATAATTTACTTTCATTTTAGTTTGATTCTACTCTACACCAAAATCCAAACTCAAAATTTGGAGAGGTAAGCTCGACCGATATTTTAACTTCTGTTTTATGTGAGTAGGTTTACAATAGAACGAGACGAGAGAGGAATTAGCGGTTTAACTAATCTAAACGTTTCTAGTTTTAAAATAACTGTCAACGAGCCAACGAGCGTGAATGAGATCTGGGCCCTACTTATCTGTATCAATAATAACTCTATCAGTATCAGCACAAAAAAAAAAATCCACTAGTACTTGCCAGTTGACTTCTATTTGCTGGTAAGTTGTGAGAGGACTCTTTCTTGGTATTTTTTTTTTTGATTTGATCTGAATTACATCCGCATAGAGAAGAAGACGTCACAATGATTGCCTCATCTTACGAGACTGGAACGTAAGTAATATGGGATCAAGAAGATGCGATCCATCGCGAAGTAACCGATTAACTAACGCCTTGTACAGTCGATGCTGGGTTCAGGACGAGAAAGAAGGATGGCTTGGTGCCGAGGTCATTTCTACAGATGTTGAAGAAACCAAAGTTCTACTACACCTCAAGCTTGAAGATGGAACCGTAAGTTGTATGGCTAAAGTGCCATAAATAACCCCTGTAAAATCTCATGCTCTAACTCAAACAGGAACAAACCATCGAAACGTCGGTGGCCGAATTAGAAGCTAATAGCGAGTCTCTCCCTCCTCTACGAAACCCTCCTATTCTAGAGACAACTGAGGATCTCACCAGCTTATCGTACTTGAACGAACCAGCGGTTCTTCATGCCATCCGTATGAGATACGCTCAACTGAATATCTACACATACTCCGGTATCGTGCTCATAGCTACCAATCCGTTTCAGAGAGTAGACAATCTTTATACCCCAGATATCATTCAAGCATACAGCGGTAAACCAAGAGGCGAGCTCGAGCCACATTTGTTTGCTATTGCCGAGGATGCGTATAGATGCATGCTGAGAGACACGAAGAATCAAACCATTGTCGTGTCTGGAGAATCTGGAGCCGGTAAAACTGTCAGTGCAAAGTATATTATGAGATATTTCGCTACCGTCGAGGACCCCGACCATCCAAGAAAAATTCCAAAGGGACATAGCCATCATAATATTGACGCGTTGAGTCAGACAGAAGAGCAGATCCTAGCCACAAATCCCATTATGGAAGCGTTTGGTAATGCCAAAACAACCAGAAATGATAACTCGTCGCGGTTTGGTAAATATCTCGAAATCCAGTTCGATAAGAACGTCGACATTATCGGAGCGCGCATCAGAACCTACTTGTTAGAACGGTCCAGATTAGTTTTCCAGCCGTCCACGGAAAGAAATTACCACATTTTCTATCAACTGTGTAGCGGCGCCACCGACGAGGAGAGGAGAAGCTTTAAACTCCTACCAGTTGAAGAATTCGAATACTTGAACCAAGGTGGTGAGCCTGTAATCCAGAATGTCGACGACGGTGCTGAATTCACCCTTACTAGAGATGCTCTAACCACGATTGGCGTCGATAGTACGATCCAGCACGATATTTTTAAAATCTTGGCTGCTCTGTTGTACATCGGTAACGTCAAAATCACTGCTACCAGATCCAGCGCTCTGCTGAACTCAGACGAGCCGGCTCTGGTGCAAGTCTGTGAATTGCTGGGTCTAGACGCAATCAGCTTTGCTAAATGGATCACCAAGAAACAGATTGTTACTCGTAGTGAGAAAATCGTATCGAACCTGAACCATAAACAAGCTACTGTAGTCAGAGACTCTGTTGCAAAATATATCTATTCCACTTTATTTGATTGGTTAGTGAGCTTGATTAACAAGGGGCTATTAGCTGATGAGGTCAAGCATCAAGTTCACTCCTTCATTGGTGTATTAGATATATACGGATTCGAGCATTTTAAGATCAATTCTTTTGAACAATTCTGTATCAACTATGCCAACGAGAAATTGCAGCAAGAATTCAATCAGCATGTGTTCAAACTAGAACAAGATGAATATGTTCGAGAAGAAATTGAATGGACGTTTATCGATTTCAGTGATAACCAGCCTTGTATCAGCCTGATCGAAGCGAAAATGGGTATATTGTCACTGCTAGACGAAGAATCTCGGTTACCTGGTGGTACCGACGATGGCTGGATTGGTAAATTATATCAAAATTTCGATAAACCAGAATATTCAAAGTTTTTCAAAAAGCCTCGGTTTGGCAAGAGTTCGTTCATTGTCAATCACTATGCAATGGACGTTGCTTATGAAGTAGAAGGGTTTATTGAAAAGAATAGAGATACAGTTCCTGATGAGTTGATTGAGGTTTTGACATCTACTAGCAATTCATTTTTGAAACAGGTTCTTGATACGAACAACAAAACTCAACAACAGGCCCCGGCAACTAGCAACGCTCCTGGTAGAGCGGTTGCCAGGAAACCTACTCTTGGTAGCATTTTCAAAGGATCGCTCATTGAGCTCATGAGCACCATCGACTCGACAAACGTACATTACATTCGTTGTATCAAACCAAACGACGATAAAGCAGCCTGGAACTTTAACGGTCCAATGGTGCTATCGCAATTGCGAGCTTGTGGTGTATTAGAAACTATTCGTATTTCATGTGCTGGATTTCCCACCCGGTGGACTTATGAAGAATTTGCTTCTCGTTATTACATGTTGGTACCATCTGCAAATTGGTCGGTTGGTATTAAAGAATTGTGTGATATTATCCTTCAAAACTCTATTCAATCTCCTGATAAATACCAGCTTGGTAAAACAAAGATCTTCTTTCGTGCTGGCATGTTAGCGTACCTTGAAAAGCTTCGTAGCGACCGACTCAATGACTGCGCTATTGTTATTCAAAAGAACCTGCGAATGTTGCATTATCGTAAACAGTATCTTGCCAATCGTCAAAGTATTATTGCTGCGCAAACTCTGATCCGTGGATACATTGCTAGAGAAAGGTACCAGAAGGAGCGCAAAGAAAAGGCTGCTACAATCATCCAAACCAAATGGAGAGGATTCGCTGCTCGCAGAAGCTATAATAACACTCGCTTGTCCATTGTTGCATTACAGAGAATGATTAGAGGTTATATGCTACGACGACGTCTTTTACAGGCCAGATACGATGCTGCTGCTATTACCATTCAAAGAAACTGGAGAGGACATGCAGCAAGAAAAGAGTATCATGCTACTCGTAACAAGATCGTTCTCATTCAAGGTTTGGTTAGAAGAAGAGCTGCTATTAAGGAGTTGAAACAATTACGAGTTGATGCTAAATCAGTTAATCATTACAAGGAAGTTCAGTATAAACTTGAGAACAAGGTGGTGGAGCTTACACAATCATTGGCTACTAGAAGAGAGGATAACAAGAAGTTACAAAACACTATTGACGGATTACAGAACCAGATTTCTCAATGGCAAAGGAAGCATGGCGAATCCGAACAAAGGCTGGTTGATTATTCAAATGAGTCTGACGAGACTAGGCAGCAATTGCTCCGCGAAATTGATAGCATCAAGGCCAATCTAGCGTCTGTTCAGAAGGAACACGATCATTCGTTAGCCAAGCTCCAAGCTCAAGCTGAAGAAAATAAGCGCATTCGTGAGGAGTTGGTGGCTAAGGAGGCTGCCCTTGGAGAGTCTGCAAAAACTATCAAGGATCACGAAGAGAAGCATACCAGTCTAAATGAAACCATTGCTCAGTTACGTATTGATTTGGAGAATGCTATCAAGGCACAGCCTTTATCTTTGGCTCCAAGCCTAACCCCATTGCGTAGTATTGGTGCTCTTAACGGAGTTGGTAATATGAACACTGCTTCTCCCAAGAAACGCAATCCAAAGAGGCGGTCGCTTACAAACGCAATCGGCGGATCAGGCAATGCTAGCAATAACTTTGATGATGTGGCTGGGTACAGTCCAAGACCAGCGTCAATAACAATTCCAAATTCAGTTAACGATTCTCATCATCGTCGCCAATATAGTGCCAGCACCGAAATCTCAATTGGATCGATTGGACTCAATGGAGAAATCGAGCGGTTATTGGAGGACGAAAAAGTTTTGTATTCAGAGGTCATTCAGGGTATGATTTTCAATCTCAAGATCCCGGCTCCTTCAAGCACAGAAAAGATCACTCCAAAGGAGATCCTATTCCCGGCAAATATCATTAATTTGATAACGTCGGAAATGTGGAGATTGGGCTTTGTCAAAGAGTCCGAGAAATTCCTCGGTCAAGCAATGCAAGCCATTCAGGATAATGTCATGAAACATACGGGCGAGGATGTGATTAACCCTGGTGGGTTCTGGATTTCCAACGTTCATGAAATCCTTTCGTTTATCTGCCTTGCTGAAGCCAATATTGTGCAAAACGAAGCTTTGTTAGATGAAATGGGAGAGTTTGAGTTCCAAGAATATGGCCGACTAGTAGGCATTGTTAAGCAAGATCTCGAGAATTTGGAGTTCAACATTTACCATACTTGGATGAAAGAGATCAAGAAGGTACTTGACAAAATGATTGTTCCAGCTATTGTTATGTCGCAATCATTACCAGGGTTCATCACTCAAGAAAATACTCGATTCTTATCGAAAATGTTTACTGGCAGTGGTAACAGCGCTACAATGGATGATCTATTAAGTCTATTTAACAAGGTACATAAGGCTATGGATGCATATTATTTGGAGCCGGAGTTTGTTAAACAACCGATTATGGAGTTATTAAAATTGGTTGGCGTCAAGGCGTTTAATGACTTGCTCATGAGAAGAGCGTTCCTGTCATGGAAACGAGGCTTACAGATCAATTACAACATAACCCGTATAGAAGAATGGTGTAAGGCACACGATGTAGCAGAAGGCATTCTCCGACTAGAACATATCATGCAATCGGTGAAACTGCTGCAATTGAAGAAATCGACTCTTGAAGATATCGACATCATCTATGATATCTGTTGGACTCTAACCCCAGCGCAAGTTCAGAAACTCATCAATCAGTACCTTGTGGCTGATTATGAGCCTCCAATCAGTGCAGAAATCCTCAATGCGGTAGCATCAAGAGTTAAGAATGACAATAACAATACATTGTTGTTAGAAGCCATTCCACTCGATGATAGTGGCCCATTTGAGATCATGGAACCACGGGTACTCAAGCGAATTGAATCGTATATTCCTGGATGGCTACAGGTTCCTAATCTCAAGCGGCTTGCTGAACTGACAGCTACTGTCAACCAGGCCACTATCAATGGAGAAGACCAACAGCAACAAATCCCCACCCAAGACATCACTGAAGAGAACGGTATGTCTGAAGGATTACGAAATGAATCTAATAACGATAGTTACCCTATAGCTGCCTAACGAGATAACGCTTATGCTCTCTACACAACTAGTATAAATGCCTTACATTATATATATAAAAAAAGAGAAGTTAACATTAGGAATTAGACAGAAATGGTTGAAATAAATGTATAAAAGTGTTAATGATGGTGGTGACAGATGGAGCGCGCTCATGCTGGCAGCTTGCTTTGAAATAGCGGTAATATTGGTTGTATAATTGTATAAGCGGAATGTCTTCAAAGGCTTCAAGGGTCTTTCATTTCTCTACCATTTTGTCGTAATCTCAGGCTGGGTTACCCGGGTAACACGCTGCCAGTACCATTGGGCTTGTTTCAAACGAGATTCCCACCAAAGTTGGGCTCCGCCGCGCGTCTATTCGTCAACCTATATTTGATAGTTGCGTCTCAACGATGCGCTGGCTTGGGTTCCGCCGCGCTCGACGCCAGTTCAAGGCTACAACTGTTCGCACCATTGACTTGCGGGTGAGATAGTCGAGCTCAGTTGTAGTTGAATACACAGATAAACACCGCCCATTCGACTTGCCAACGTACATACTCTGAGATACACCACCACAGAATAACAGTATCAAGGAGTTGGGCAACAGGAGAAAAACAGCCCATACTAACAGGACAACGGTGGGAATATCCAGCAGAATAAAGCAAATAACAAAGGGTGTGTTTGGAAAAAGGTACGCGCCCTAGCAATCGGAAGCAATTGATCATAACCGCATACTGTATTTTGCGTTAGGGGATAACGAGATAGGAGAACTATACC
Source organism: Sugiyamaella grinbergsii (assembly GCA_030579895.1). Lineage (NCBI taxonomy): Eukaryota > Fungi > Ascomycota > Dipodascomycetes > Dipodascales > Trichomonascaceae > Sugiyamaella > Sugiyamaella grinbergsii. Next base: position 315,961 of record JAKTRT010000005.1, read on the forward strand.
CACTGGCTGTGAGCAGCTATTAAACAGGTTGAACGTTAAAGCGAGCATTGACGAAACTGGCTAGGTTCGCTTATAGAGAAAGAAACGAACGCGACGACCAAGACTTAAACGACGACGACGGCCTTTGACTGATTCGACAACTGAACCTAGTGAAGTGAATTCATCAGTCGGTCACGTATTATACCCCCCAGCACGATGATGAAAGGCTGGACCAAAAGAGTAAGTGACGGAATTAGCAATAGTAGAGTTGATATGTAGAATACTAATGATGGGAATAGCTAAGCCGATCAAAGAGCCAGGATTCGAAGAATCGAAAGAGAGATGATAAACTTTCAAAGTCTCATTCACAAGAACAGCTGAGGCACCAGCAGCAGCAGCAGCAGCAACAACAACAACAACAGTCGCCTCCAGACCAGGCTCAAGAGACAGGTGGAAATGGAAGAAGTGCTATTGAAATAGTCAAGCCTGCCGACGGTACTACTAGCAGCAGTGGAAATACCGTGAAATCAGCGTCGTCTTCCTCATCAACAGTATCAGGCGGATCACCAGCAGTAGTAATAACTACCCCCGTCACGTCGGCATCGATTCTGGCCGAAACCATTCCAACCATAAGCCTTGACCCAAGACAAGCAGGAGCCGCATTACAATTCTCATCCCCATCATCTTTAACAAATACCTCATCTTCAAATACAACTGGCGGCGGTGCTGGGAATATTTCCCCGTCTTCTTCTTCTCATAGCGGCGGCGGGGGTAGTCCAGGTTCTGGTAGGCCAACGATATTGGCTGGCTCAACCGGCGGCTATTCATTTGTGCCGGCGCCTCCTGGATCCACAGAGACTATGCCCAGTGATTTAGAGTTACCCAATAGCCCAGGCTCAAGTCCCCAATCAAATCGATTGTCTCTTGATAGATTTGCGGGGCTCGAGATCAGACAACCAAAACGACACAATTCGTCGCGTTTTGAGATCTCAGATAAACGAGAATTGGAACACTTGCCAAACTTCAACGAGGTCTCACCAGCCGACCATACAGAACTGTTTCTTCGAAAAGTTGAACAATGTAGAGTAATGTTTGACTTTAACGATCCAGCTGCTGATATCCAAGGTAAAGAAATGAAACGGAACGTTTTATGTGAGCTGATTGATTATGTATCCACCACGCCCATTACAATCACTGAAGAAATGCATGCTGCTGTGATTGCAATGTTCGTTAAAAACCTCTTCCGACCAATAGGACCGCCAGTGAATCCCGTGGGCGATATTTTCGACCCTGATGAAGATGAACCGGTTAGCGAAGTAGCATGGCCACATATGGCGCTTGTATATGACTTCTTCTTAAGATTTATGGAATCGCCTGCTTTTAATGTCAATATTGCTAAACAGTATATCGATCAGAAGTTTATCCAACAGCTATTGGAATTGTTTGATAGCGAAGATCCTAGAGAAAGAGATTGTCTGAAAACAACCTTGCATCGCACCTACGGCAAATTCCTCACTCTGCGAGCATTCATTCGTAGATCTATCAATAATGTGTTTTTCCAATTCGTATATGAAACAGATCGATTTAATGGTATTGCCGAATTACTAGAAATCCTCGGTAGCATTATCAATGGATTCGCATTACCACTGAAAGGAGAACATAAAATATTCCTTGGCCGTGTTTTAATGCCACTTCATAAAGCGCGGGCCCTAAGTCTTTATCACTCTCAATTAGCCTACTGTGTAGTACAATTCCTTGAGAAAGACGATTCTCTAACTGAGGAGATCATTATGGGATTATTACGGTATTGGCCAAAGGTCAATTCTCCAAAAGAAGTGCTTTTTTTGATTGAAATCGAAGACATCTTCGAAGTCATTGAACCCCATCAATTCCAGAAAATACATGTCCCATTGTTTATGCAGCTCGCCAAATGTATATCTAGTCCTCATTTCCAGGTTGCTGAAAGAGCCTTGTATTATTGGACCCACGAATATTTTTGCAATTTAGTTACGGAATATTCCGAAACGATTCTGCCGATTATTTTCTCGTCTTTACACGAGAATTCTGGTCACTGGAATAGAACTATTCACGGGATGGTCTTTAATGCGACCAAAGTGTTTATGGAAGCCAATCCTGTCCTATACGATCAATGTTCAATAATGTATCGGCAGTCAAAGGAGTCTGCTGAAGAGCGAGAACGAGCAAGATTAGAAAACTGGCAAAGATTAGAAGATTGCGTCAAAGGTATGAATGGACTCGATATCAGCGAGAGTGCAGAGGGCGAGGCTACTTCTGAGCAAAATATCAACAAGGAAAATAACTTGGAATCTAGTGGTGTAACTGATGCGCTCGCTTCAGGCACCTCGGCTCTAGAACTTTCTTCTGACAATCAACAATCATCCAGTCACAATTTTAATCCCAATGCAATTCCATTCACGAAATCAGTAACCTCTGAGACGCCAAATGATCCACCAACATCGACAATTTCAGACTCTGAGCCAGCTACCACTTCTGACGGCCTCAACAATAACTAAAAAAGCCCTATGAAAATTGCATGTAATAGCGTACCCAAATTCTAGATTATTTCATCCTCTTTCTAACGTCTGCCTCCGGCAGGTCTGTATATAACTTTTCCCGTTGGATTTTCTATTAGCTAAGAAATGGGACGTTCATATCTCGAGATACGAACGTTCATTGTAGCTATATTCTAAGGTTGTATACACAAACTTTACCGTTTATAACAGTACAAAAATAAATTAATATAAAAATACAACAAGCTGGGGGGGTTATTTATTAGCTCTTCTCTTGACCTTTTCAACCAACGATTGTAAGTCGTCCTTGCCTCCACGAGAATCCACTTTTCGTTTATTCGACTTTGCATTAGTCTTTGACGCGTATTCATTGTCACCTTGAGCTCTTCTTCTACGTTCGGTCATGACCTTCTCCATACCATCGGTCTTCTTAAACTGAGGTAGTGTAGTATCGATAGCATAGTCGGGGTTCTCAAACAAATCTTTGAAACGATCATCTTGCATGTCAAAGCCAGTCTCTGCTTCTTCGGCTTCTTGTAATTTCTTACTCTTTCTGGATTTCTTTCCGACCTGTTCGGACTTCTTGGCTGACTTGCTAGTATCAAGCTTGTCTAGATTATCATCCATGAGAAGAAGTTCCATCTCAGCAGCCTTTTTAGGATCGACCTCTGTGAGTCTCTTATTCTTTCTATCTTTCTTGGAAGCAGCCACGGGCTCATCGTCCTCGGCCGCATTCTTAGACTCCTTAAACTTCTCCATTCTTTTCTTCTTTCTCTCTTTCTCCTTACGACGATACTTTTCAATGGTATTCTCTTCCTCTTCCTCTTCCTCCACTCCGTTTTCTGCCTTTCCAGATTCGTCCAAACCAGGCGTAAAGGTGATCTCCATATCGACATCATCTTCTCCGTCACTATCCTTTCCTCTTCTTTTAGATTTATCAGCCAGGGGTCCTAGCAAGGAACGATATTTTTCTCTAGCTTCTTCTCCACCGTCGGCCTCCTCTTCGCTATCGCTCGCCAAATATGCTTTGAAATCCATATCGTCGATCTCCTTTTGACTGAATGCTTTAGATGCTAATTGTAATCTCTCATTAGGTGTCTCGTCCCATGTCAACTTCACTTTAGAATGTTGTAATGCATCAGTAACAAAATTATTGGGTTTATAGTTGGATGGAATTTTTGTACACTCATCTCTTGGAGCATCATCAAAAGTCATATCTCCCGGAATATATCTTAAATCGAAGAAATTGGCAGTCGACTCGTATTCAGTACCATCTACGTTGTCATAGATGCTCTTTGCGGTATCAACATTGTCACATTTAACAACAGCATAATAATACTTGAGACGCTGTAACTGATATTTTCTTAGTTTAGAACTATCCACTTCCTCACCTTTGTCTTCTTGAATAATATTTTTCTCATTGATTTCTTCATCAGAGGATTCGTCATCTCCATGGCGGGACTTATTGCGTTTGCTCTTCTTCTTTGAATCAGCAAATAACTCTTTAGCTGGCCCTCGTATTTCTTCCTGAGCCATTCTCTCCTTTCCATATTCACTGGGATAAATAGCAATGGACAGAATTCTATTACGAGCAGGCACAAAACTGGATAAAGTAGCCATCAAGTCAACTGCTCTGATATTGTCCCAATCCATGTTAACCACGGCAAATGCAGAAGTCTCATCACCAAGTTCGACCTCAGGCTTAACGCCGGGACCCTCTTCCTCGTCGTCATCGTATTCATCTACTTCACCAAAAATTTCGTCATCGTCGCTATCACTATCAGAGCTGCTACTGTCATCAGAACTGCTACTATCAGAATCTTCAGGGCCCTCGCCTCTAGCACGATCATAAGCAGTAGTCACTTTTATTCGGTCTTTCTCACCATCGCTATCATCTTCACTACTTGAGGCAGAGTCGACATCAACATGAGCTTTATCTTCCCCTTCTTCATCCTTTTCTTTTTCTTCCTCATCCTCCAAATTATAATACCTTTCAAGCTCCTTTCTGGTATTATTTCTGCTAATCTTTCTTCCATATCTATCGATGGTATCGACCTTTTGAAATTCCTTCTCAGTACTAATAGCATCTTTAAATCTACTGTCTAGATCACTCTTGATATTCTTTCTACGAGGTAGATTGAATCTTGGATCATTGTGAACAGAAGAAAATCTGGGATCACTAGTTACAGCTTCACTTCCATGTTTTGGTTTCGTATTAGAGCTGCTACTGGCTGTAGGTTTCTTAGCCATATTTGCTTTCTCTACTATTAATGTTCTAGCCTACGGAATAGAGGGAATCAAAATCAAAAATATTTCAATGATCGACAAGAAATAATTATTTTGTTTATTAGCGATGCGGTACGGCTATGATTTTTCATCGTCTCCTGTCTCTCCCCCTGAGAATTACACGCGGCTATCTAATCAGAGAGACCTAAAGCCTGAACTGAATTATGTCCGTTTACTCGTTCGCGAATTAATTCGAGACTTTCCAGTTGGAATGAATCTATCTCTTTTGGATCCATTTGCCCTGGCCCAGGAGTTCCCTGATACATTAACGCACTCGTTTGGTAAGTTTGTTGATATCACGAACCGTTTAGTGAGTCGGATCGGTCCGCTAACACTGTCTATCTAGTATGGGGTCACTCGGCTTGTATTAAGTTCAATCGCAAAGGAGATTATCTAGCATCTGGTCTACTAGATGGCACAATCGCGATATTCGACTATGAAACATATGGCGTGATTCTCATACTTAGAGGCCATACAAGGCCAATTCAATCCATCAGTTGGTCTCGAGATGGGCAATATATTCTATCGGCATCACGAGATTGGAAGTGTATCATTTGGAATCTTAACACCGGCCAAGCTGAGAAAACAGTCAATTTAGGCGCTCCAGTATGGAATGCTTCACTTCATCCTGAAAATAGTTCCATTTTTGTAGCTTCCTTATATGAAGACCATCCACGATATGTAGATTTGACAGGACCTGACCCAGTTATAAAAATCATGCCCACGATTCTTGACGAAAGCGGTTCTAGCACAGCTATCAACACCTCCTCTACAAAAGAAGACACAGAAGGACTGGATCAACCTGATGAGGAAGCCGAAGCTGAAGCTGAACCACAGGCCCCGACGCAGCCAAAGAAAGCCAAAGGAGGGAAACAGGTCACTCTAGTAACCGAGTTCACAAAAAAGGGCGATTATATCCTTTCAGGAACAAATAAGGGCACACTTAATATCATCCGCACTGAAGATATTGAACTTGTGCGAAGTTTCAAAATCAGCAACTCGAATATTAAACAAATACGGATCAGTTCATCAGGGCGAAGCATCGTAGTCAACGCGTCTGATCGAGCAATTCGGTTACTCAATTGCCCTGATCTCAGTCGCACTGACCCCGAGTCGTGGGACCTAGAACTAGAACATAAGTTTCATGATGTAGTCAATCGGCTACAATGGAATTCCATTGCCATGAGTGCCAGTGGTGAATATGTATTAGCAACTACTTATGAATCAGCGCACGACATATATATGTGGGAAACATCAATGGGATCGTTAGTGAAGATCTATGAGGGCCCCAAAGAAGAACTGGTAGACATTGAATTCCATCCAAATAAGGCTGCGGTAGCGGCTACCGGTCTAGATACAGGGGCCGTATATCTTTGGACCTATTCCATTCCCCAGAAATGGAGTGCATTGGCACCCGATTTTGTCGAACTAGAAGAAAACATAGAGTATGAAGAGCGAGAGGACGAGTTTGACCTTGTGGACGAAGCCGCTCAAACCAAACGACAACTAGATGAAGAGGAAGGAGACGTAGATGTTATGACGATCGAGCGAAACCGAGGCGAGTATACCGAGGACTCATTTGTGATTCCTATAGCACTGGGAGCTGTCGAAGATGCTCCCGACTCGGATGACGACGACTAGCACGCTAAGGCTAGTATGCACTCCCAGTTTGCTACTGTACAGCATGTATTATTATGTTTATATATTTATTAATCTATGATGCCTTTATTTTGTTTTACTCCTCTCGCCAAATCTGCACATTGCCATCATCTCCACCGGTTATAACCATTTCCTTGCTATTGTCTCTCCCAGGGGCCCAAACCACGTAGTTTGCTTCATAGACTCCATGCGAATTCTCAATCACCTGATCGATCTGCCAATCTTTCGCATCATTCTTAGTCTGGCTGTAGATTACAAGTTTCCCATCTGCTCCTGTCGAGGCAATTCGCCCGCTATCACGGCTCCAGGCTATTGAGTATATTGTCCTGGTATGCACTGACGGGAGCACTGATTCCTTGATCCATTCCTCCGACAATTGATCATATCGGAATGTCGATGGAATGGCGTTTTTGTCGACTCCGCCGGTGCTCCCAACACGAGTCCAGACAATACACGAGAGATCATCTGAGCATGACACCAGCCGAGCTTCGTCTCCCTCCTTGTTATTTTCAAAGTCGCATCCCCATACAGTGCTAGTATGCCCGGCAATATCAGCTACGCAAGTCCAGTCGTCGTCGTCCTCTTTCCAGAGACGAATGGTATCATCATACGATGCAGATGCCAGTAGTAGTTCGTTTGGGTGCCAAGTTACATGCTTTACGTCCTGAGTGTGTTCTTGTAAAACACTCAAGCATTCGAATTCTTCATTCAGATCATCAGCTGGATTTTTAGTTAGTATTTACGAACCGGAACTAGCAAATAGCGGCGCCGGGGAAGTTCCATACTTACACTCCCAAACCCAGATACTCTTATCTCTAGAACAAGTAGCTAGGAAGACACCGTCGAATGACCACGAAACCCTTTTGACTTCATTCTCATGACCCTCAATTGTCGCTAAAAACGTCCATTCATCGCTCTCACGACCCCAGATGCTAACGGTGGAATCAAAACTACCCAACGCAATTGATGGCTCATCTCCAGTGGGTTTCCACGCAACGGTTCTTATACTACGTTTATGACTATCTTCGAGGACTGTGAGAAGAGGAACTTGGTCATTCTGAAGGGAATACAGCCTGGCTGTTTTATCACTCGAACATGTAGCCAGCAGCGGTAGATGAGGATGTACAGATAAACTCCAGACTCGGTCCGAGTGACCGGTAAGAGTCGTTAATTTAGAAAACGTCATAGTTTTAGTATTGGTATATATTTTATTTGTCACGAATCAAAATATTAGATCAAGGGCACTTGGTGAACGGTGAGAGAAAAGACGTATAAAAGCATGTAATTCTTTTAACAAGAAAAAATGGAACAGGGCCTGTCTTAAAGTGTGATCCGGACCGTCCTTATGGTTTCAATTTATAACTGCTCTCCCAGTATTCAACTTTTTTATTATTACAGCTAACTGAAAAATATGGTTCTCCAAATTGATCTTCTTCCTCTCATGTTTTTTATATGCTGGAGGTCTGCCTCTTCGTTAAATCCTACCAGCACCCTGACGCCGCTTTCAAAGTGGCGCCCATTTTAGATGTGAAATTTATGTACCGAAACCAGATCTTGAGTGCCTGCTGAATCTCCATCACCTAGAAAAAATGGTTTTGCCATTAATTCAGAGATCAAGGATCTCTATACGCGTATCGACAATTCCATTTAGTGTAACCTCAAATGGTCAAGTCAATGCGAACCGCATTGGCCTTTGTCATCTTAGGTATTACTCTGAAAACCAGAACTCCAAATCTAATGTACCTACGAGTAACAACTCCTCTACCCCTGCGAAGCAGTCGGAATACGTGCCACAAGCTTCTTATAACAGAATATCTTATGAGTATCCGGCACCTCCTGAAGAACCCAAATTCAAGCCCATTGAGTCAAGTCCCTTCAAGAGACATTTCCCTTTGATTGCAGGCTTGGCTGGCGTCTTATGGGCCATTTATGCATACCGTCATTTCATGTCGGAAAAGAAAACCGGAGATCAGAATATGCTTTCTCCAGATCATTTTGTTACTTTCAAATTGACCTATAAAGAAGATATATCTTCTGACGTGGCCCTACTAGAATTGTCTCCAAAATATGATACCCACCGAGAGCTGATTCGTAACAAGGGTGGCCTGTGGAATGGAAAAAAAATATGGAGCGTCGAAGTTAAGCAACCCGAAATCCAAGTGGTTCGAAAATATACTCCACTGCCAATGTATTATATGCTGTACAAAGAAGAAGACGAGACAAAGGGGTTGCTTCGGTTGTTGGGCAAAGATGAAGACGAAGGCAGGTTTGTTCTTCTCGTAAAGAAATATTCGGATGGTGAGGTTTCGAGATACCTCCATAAACTTTCGCTCGGTAGTGACGTTGAGATCCGAGGTCCACATATTGGGTACAGATATCCGTATTCTCCAATTGATGCTACTGAACCTAGAAGCCCTATGTTGGATTTACCTAGTAGAATGGCTCCTGAGTATAACCTTCCCGATGGAGTTCCTTCGCCAGAGAATGTAGCTTTCTTTGCAGGTGGCACTGGGATCTCGGCGGTTCTACAATCGGTATTCTCAACCAACCCCCCAAGAGGAAAAACGAATGTTTACTACTCAGTCAGATCCCGGGATGAGATCCCATTCAAGAGATTTTTATTGTTTTTAGAAAAGGCCGGTAGAGCCAAATTTCATTATTTCATAGATAATGAGAACACATTTTTGGACTTAAAAAATATCCCGGACCCTACAGAACTTCACTACAGTAGTAAGCAAGCAAACGCTGAAATCAATGAGCAAATCGAACAGGAGGTCAAGATTCAAAAGATGATGCAAGCTCTGAGAAAAGAAAAAGAGCTCGGCATTGAAAACAATCTCTCAATTGCTGAGGTTTCTAACCAAGTCTCGGAAGAGAAGTTGACCATGCGACAACCCCCCCTTCCAGAGTCGAAGGGAACCAAGTCGACCACCTCTGGGACCAATCCTAAACTTAAATACAATTCTATTCTGGAACAGGTTGCTGATACAGCCCATGAACCCGAAGAAGGCCCTTCGTTGGCAATTGTTTGCGGACCAGAAGGATACATAAACTATGTAGCTGGTCCCTTGGGTCTGCGAGGTGATGAGCCGATTGGAGGACTGCTTGCAAAAAAAGGCTGGAATTCTCACAATACGTTCCGTATGGAACCATAAGAATTCTGTGAATTATTTATATGTGTGTATATATTTGTAAAATAGATAGATCGTTATAGAGCATGGCAATCATTAATATTGTTTTATTTGTATATATATTGAGTGTTATTTATCGTTCTGGTCGTTTTCCGGATCAGGCTTTGGCAATCTTCGAATGGGAATTCTGACTCCTTGTAAAGCAAAGTACCGACTTAACTCAGTCGTGTCAATTACCCCAGGGAACTTTTTAGCTGAATAGGATTTAAAGGGCTGAGAAAAGGATTCACATAGTATAGGAACAGTTGAATTGGCCTCGGGACTGGACGATAATCTAACAAAGGAGAATTTTAATTTATAGTCGCCTTCAATGCGCACAGACAGATCATGAAGAATAAACCAAATACCTAAATGGTCATCTAGATTATATAGTTTAAATGCAGTTGCGACCAAGGTTCCGATTAAATTTCGAACAAGAAGCGGACTGGTACCGGTCGCTGGTCCATTATTAGATCCGTCTCTGGTTTGCGAGGAAGACGATTGGGTGGAAGTCTGAGTGACCTGTTGATTGGCATGGTAGTTTGATCCTGGCTTCCCTTTCTGAAGTACCAACGAAAGATTAGTAGATTCATCAGCGGTCCACAATTCTACTATTAATGCATAAAACGAGATATCTAGATGAGTGATGTCTTCAAACGGACACCCAGTTTCTTTATCGAATATTTTCAGCTGGACACATGGAGGTGGTGAAATAAGTCTTCTGTCTTTATCACCAAACCCACACATTCGTGATCTCACAGGCTGTTGAGAAATCTCTAATGCGTATCGTAACCTGTTATGAAGATTACCACCATTCTGATGAGCGGGAGCGGTGTATAAAGACAATGCAGAGTTAGCATAGGTACGATTAGGCTGTTGTTCCATTTAGACGACGATTTCTATTAATAAATATTTCAAGTCAAGGAATAATTGGACGACGAAATGCCTTGAAAGCAATCAAATATGGCGGCAGATTGAGCGGTAATAGTAATATAATCAGTAAAGAAAAGTTACCTGCCAGAGTTTTTTTTCCTACAAATGGCCGCAGGTCTATGTTCGCCATGTTGCATAATAGAAGAATAAACCAGTGCCCGAGTAGCACCAGGTTTATATTCTGAATGGCATTTAAAGTTAATAAGGTGGCTATTAACCATGGGACCGGGATCGTTGACAAAAAAACCCATGTTCTCGTCATTTCTAACAAGAGAAAAAGAAACGACCGGCATTATGGAGACAGGAAACCAATCATAGCTGTCAACGTTTGGCGAAAAAAAAAATTAACTATCATTCTTGCGTAAGATTTAAAATATTATCTACGCTGTCAAAAAGGAACGCAAATTGGGTTATTCTCGACATCAGAAAAGTTCCTCTCAAAGGTGGACGGACAATGCCAACGTTTCACAACGGCCCAGGTTTCCAACTTTAATGATCTAGCACAGAATCCAAAGGCTTGTACCATTGATATTTTCTGTCCTATTGAATGGTAAGTTCGAAAAGTCGAGCTACCAAAAAAATATTATTTCCCGTCACTGGACCTTGGTTCGTAAGTATGGTAATGCATTTTGTGTGCATAGAATACACCCCCTGGAATGGGGCAAGGAACCGGCTAGGGTATGGCCCGATGTTCAAGCTGTGATAACTGATAATATAGTCAGTTACAGAAAGGTAAGTACCTATGGCCAGTAGAGCGGACCGAAAACAAAGTTCGATAGGCTGGATTATATATTAACAATTGGGCTTGACAATCCGCCTTGTTTTGCGCGACATATATGCAATTTTTAACGGGCCTAAGACTACATCAAAATGCGGTTGACGAGACTGTTGCAATCCGTAGCGTCAACTGGTAGTAAGAGTACCATTCTATCAAGTTCGGATCTCCAGTTTAGCCCGAATAGTACGGTATTCTCGGCCATCCAACCAACTGGAGTGTTCCATTTGGGAAATTATCTCGGTGCCGTGCGGTCTTGGGTAGACATCTCGCGAGCTGCTCCAAATGATGCAAACCTGATCTTTGCTGTAGCAGACCTACATGCTCTGACCATTCCGAAAGATCCTTTGAGTCTTCGCAAATGGCGTCAGCAAGCATTGGCTAGTATTATCGCTACTGGAATTGATCCAAAAAGATGTATTGTATATCACCAATCATCTGTACCTGAGCATGCTCAACTGTACTGGATATTATCTACCATCACTGGTATGGGCTATCTGAATAGAATGGTGCAATGGAAATCCAAAGCCCATGTGTCCGAGTTATCGTCAATTAGCGATATGAATGAAGAAAGTTTGAGGAACCTATACTTGGGACTATTTGCCTATCCTGTCTTACAGGCAGCAGATGTTCTTATCCATAAGGCAAACTATGTGCCAGTTGGAGAGGACCAATCCCAGCACTTGGAACTCACTAGGTATATTGCATCGACATTTAATCATAGATTTGGCACCAATAATAAAAAGGGCCAGAAGTTGCTTCCTATCCCGGCAACATTGTTTGCTCCATATAAAAAAATCACCTCGCTGAGGGATACTAGCAAAAAAATGTCGAAGTCGGATCCGGATCAGAATTCTTGTATATATATAACTGACAGCCCAGACGACATTAGAAAAAAGGTTCGTCGCGCAGTTACCGATTCCATTCAAGGGCCAGTTACGTTTGAACCGATAGAGAGACCCGGGGTTTCGAATCTATTAGTAATAGCATCCGGGTTGCTGCGAACAGACCCCCAGTCACTGCTTGGTTCGCAGCTTTCGCATGTGAAGGATCACAAGCAATTCAAAGATTCAATTTCAGAGATCTTAATTGACTGTTTGTCAGGAGTTCGATCTGAGTATGAAAAGTTATTAACTGACGAGTCATATATCGAAGACATTTCCCGCAACGGTACGTTAAGAGCACGAGAATCTGCTTCGAAGACACTTGATGAGGTCAATAGAGTCGTTGGTTTATGATTTGTCTAGGCCTGACTAGGCCTGAACACACCTGTACATAATGTTTCTGGACTGAGATGACACGCTATCCCTCGACACACTTGTATATAATTTTAAACTCATAAACGAATGAAACACTTGTATATAATTTTATTTAATTTTTTTCTCTATAGAATTCCATAAACGAATGAAGCATCTCTATCAATCAACTACTTTATCATTTTTGTTAGGACCGCTATTGTGTTGATACGGTGATTTGCGCTACGATCGACCAACGTCCCTAGCTGAATCTCTAGCCATGTCTCTGGCTTTAACTTGTCTCAGGAACTCCTCATGTCTATTTATGTCTTGTTTCTTTTGATCCAGCTGTCGTTGAATAGTCTCTTCCAGCTCCCGACGTTCAGTCTGCTCAAGTATAGCGGTGTTACTACCACCAAGAAGGACGCTTTCATCGATGGTGATATCCGGCGAAAACGGAATCGCTCCATCACTGGTAGACAACTTCTCAGTACGATATTTTTCATAGAGAATATCATGAGTCAATTCCCTGAATTCAGTAAGATGTGACCCAAATAATACCGATCTAAGAGCGGCAAAATCAGATTGATCCGGATCATCAACCCTGACAAACCCCCAGGGATATTTCCGGCCACGGCAAAAATCTCCATTGATATGGAAAAGGTCACTTCCTCCAACAACTGCAAATGGAACCAATTCACGAAGCGCCTGGCATTCTTGAATAGTTTCGTCATCATCTTCATTTTCACAAGGAAAGTAGTAGATGGGGATGTTGAAATGATTTATGTCTCGCATAATTGCTGCTTTATTGTGTAACAGTTCAGGAGCTGTTAACGTATCAGCTTTTGCAATTACGGGAATAACATTGGCCCGCGTAGACAAATTTCTCATCAAGTCAATATCCAGTTCCCGGAGGCTATAGTAATAGTTAGTGTTGTTTCATCAGCTGCATGTGATATATACTAGACACAAACTTACCCATGTCCAGTAGGACTGATAAAATATAGCGCAACGTGAACTCGCTCATCCTCAAATTTTGGGTTCCGATTGACCCTACGTTCCTCTTTAAGAATGTCATCAAACTTTCTTTCCAGATATTTGAGAATTCTATCACAGTTATCTTCATTATTGATATTATCGCCAAATCCAGGAGTATCTACAACTGTCAAGGTTATGGTAGTGCCGTCATCTTCACCAAGGGCTAGAGACGTCTGTTAGTACCATTACAATTCTGGCTGGATATATATACTTACGAACCGTTTTAGCACGAATCTCCATTGTGGATGGTGGACTAGACCTGTCGTCAGCATCGCGGATTTTTCCTTCGCATAATGTATTAATGAAAGTGGTTTTTCCAGTACCACTCTGACCAACTACCATGAGACATAGTTGGAATCCTTTCTTAACGATTTTACGTCGTCTCATCAACTCCGGAGACGCCTGGATCTGCGAGATGTTAGTATCCAATCGGCCAGTTTCAAAATCATTTACTACAACAATAAAAACACATTTGCTTACAATACTATAGGTAGCCATTTTCGGAAACAAGTAAACAAACCAGTACAGTGGGTTCAGAGGTGGTTTAAACTAGATTCAGGTATCGTTCTAAAGTGATAAAAAAATACTCGTAACCTTGCAAATGTTGTAATGCAAATAGCTAATGTTTGTAAAGCACTCTTTTGTATACATGACACGAAACAGAAGATTTAATGATTATTCTAGCCATCAGTAATTTAAATGCAGGTCGTCTATGCAATGCAGTTGAAGGTTGAATACTGCATTTTCCCTGCGTCCGCCATCGCTGCCGTACGATCGGCCCACTCTACTATGAACATTTGTACCCAAGCTGGGAGAACAGGACTGTGCCATGTACCATAAAACCAATCAAATACAAATAAATACGCTCGCCATTTATTCACCATAGGCTTTCAAATTATAAACAGCTAGAAAATTTCCCATTACCATAGACAACTTGCCTCTCACCCCACAATATCCCAGCCGTATACTTACCCGGTCTTCAAACCAGCAGTTCCAGGTTCAGGTTCTCCATCCTCAAACAAAATCGAAAGCAGTGGAATATTAACCAGCCATCTGAAACCATAGAAACGAGCCACACCTGATAGAAGCCATCCGCAATATTCCTGTTTCTTGTCAATCGCAGTGGATTATTAAAGAGCATTTGGTTCTATTAAGCTATTTTCAAGTGTGATTTTTATTGTCGAGTTTATTTATTTTCCCAGTCCAAGTTCCGATTTCGTAATCAGTCGAATAGATACATACCCAGGACAGGAGGACCGCTCATAGAGCATACTTACCAATCCAGGTATAAACGACTTCCTTTTGAACTCCATAAACCTCACCTCATCTCATACAACTAGAGAGTCGGAATATAGATTTGGATTCTTCTTTTTTTTTTTTTTTTTTTTCATTTTCCAGAATGAACGATGACGATGATATCAATGATCCGTCCAGTTCGAATAATGATCTGCCGCCTATGCCCGGTTCGCCAACCCCAATACGGGTCAATGGACGCAAAGTACATCTCAATAGCGATGGTATAAGCATACCACGGCAGGCCATGCCATCATCATCGTCTTCGTCGTCTTCTCCAACTGGATCTCCACACAAACGAAGTCGCATGGTTTACGGAGATCGGTACATTCCGAACCGCAGTGGAATCAATCTACAAGCAGCTTTCAGTCTGGCGGGAGATGACATGTCTGATAAGAAGTCCCGACGACCGGCCGCCAACGAGCTTGATTATCAACGAGGTACGTGAATGATGAGCAGCTGCTCCAACCCACCAGAAGCATTACGTATACTAACTTTTATTATAGTAGAAGAAGCTAACCGGACGTTTTCCACTTTGCTGAAAGCAGAGCTGTTTGGAAATGAAGTCCCATCAGCAGTTCCGTCTTCTGTCAATTCAGGAAGAGCGGCAGGTAGCAATGGATATCAGAATGGGGCTGGAGATGACAGTGGTGTATCTGGTAGTCAGAGTACATCTCCATCTCAGATTGGATCAAGATCAGAGCCAGTAACCCCGAATAAAAATATGTTTCATTATAAGTCACATTCAAGGGGCCAGCGTAATGGAGTCGGAAGCTCTTCAGGTGGAGGTGGAGCAGGAGCGGCGGGTGGTATCCATACTACAGGAGGTGTTCATAGACCATTGGATAGAGTATTCAACGGACTGGCGTCTGACTACTCGCCGTCTTCTTCGTCAAGGCGAGATATAACTGCTAACAGTTCTCACCAGATCTATTCTGTTTCACCGGTTCGAATGGACTCACAGAGACTGCTACTATCACCAAAGAAGCAACCTAGACCTGTGTCCAAAGTCCCATACAAGGTTCTGGATGCACCTGGTTTAGCAGATGACTTTTATTTGAATCTCGTAGATTGGGGGTCTAGTAACGTTCTAGGAGTCGGGTTAGGCGACTCGGTTTACATTTGGAATGCCCAGACTGGCGAAGTGGACAGTCTTTGTACATTGAATGAAGAACGAGTTACTTCATTATCATGGATCAACCAAGGACCGCATCTAGCGGTCGGCACTAGTAGCGGCACAGTACAGATCTGGGATGCGCAGAACTCGAAGCGGATTCGGAAAATGACTGGTCATGAAGCCAGAGCAGGATCCCTGGCCTGGAATGAACACATTCTAACGTCGGGAAGTCAAGATCGAACAATACTTCATCGAGATGTTCGTGTGGCTGACCACTATATTGCACGCCTGACAGGTCATCGCCAAGAAGTGTGTGGATTAAGATGGAACTGCGACGAAAACCAACTAGCCAGCGGTGGGAACGACAATAAACTGATTGTCTGGGAAGGACTCAATACCGAGCCATTATTTAAGTTCAATGAACATGAGGCAGCAGTCAAGGCAATCAGCTGGAGTCCTCACCAGCGAGGGTTACTGGCAAGTGGAGGAGGAACTGCCGATCGGAAGATCCGGTTTTGGAACACTCTGACTGGTACTGCGCTGGATGAAATAGATACTGGTAGTCAAGTGTGTAATCTTGCTTGGAGTAAGAACTCCAACGAGTTAGTATCTACCCATGGCTACTCGCAGAACCAGATTATGATTTGGAAATACCCGTCAATGCAACAAGTAGCAGCACTTACTGGCCATACATATAGAGTATTGTATCTGACCATGAGTCCAGATGGAAGAACAATCGTCACTGGAGCAGGAGATGAGACACTTCGGTTTTGGAATATTTTCGATGAAGGAAGGGCTAGCAATAGGCCGAGCTCGTCTCTACTAGATGTATTTCAGCAGCTACGATGATAATAATTTATTACGACTATAATGATTATAACGAAAGGAACAAGAATGGGAGAATAGGGCAGTTCGGTATGGGAACGAATTCCACGAAGCTATATTTTATTTATTATTAATAGTATTTTTTTTTTTTTGATTATTAGCAAGTTTGCCTTTGGACTTGGCAGGTGAACTTGGTGGTCTTGGTGAGTATTTAGTAATTCGCGCTGATAGCGTTTCGGGGGCCGATGGGATTATTCAACGTATCGATACATAGATAAGATATGTGCTACGCCTATTCGACAGCACGTTACCAGTCCCTGTAAGGGTTGGGAGTTTTAGAGGTTATTTTCTTCGATGTCCGATGGCATGTTCTATATTACACAAGCATTTCGGAGTATTCGCTTCGCCGATGTCTGAGTAGTGTGTTGTTCTACAGTACCCGAGCTTTTCATTTTTCGTCATACTATGATATAGTATATCAAATGTAGAATCATATATATATTTAGTATTTCGTCGTATTATTGTATTATACTGTTTCCCGAATGTAGAATAATAAATATATAAATATATAAATATTAGTACACGCGCGGTTGTACTTTTAATAGTACATAGTATTCTCCCAGTCATCCTCAAACTCCCAATATTCTATCCGCTCTGCCCTTTTTTCCCCCCTACTCTTTTTATTAGTCTACATCGAGGCTTAAGATAACCCTTGGTGTATATCTATTCCCCTGCCTCAGCTGTCTTAGAGATAAGCCGGTTGGAGCTCCTCTAACGTCGAATTACTCACAATATGCACGCTGTTGGTTACCCTTAGCTGACAAAGATTCCGCTGGTCAAGTGGGTAAATTAGCCAGCTATGGCGGCGCCTGTTTTATTCAGTTCAACCAAGCTCCGCTCGTAGCCGAAACATTGTAAGACTGGTCCTAATCTATCCGTCGTTCCGACTGTATTGCTTTAACGGGGGGTATGGTGTGGATTTATCTATCTCCCACAAAGCCTTGGTCCGACACAGCTCGAGCCCGTCGGTGCTATAGCAAAAACAAACCCCCCATTCGCTCCTTGAATCAAGGAGTCACCTGCCATGGAGTTTACTTGCTAACCTTCAAACGACTCCAACTTGTTGACCCCGAGATCTCGTTCAACCGTCACCAACCCTCGCTCCACCTATCACTCCGTACTCTTCTTCCCCGCATTCTAGTTTCCATCAGTGTATAGATAAAAAGAGCGATTAGGTCTGCATAGATCAAAGCTTTATTACTATGTTCGGGGTTGGGACTCCGATGATAGCGATGATACTCGGACAAACTATAAAAACCATGACTAGTTCCGCCTAGAGCAATATCAGATTGATTTTTTTTTATCTGTTATCTTTTCGAATCGCTTTCTATTAGACTAAGGAAGGAAAAACCAAAGGAAAAACCAAAGAAAAAAAAGGTATGTTTTATCAGGGCTCGAGCTCGCGTGTGTACTATTATATTAGTTGAATGGTGTAGCGACTACAAGGATAGTTTTGTGGTTCTTCTACCTAAGAACTCCTTCTACAGCTACCATGACTATTAATGATAATGATACTGCTGGTGCTTATCGGTCTCCGCGGAGCGGACTGTCCGTTCGCAAGGTCGGGAATCACTGTTTTCGGGTAAGGGCTCGAATCAAAAAAAAAATGTGGAATTTCGCCGTTCCTGTGCGTATCGTTATCTGAGCCATTTATCTTCCAGCAAAGTTGATATGCCATGCCTATTTATATCACATTAGCTAACTTCTCTTTTTTTTTGGTAGATTTCACAAACAAAAAAAATATTCATAATAATATAAAAAAGTCAGATAATATTAATAATGACTGCAGCCGATGCCTCTACTAAGCCTTTGGCTAAGGACCTTATGCACCATTTGTCCGACGAGGCCAACAGTCGTAACCCTTCTAACTTGAAGGAAGCTTTCAAGCATTTCCATGACCCAAATATCATCTCTCTTGGTGGGGGACTTCCTCTGCCAGCCATGTTTCCTTTTGATAAGCTGTCTATCGAATCGCCGGCTCCTCCTTTTGCAAAGGGCAACGATTTCGCACCAACTGGTTCGGCCGAGGATACCAACTTTATCAATATTACTAAGGCTCCAGGTGGAAAATGTAACGATATCTTTTTAAACACCGCCTTGCAATATGGTCACTCTAATGGTAATCCCCAGATTTTGAGTTTCATTAAACAACACACTGAGTTGGTTCATGACGTCGCCTATAAAGACTGGAATGTCATTCTATCGGTTGGTAACACCCAAGCTTGGGACTCGACTCTTCGTAATTTCACTAACCGTGGAGATACCATTCTTGCTGAGCAGTTCACATTCTCTTCTGCTGTTGAATGTGTTCATGGACAAGGCGTTAATGTGGTACCAGTGAAGATGGATCTTAATGGTATGGACCCAGTTCAGCTCGACAAGCAGTTGGACGAATGGGTTGGTCCTAAGCCAAAACTCCTTTATACCATTCCTACTGGCCAAAACCCAACTGGTAGTACTCTGTCTCGTGAACGTCGTGAAGCCATCTACAAGATCGCTCAAAAGCATGACTTACTCATTGTTGAAGATGAGCCTTATTACTTTCTGCAAATGCCCAAATATACTTCGGATCCCGAACAACGCGAGAAAGACTACACCCCTATGACTCATGACCAATTCTTAAAAACGCTTGTTTCTTCTTACCTTGAAGTTGATACTGACGGTAGAGTCATTCGTCTTGATTCCTTCTCCAAGGTGATTGCTCCTGGTGTCCGTCTTGGATGGATTGTTGCCCAAGATGCCTTCATTGAAAGATATCTCCGGTTGCACGAAGTGTCGATTCAAGTTCCCAGTGGTTTCTCACAATCCATCGTTAATGGATTACTTCAAAGATGGGGCCAAGAAGGTTACGTTGATTGGTTGATTGGTCTTCGTAAGGCCTATACTGTCAAGCGTGACGTAGCAATAGATGCTGTTGAAAAGTACTGTCCCAAGTCAATCGTGGAGTTCATTGCTCCAGATGCTGGTATGTTCTTCTGGATTAAGCTGGATGCTCGTAAGCATCCTAAATATGCCGAACTGAAAAAAGATGCTGCTGCTGTGGAATACCACATCTACGACCTAGGCCTCAAGCGCGGCGTCCAGCTTGTCCCTGGCCACTGGTTCTTGGTCAATGACAAGACCAACCCCCCTCAAAAAGAGCTTGTCGAGACCGAGGAGGAGAAGAATGCCGTTTATTTCAGAGGTACGTTTGCATCTGTTCCTGCTGACAAAATAGAAAAGGCAATTGAGTTGTTCGGTTCTCACCTCTGCCAAGAGTTTGGAGTTTCTAAGTAAATAGTTAATATAATTTATGTTGGACAAAGTTTATTTCTAGTTGAGTTGGCTGTTCAGCAGGGAGATAATAAAGATGCTGGACGACGCTTTTTCTGGTCGGAGCAGACTTAACTGCCACTAAACCGCCCTAGACCCTGTCTTTGGATTGGATGCATATAAATATATTAACGTTATGACATATCGTAACTATAGAAAAAAAGGCATCAAGCGATGCTATTGAATCATTACCAGACATAAAGGATATGGGACATGAGAAAAAGACAAGGGTAAAATTACACGAAAAACGGTCAAACCTGATGCGTACAAACAAAAATAACAAAAAAAGGACAATTAAGCCATGTCTAAAACAAACAATAGCTCATTACTATACTCCCTTGGTAATACTCTCATCCTTGAGACGCTCTTCCATTAACAGTCGCTGCTTTTCCTGCCATCTGGCGACCTTTGCATTTTCGTGAATTTTGAACCCAAAGATTTTGGGCACGTACCGCTCGGCCGATTTGCTGGGAACTAGCTGTGGATAGACTTGGAAGAGCATGCCTGGGAAACTGGTTCCAAAATAAGCTCCATCTATCGATAAATGGCGAGATGACTTGGGGTTATAAATATCTTCACATTTGGGGCAGAAAAGCTTCACAGTGGATTGACGGGGCATATCGTGTAATCCAATCGGTAACAGAGCATGGAGATGGCAATGAACGCGCGGACAGCGGCCAAAGTCACAGTTTTTATACTTTTCCAACATTTTCTGAAGACCTCGGGTAGTGAGAATGTATCGAGCATGAACAAGACCGTATAAATGTTCCGCCACCTTCTCGATTCTATCTCTTTCGTCGTCATCCACCGACCGTGAAAAGTTGTCGGTAATAATATCAATCGACTCCTGTAATCGGTCGACCTCGGTGTTCAGACCGGTCAGATTGAACCGGTCGGTTATGAAATCATTATCAATATCACAAAAGTATTCATTGCCTTTAGATCCAAGGAACCACTCGATCCACAAGTCCTCTAGAAACCGGTTGTTAGTTGGTATTCTGGGAGGTGACCTTTTGTCACTACCTGGCGCGTGTCTTGAAAATTCCGACAGCATTAACCGGAGTTGAGAAGCCATGGACTAGATGTGAGATTATAGATATGGGCGATAGGTCGTGAGAACACCAGTCGGCAAGCTGGGACATCATGGCATAGGGCTAAGATTCGACTCGTCAAAAATGACCTGCTAACTTTTTTTTTTTGGTTCTCACATGACCTCTACAAATGAGCCACCTCTCGAATCTACAGCTCGATCAAGCATTCACATTCATAAACTACTCTACTCGCTTCACATCATTAATATCCGGGTACTGTACTTACCAGAATATTCCGAATACTCTGAGGTAGTCATATTATCATCCATCCTTTTCGTGGTTGCCAATTCTCTATGATGTATGTATCTTTCTAGCCCGAACCTCCTATATCTAGATATTTCTTCGTTTTCGTTTCTTTTCGTTTTAAGTGTCGCTTCGATGTCGTTTCGTTCTGGTTATTTCCGACTTGTTGTTTGACAATCTCGTATTGCCAGCGCTCTTTCTTCCGTCAATGCACAAGTTCAAATCCTCGGTGTACAAGGCTCTCCCTTTCTCAACTTGTACTCGCACTTTGACCTTGCTAGTATTCTACGGCCGACGAACGAGTTTAAGGGAGCGATATATATGGTTACTGTTCAATTATGACTGCATTTACCACCTAATTGTACTGCACTGGCCTTCTACCGCCCACATCACGACTTATAATTTTTTTTCTCATAGGCCGGGTCACGGCGCGGCTGGGTTGGTCTGGTTGGGCCACAAGTGTTTCCCAGTGCTGGACCGTAATTGTTCAGTCGGCCCGTTCTTATCGAATAGAATGGAAATAAATTCAATTATCAATTGTTCCAGACTATTTAAAATTAAAGTTGGTACGATTATTATAAGCTGCTACAATCTGCATCCGCTGGCAATATCAGTAGACATATAGAAACCTTACTTTTGGATCTTCCCGGTTTCTACTATTTCTGGTTCCAAGTTCGTTGGCGCGCGCTTAGTCTTGTGGGCGTTGTTATTTATGTAATAACTGTTGCAGTGAGACTGAAAAGGGGGCCCTGGTGCTCAAAAGATAAAGCTCTTGAGTGTATATTTACCCCTAAAATTCTGGCAATAAAAAGCTAACGAAAGAACATAATATCCAGTGCTCTCCAAAATGTCCATGATTATATTAATGCATTATGCAGGGCTCGGGATGCACCAGTTTGTGGCCGGTGAGAGTTGGGAGAAATGGAAAACTGCATTTAAACTGGAGATTATACAGGAATATTCAGAAACCCAGAAAAACGCGAGATTTGAGACGGGGCTGGACTGAACTCGGCACAAGACATTAAAGAGGAAAATATGACAAACAGAAACAGCAATAAAATATTAACCGGACTGACAGACAATGGAAAATGTACGATGAACATCAAACGCTCCTACCAAACTACAAAAGTCCCAACCGCCTAGGGTAAGGACGCCGGCCAGTCCACTAAAACCGCCTACACGCTCACGAAAGCGAGCGTGCTAGCAAGAGCCCTCTGGCAACTTTGTGCGAGAAAACCTGGTGTGAACAGCAAAACAGACGGAGAGAATAACCGGATAGAGGAGGACTAAGATTGACGACAAGATTGCATGTGTATTACTGTTGCATCGCATCGCCATCAATATCCATCAATTAGCAGGTTCAAAGGCCAACATTAGGCGATTGTTTCGTGTCGACTCCCCAATAGCGTGTAGAAGAAGAAACCCCAATTGACCTTGACAAGAGAAATGTACCTTCTCAAGCCATCCTGGTTGGCACACAAGGGTAAGACTTGACGACACTTGACGAACCTAGGACACCACTAACAAAAATCAATATATTAGATGAGCACAGGAAGTTTGAGATATACTCGGTGACTATCTCACCAGATGGTAAACGATTGGCATCTGGCGGTCTAGGTAAGCTACGGTTGAGTGGAAGCAATAGCAATTCGTTGGAAAAAAAAATCGAACCAGAATTCATACCCACAAAAAAAAAAAAAAAAAAACCAATTTTGTAACAACAGCACACAAACTAACAATTACTAATAGATGGTAAGGTGAGAATATGGAGTACAGATACTATTCTTAAAACTGCCGAAGCTGAGAAACTGAACGGTGGGGTAGGTCCAGATACCGCCATTAAGGGCCATCGGCAATTATGTTCAATGTCAACTCATACTGGAGCAGTCACAGTCGTGCGATTTTCACCCAATGGACGATACTTGGCATCCGGGTCAGATGACCGTGTAGTGTTGATTTGGGAACGAGACGAATCGCGAGTACCTCATCAAGAATTCGGTTCTCAAGGAGAGGTCGACTCGGAAGTATGGGTTGCTAGGAAAAGACTGGTTGGACATGATAACGATGTACAAGACTTGGCATGGGCCCCTGATTCAAGTCTGCTTGTAACTGTGGGGTTGGACAGTAGTATTATTATATGGAGTGGGTCAACATTTGAACGATTGAAAAGATTCGATGCTCATCAATCTCATGTCAAAGGAATCACCTTTGATCCAGCAAGAAAGTACTTTGCCACTTCCTCCGACGATAGAACTGTACGGATCATCCGGTACCATAAACCATCCCCAAACGAAATCACCTTTTCTATTGAATCTACTATATCATCACCTTTTATTGGGTCTCCTATATCTACATACTTTCGAAGACTATCTTGGTCACCCGATGGTAACCATATCGCGGCTTCCAATGCTACAAATGGACCGGTGCCAACAATTGCAATCATCAATCGAGGTACTTGGGACAGTGACATTAGTCTCATTGGACATGAGGCTCCTGTCGAAGTAGCATCTTTTTGTCCACGAGTGTTTCTGACCCAGAAACCATTACCAGGTGATAATCTGGAGAACACCAACCCTGTTACAGTGGTGGCCACGTCAGGCCAAGATAAAACATTGGCGGTTTGGAACACGTCCAACCCAAGACCGTTATTGGTTGCTCGCAACGTGTCAGAAAAAGCCATTACTGATATTGTCTGGTCCCCAGATGGCACAAAGATGTATGCAAGCTCGTTAGATGGAACTATCTTGATAGCAGCGTTTGAAGAAGGAGAACTCGGTTGGCCTTTAGGCCAAGAAGATGCCCAGAAGCAGTTGACGAGGTATGGTGGTCATAAAGATGAAATGCAAATCCCTGAAAGTGTCGAGCAATTGGTATTGGAAGAGAAAATTGGTGATCAAGAAAAGGTGAACAATGTGAAAAGAATGGACGAACTAATGGGCGGCGGTATTACCAATGGAACTGAGAATGGAGTTAGAAACGGGTTGAACGGGGCAATGGAAGTCGACAATGTAGAACAAGAAAAGCAATCTGTAACATCGTCGACTACAACGGCTTCGACGACGATTGCCAGCTCTGTTCCGGTGGCTTCGACTGCACCGGTTACTACTACGGCCGCAGCTACTCCGACTCCTAGTACGCCAAAGAAAGTAGCTCAAAAAATAACCATCACAAAAGATGGAAAGAAACGAGTGGCTCCTCAGCTGCTCACGACATCGTCGATAGAACCCAGAATGCCCCAAGCTCAGCTACGACAATCTACCACTGCCGCTACGGGTGGCTCATCTTCGTCATGTCTGCCAGCAGAGCCACATCTATATACAATGGAGCTGTCCAAGCCTTCATATAATCTTCCAAAGGGAGGAGTTAGCTCACTAGTGATTGGCACAAAACGTAAAATCGAGGAAAACGAAGAACAACCGTCTAACGTAGAAACAAACGGATCAACAAATGGCCATAAAAAGCAAAAGCAGGAAGAGGTTGCAGAGTTCATTCGACCAGCAGTAATATCACCAGCTACTACAGTGTCACAAGTTCGACTAGGAGTGCCGAAAGTACAAACGTTTTCTGGACATGGAAAGGGATCACGGTCTGTTTTAGAGATCCGCAACGGGACAGGCAATGAACAAGAACCTACTAAAGTGACGGTGTCAAGAGGAGGACAGGTTGTATTTGTGGATTTCCTTCCTCGATACGGCCATTTGGCAGCAGGAGATGGCTCGATTTTCTGGGCGGTAGCTACAGAGGATGGAGTAATTCACATATATACAGCTTCTGGAAGAAGAACTATACCTAGCATAGTGCTGGGCAGTTCGATCTCATTTCTAGAAAGTCAAGCAGAATATTTATTAGCAATTACAAGTATTGGTATGGTACATATGTGGGATATTAAGAGGCAGGTTGCCGTGTTGAAACCTCCAGTGTCACTGTCGCCAATACTTGACACTGGTTCGAAATATCTGGAAAATGGGTTACTTCGAGGTCCAAGCATTAGTCAATGTGGAGTTACCAATAAAGGACATGTCTTTATTACTCTCACAAACGGACAAGGGTATACATACAATCAAGACATGCTTGTATGGCAACGAATCAGCGAGGCCTGGTATGCATTTGGGTCGCAATACTGGGACTCCAACGGGATGCCAGGAGTGGATGTTATTGGGGTTTCCGGTAAAAAAGATGAGAACGGTGGATCGAATCGAGCTGGTAGGCGAGGCGGGACTGGAGGACTCATCGCACTTGCCGAGCGAAGAACTAATGAAGAGGTGGTGGTAAAAGGAGGCAGTCGAGGAAGATACCTACAAAGACTAGCCAAAAACAGGATGTTACAAGAAGGATATGAAGGGTTTGAGGGCGTTGTGTCATTAGCACATCTTGAAACGAGGATATCTGCTGCTATAATATTAGACTCGGGCGATGAACTGCGGAAATTCCTCGTCACGTATGCGCGACGAATCGCCGAAGAGGGTATGAAGGACCGGTTGGAAGAGGTGTGTAAAGATCTCCTAGGTCCGGATGGTGCCTCTGGCAACGTGGCCTTGTGGAAACCCACTGTGTGCGATATCAGCAAGACGGATCTTCTCAAGGAGGTTATATTTGCAGTCGGCAAGTTCCGCGAGGTCCAAGATGTCCTGTTACCGTTTGCACGAGCCCTCGGCCTGACATTGGCGGACGACCAGTAGAGAATGTAATTTTATCAACTATCTAGGTGGAGAGGAGCGGGTGGGTGTGCCTCCGGCGGCTGGGCTCTGCCCAGACCTGTGGCTCGCTTCGCTCGGTTGTTGTGTTTGTGATCGCGACAGAGGAGGCTGGATTGCTTGGCAGTCAATAGGTAGGTGGAGAGCATGACGACGGCTACTCTGAATCGTCGTCGCCCGTATCACAAGAGCTCGTCGTGTCCCGTCCCGTCCTTCTCCTTGTTTTCTCTCCACTCGAGGCATAGTATAATAGTGCCGTGCAGATCTACTGGCTGTCTAACACCATTGGAAGAGCTGCATCAATGGTTTCTGGTCCGCGAACGTCCTAGTCATATAGGACGCCATTTCTATATTTAGCAAGGTGTACCCAATCCCTTGATGCCCCTAACAATATACTGAAAAGAGGCTTGGCAGCACTTTTAAGTTTATTACAGTTGCAAACTCGCTAGTTAGATCTGGCTTGCTAGACTGTATGTCTTGGTTCTTATTTTTTTTTTTTTTTTTTTTTGGATTTACACTTTATCCTTCCATATAATTCAGATGCATAGCGTCTCGGAAGATCCACAGGCATTGTCGAGCATGTAATGCGCGAATTCATCTCCGCCAGTAGTCCATTCATATACCAATTATTTCTACCAATTCGTTACAAACAAATTGATATAGATTGGCCACTTTACGGTATCTGGGAAATTAACAAAGAAATACGGTAGCTTCATACTTTGTGGACAGTCTCCTTCGCACTTCGGCTGGGCGATCGATGGGTAGTTAATGTGCCGATTGGCCCATCGCCGAATAGATTATCAATGATGGCGCGCCGAAAAAAACC
The DNA here is from genome assembly GCA_030579895.1 of Sugiyamaella grinbergsii. Classification (NCBI taxonomy): domain Eukaryota; kingdom Fungi; phylum Ascomycota; class Dipodascomycetes; order Dipodascales; family Trichomonascaceae; genus Sugiyamaella; species Sugiyamaella grinbergsii. The sequence continues at coordinate 343,028 of JAKTRT010000005.1, forward strand.
GTGAATGTACGTACCGTACCATGTTGGAGATAGCATTTATTATCTATGCCGAAAGCGGCTCAAGGTACAAAATCATCTGTCTATAGCCATCGAGCACCACCAGTCTTTGCCGAGCTATATGACTGATGTCTTAAACTATAGGACTGGCAAGGGATTGAAAGCAATCTACGGGAAGCTCGCATACCAAACTTTAACATCATGTCAAGTCGGGCATATTAGTGTTTAGCGTTTGAAGGTGTCATGGATGATGGAAAGAAACTTTATCGCAGAACTAACCCTGAGTCGCCCTCGTTTGTGACTGAGTAAGCCAGGTCTGGCGTTGCTTGCTTAGACTCCAGCTGCATCCTCCAGTCGGCAAGTCTACTGAATGCGATATGAAGGGCTCAGTGAGTTTGATCTCCCAAGTGAGCAATAAGAACACCACTTAACAAATTCTGCAGCATCGGCTGGATTTCAGCGCGTTTGTCAACGCTGACACCCATAGCCGGCCAGTTATTGCATTATTTTCTATCCGACAGTGAGGGCGATGATAGGGGTTGCTAGAGGCTATCTCAATCTGTAATTGCTGGATCGATGTGGATGTAGCGTAACATCAGGCTTGTAGTTGGTTGCTTGGCGGTATGTATACGGTTGGGAATTGTATTATTCACGACTGACAATAGTTGATTGATAGTTCATTGTCAATTAATTGTCGCATACTAGTTGTACTTTTAGTTGTACTTTTAGTTGTACTTTTAGTTGTACTTTTAGTTGTACTTTTAGCCGTACTCTTAGTCGTACTCTTAGTCGTCGTATACTTGACATACACTCCTACTCCTCCTACCTCTGCTCCTACTCCTGCTCCTACTCCTGCTCCTACTCCTGCTCCTACTCCTGCTCCTACTCCTGCTCCTACTCCTGCTCCTACTCCTGCTCCTACTCCTGCTCCTACTCCTGCTCCTACTCCTGCTCCTACTCCTGCTCCTACTCCTGCTCTCTTACATGCTCTTCCGCCTGTCATTCAGCCTCCTACTCCTCCTGCACAATCATGGCTAGCAGGGCCTCCCTGCGTCTCCCAATTCCTCCTCCTCCTCCTCCTCCTCCTCCTCCCAACTCCTCCTCCTCCTCCTCCTCCCAACTCCTCATCGTACGTCCCGTTTTCTCTGCCTTTCTCCGTACTCAATGCCTTGCATTAAAGTCTAGCCAGTTTATCTCCCTGCTGCGCTCCAGTTCCTCAGACTCCGTCGCCCTCGTCGTCTTCCCCTCTCCAATCTACTCGAGATTCACTTATGTTTATTTACTTTTTGTCATTTTTTTTTGTAATCTCCTAGTACGGCAGTGATGTACAATTTTACTCGACCCTTTAAGACTTCCTCTTTAGCTCCTCAGACGCTCTGGATTCTCTATTTATATATATATAAATATATATATTTCATTTAGTGAGGTTCTTTTATGAGAAATTCCTCGACGCACCACAATTGTTCACTATATATATTTCCACCACGCTTAAACTTTGCAAACTTTATTATCATCTTCTATTTAACATTCAGAACTGGCGAATTCATCCGCAAATCTTAAAACGGGACAATTATTATTATCGAGTTATACTCTCCGGTTAGTTTGAATTTGTTTCTTTTTCTCCTTCTTTTATTTCTAGTTTCGATTATATATTAATCTCTATCTTCGTTGTCAAAAATCTTTCATGGTTTTCATTTCTTCTTCATAACTGTAAGCTCTATTTTTTTTTTCCTTCGGTGGTTGTTGTCTGTCGTTGTTGTTGTTGTTGTTGTTGCGTAAAACTTCTCTTACTTATCTCCTTAGTCAATGTCGCAAATCTTTTCAACCGCTTCTACTACTGCAGTGGTTACCATCGGCTCAGCCCTTCCTTCCTCAACCTCTCTACCTCTACCATCCGCCCAACCAGACCCATTCTCATATCCAAACACTTTCGATACCTCACTAGGCAATAACTTTACCAATGCATCATGCCCGGCTTTTTTCAGAGAGTTTCTCGCTAATGAGCAATTCATTCAATGCTACCCAATGTCGTTTTACCTGCTCAACTCAAAGTCTTATGTATCAGTCGTAAGGCAAGGCATCAGTTCGGTCGAAAAAGTCTTGGACGCTTCGTGCTCTTCCGATTATCAACAGTGTTCTTCTTTAATGGCCAATTATAGTAAAAAGTTGACTCAAGACGATACGTGCCTCAACGATTATAATCTCGAGAACCCACTAGTGACCCAGGCTTATAACGACTTTGTTGCTTATAATATTATTAGAGATGTTAGTTGTTTAAGACGAAACGTTACAAACTCAACTCAACTAGATAGAGACACTTCTTATTGCTATTCCCATGCTCTGTTCGATGTCGATAGTTCGGGTGATGCTTATCTTTTCTTGATGCCCCTAGGTCTTCCTTATCCAAACATGACGCTACCATCATGTTCCCTCTGCACTAAGAGGATCATGGCTATTTTCTGGCAATATACCGGGAATGCTCAAAATCTAATATCATACGTATACAACTCTGCATCAGATCGAATCGTTCATGGATCCAATTGTTCGTCTGGCTTCATAAACGCATCTTCAAAGGCAATTCCCAGCCCAACAAGCTCGAAAAGCTTAAAGAGTAGTGGCTCGACTCTTACTCCAAGCTTCATGTTGATACTGCTCTTATTCCCATTCATCATGTCAATTTTAATGATAACCTAATCGCCTAAATCACCTGGTGGAATTCTCCCTCTTCTACCTCTTACGACCTGTTTGCATCTCAATAGACTACTCAAAATTCCGGAAATCATGACCTTTCCAATTATTTAATTCTCCTGTTTATTTTTTATATACATCTTTTTTCTTAATTTCTTAATGACATTTTCCCATAATGATAAATATATAGCATCCAATACGATACTAAAATGCTGCATCCAGACTATGAATATTTTTCACACGCTTCTTCAAATACCGTGGCCTTTTGTAAACCTGCTACCGGGCGCCCTTCCTGGCTATCATCGTACAATGGTCGCACCACTTTAAATGCTCCAGTACCAATGCTCATACTCTGACCAAGAATAATGCACTCACTAACACCCTCGATTTTATCAGTCTTCATATAAAATGCAGCATCAAACAGGTGGTCCGTCGTCTTTTCAAACGATGCTAACTGTAGTACACTGTCCCTCATTTTAGCAAGCCCAAATCTGGTAATACCCAATACTTCTCCCTTGAAAGTCATGACATCTCCTAGTAATTGAATATGACGAGGGTCGACCGACATACCATGCTTTGTCATTGTATAATGAATTTCGTTAATAATACTCGATCTCGCCGCCTCAATACCAAGAACTTGTCTCATTTCCAGAATATGGTTAGTGGTAGTCTTATGACCCACAACTCCATCTGTAATCATAACATTTTGAAGCCCATATCCTTCTACCAACAGCTCCTTTTTATTATTATCCTCTCGAATATTAATCACTGCTCGTGAGATATCCGCGAACCCTTTTACTACAACATTAGGTAAAACTCGTCGCAAAAGTTGCGCTCTTTGGAATAACTCGGAATCCATATAAGTAAGCCCGCTAGCAGTTATGCTCTCTATTCCTTTCGTCGAGCCGCCTACCGGTCGCACCGACACTTGAACAATATTATATTTGTCAATAACATTAACATCTTGATCAGTCAGTTTCAATTTGGGTGCAAACCGAATTGCTTTACGAATATCATCCAAGCTTAGCTCCAATTTCAATCGCTCAATAGTATTCATATCAATTCCAATTGAAACATATGCATTATGCTCTGTATAAACATCCTCGATATACGATGCAACGTCTTTAAGCATGGTCTTTTCAACTCTTCCTTTAACAATTCGCGCTGTCCTTTCATCATCATCATTGGCCAAGCAAGCAGCAATAATAGGAGTGCTGATAGTCTTGGATGCATTAATAATCTCTTTAATACGCGGTACACCAAGCGTGACATTCATCGATGCGACTCCGGCAAAATGGAATGTTTTCAACGTCATCTGAGTACCTGGCTCTCCGATAGATTGAGCACCAATGGCACCAACGGCCGTACCAGGCTCCACCTTTGATCTTTCATACTTGAATAAGCATATTTCCAGAAAGGTCTCTACGAGCTTACGAGATATCTTATAAACCTGGTCTACTGCGATTTTCTTTTCCTCGTCCACTAGTTCATCAAAATCAATCCCGGCATATTCACCTTCTGGAGCATCTAACAGCGCAAGCATATTCTTCCTTTCACGTACTTGACCTAAATCTCTAGCTCGGTCGTATATGAATTCACGAACCGACTGATAGAAATCTCTTTGTGGATCTTTCTCATCGACGTATAGTTCCAGTTCATTATCTTCTTCTTTGACTAGATGACCCAAATTATCTCTTCTTTCTAGCTTTTCTACCAAAGGATCTAAGATAGAATCGCATACCTGAGTAATTTCATAAGGCAGTAAATTCTGTTCTTCATTCGAGAAAGTAATATTCTGACAATGGGCCCAAGTACGAGAAAAGTCCACTGGCTTAGCATCTCCCTCCATATCGAAAGGATCCAAACCATCACCTCCATATACGAATTGGACTATGTTATTACTAGAAGTACGGACAGTATTATCATACTGACTCGATAGATCTTCTAGAGACTTCATTAAACGACGCGACATATAACCGGTTTCGGCGGTCTTAACTGCTGTATCGACCAAACCTTCACGACCAGAAATCGCATGGAACAAGAATTCGGGAGGAGTCAATCCACTGTAAAAGGAATTTCTAACAAAACCTTTAGATGGAGGCGTTTTCGAGAATTTAGGGAAATGTGGCAATGAACGATTTTGGAAACCGTCAGGGACACGACTTCCAGAGATAATCTGTTGTCCTACAACTGCTACCATTTGTGATACGTTAAGAGTCGAGCCTTTAGAACCACATGTAGCCATGATTAAAGGAGCATTTGATTTCTCCAATTCTTTAATGCACACATCACCGACTTCTTCTCTTACTTTTGACAGTAACCCTCCGATTTTTACCTCGAGTGTCTGTTCTTCGTTACAACCGGGTTGGGTTTCTAGTTTACCAAGCGCCAACTGTTCAATAAGGTCATCACATCTACTATAAGCCAACTCAACCAGCCTATCTTTATGCGCGTTAAGGGCTTTTCCAGGGGTAACATCGTTAATACCAATAGAAAACCCTCGATTCCCCAACCAACGAGCGCACATCTTGGCCATTCTATTCATAGCATTAGCCGCTTCAACAGGTCCATTATCCCGCAGAATGGCGTAGAAAACTGAATTCTTTTTGCCATCACCAAGGGTGTTTTTATCCATACAGCCACATAATACTTCGCTTCCTCTGATAAGAACATAACCGTCGTTAGGAGACATCTCCAACGGCACGCCTTTAGGAGGGGCATGAAAAGTCTTGTTTTTGGAGTCCAAGTTAATAACCACATTTGATTGCTTGTTTGGTCTGATTAATAAACTGAATACTTGTTTACCAGTCCACAGACGTTCCGGTTTGAAAATAGCTGGCGGTGGAATATCAAATTGAAGATCACCATCCGACATCATGGCCAGAATCTCACAAAATGACGCTCGATCAAAGAATTGATCTTTTTTCGATATTAAGTACGAGCCAGTGATGAAATCTTGAGTAGCGGCAATAATAGGTTCTCCACTTCGCGGAGTAACAAGATTGTTCTTAACACCCATTAAAGCCATGGCTTCTGCTCTGGCTTCTTCTGTCTGGGGAACATGCAAATTCATTTCGTCGCCATCGAAATCGGCATTATACGGAGTACAGACACATTCATTTAGACGGAAAGTTCTCCAAGGACGGATTTTGGCAAAATGCGATAAAATTGATAGCCTATGCAATGATGGTTGACGATTGAACAAGACAATGTCTCCGTCTTCTAAATGTCTTTCAACTAGATCCCCTACTTGTAGTTCCGCCGCAATATCGTCTTTACGAGCAAACCGAAGATTTAATCTTCCCATGCCATCTTTTTTCAAAACATAATTCGCTCCTGGGTATTTCATTGCACCGTTTATAACTAATTTTTGTAGTTTTTCTTTGTTGTATCTCGTAACTCGTTCTGGATATGTCAAGATCTTTGCGACTCTATCAGGAACAGCAACTTCATCGACTCGTAAATTAGGATCTGGGGAAATGACCGTTCGGCCGGAAAAGTCCACTCGCTTACCAGACAGATTACCTCTGAAACGACCCTGTTTGCCCTTTAGTCTTTGACACAGTGCACGAATGGGTTTTGAAGCAGGCATACCAGGGCCAGATGGGGTATCAGCGTTAATATAAAGAGCCAGCGATAATTGGAGATAGTCCCACTGCTCCATTAAATTGGAAATGGACATTCCTTTTTCCAACCCTGCTCTAATAAGAGAACTTGTCCACACAATCTCCGTTAATTTGACGGTCAGATCGTCTTCATTGCTAGCAGTGTCTTGCATAACTGAAGGACGGATACAGACGGGTGGAGCCGGGACATCCCTCCATATATACATTTCCGGACGGCCTTTGGTCGGGTCCATGCCTAATAGTTCGCAATCAAAAGGCAAGATCTCTCGAAATAAGTTCAAAACCTTTAGCGGATTCAGATCATCCATGGCCCTTTTTAAGAACTTCTCTATCTCCGGATTGGCGATCTTGGCCTCGTCGAATGACTTGTCGAATTCCACCTTCTCATCCGGGACTTTCTTACCAACCCATCTGAATTTATCATGAATCACTTTCAGAGCGCCTGCTTTTTTGACAACACCGTTTATTGCTCCACAGTGTAAACAGGTCCTCTGCTTCTTACATTGGTCATTGACCTTTTTGAGAATCTGCATTCTTCTTAGGTTATCAATCCCAGGCCGTCTTAATTCAGACAAAAACTTTCGCTTTGTATCTTCATCCAACAAAATTCTTGAACATTCCTAAGTTGTTTGTTAGTCTTCTGTATGTCGTTCTGTCTAGTGTATTCACTGTTACAGTGACTACATAATCATCACTCACCTTGCAAATATTCTGCAAAATCGTTATGACAGCTTTGAAATATCCAACATGGAACACCGGAAGGGCTAGTTTGATATGTCCGAAATGACCTTGGCAAGTAGCCAATTTTCCATGACAGGTTTCACACTCGGAAAATCCATTTGAAATACCCTGAGAATGATCGTTAGCCACTATCGTATATATCTATTGACCAGAAACGGCCACTGGTACTCACCATACGCATATCAATAGCTCCATGCTCCTTCGGGGTACGACCTTTCTCAAGATCATACAAATCTCGCGTAGCAATCTCGACTTCGGCTTGCTTGATAATTTCTTGTGGGCTGAGAACTCCGAATTCAATCCCCGAGATATATCTCGGGGGATCATCAACCAAATACTCTTTCATGTTGGCGTGGAAAACGACGACAACAGTATATCTAGCCAGGTGCCAACAAGGACCACTCACAGAAATGAATCCGACGAGAAGAACACCGTCTTTGGTTGGATAATTTATTTAACAGTCTTGCTGTCTTTTTTACTGCTGATTGATATAGAAACGAACAAAAAAAAATAACTCTCCTTGATAGACCTTGGTCAACGGTGAAAAATGGTAGTTTACCATGCATCGCCGATTTATCTAGTTCCTGACCCTTATCAGTGGGACAAAGTAAGAGTAGTCAGTGTGATGAGCGAAGGTATAACGGCTGTTATGCGGTGGTAATTGTCCTTTAATAGAGTATACGTGATATTCTATCCTCGTGGTCCCTCTTGATGGGTTAATCAATATAGAATTAATAGGATTCATTTTAGCAAAGATTAATGTTATCTTGTGATATAAAATAAATTGACAAGCAAATTATTCAATATCTTGTGGCACTCTCTGTAGGGCATATTACTGGCAACTACTGGCATTCTCGTTCATCGGACTTACCCTACTCAATGTCCTAGATCTAAAACCACTACATTACTACTCTTCCTTCAACTACCACCTTCCTCAGTACGAGTACTTTTTACCAACATCTCAAATTCTTGCCACAATCCGTGACCTTTCCCTTTGATAGACGCAATACCTAACGGCATAGATCCCTTTTGTTGAGATGTCAGATTCAATAACCAATTCCAAGCCCAAGGATGAATCCAAGGCCATCGAACCTCAAGTTAGTAAACATTTGGTATCATTAGAAGAAGACGATGAGTTCGAGGATTTCCCAGTCGAAGGTAAGTAGTGGTTTTTATGAGGAGGCGATCTGGCTAGACACGCTATTTGGTTTACGAATCGTGGTTTATTTCGTTTATAAATTGATAACTAACTGTATAGACTGGCAAGACGCAGATACAGAAGTTGCGATCAAGGGCGGCAAGGAGCATCTATGGGAAGAACAATGGGACGATGACGATGCTGAAGATGATTTTGCCGCACAATTAAAGTAAGAAGATTCCCCTATTTGTATTGAATGGGCAATGCCAGTGGTATTGATGTAGGAGTCAAGAGTCTGGTGAGACCTGCCTGCCGTTTGCTTATGGACGATACTAACATTACTCGTTTAGAGAAGAATTAAAAAAGTCAAAGACTCCTAGTGAGACCATGGCTGAGTAGATAACCAGCCAATGTAAATTTTGTTCCCTGGTTCGTCTTATATAAATGCCAGTTCTAATGATTATTTTTATTTACCTTTATAAAGTTGTTGCTAGTTGTTTTCTTGTTTACTCGTGTCAATAGGATAGCATTTAGTCAGCCTAGAATAGCTTGGTAGGTTTACAGAAGAAGGTACACACACAATGTACTGAACGTCGAGTAACAGCTATATCATAGGCGTTAAAGCGTAGAAATCATAGGTTGTACTTATAAGGTCACTGTCTAATATCGTATCGAGAGGCAGAATAAGAGTCTCGAGGGTCACTATATATTAAGACCCTGCATATCTATATGCATTGAAGTCACGTTCACAAAAGTAGATGAAAAATAGGAATTTCAAGATCCGCTATATATAAGCAAACAACAACCACTACCCCATTTACCTCACTATAATGAACTGATGCAACTCTATAGTTAAGTAGTACTTCTGACAACGAATTTCGTTGGGCCCGGCTTACGAATCTCTTGGTAATCAAGAACTCCAGCTCTTTCTTTGAGCGGCGCAAGAGGCGTCCCCAAACCCTAGATCATAATGCTCTGGGTATATGGGAAAATGACTTTTTTCACTCCAAAGTTCCTTGAAAAGTTCAGAGTAGAACTGTCATCTATATAGCATCATCATTCCTGTTAACTTTTTTTTTTTGTCATTTAGCATCTGAGCATTGTTCTGTCTTCTGGAAAAGGTTGACTGAATCATATCCATTCCTTGGTTTTGTAAAAAAAAGTTTAGAAAGAAAAAAAATCGGAAGCATTCATTAACCAACCAAAAGTTTTTTCAGATATCCTCAGCATTTTGGAAATCTAATAACAAAAACAATAAAATAAAAAAAAATAAAAAAAAATTCCCACCACCCTGATAATTACCGACAAAATCTAAAACACCCAAAAAAAATCAATACCCAAAAGTAGAACAAAATGAATAGACCACCTACAGGTTTTGGTCAATTGGCTTCTCATCCTCCACCACCACCTCCACCTCCTCATGGACTTCATCACCCTCCTGGACACCCAGTACCACTCCATTTACCGCCTCCAATTCCTCCAATTCCTCAGAACGGATACATGAATGGTAATGGAAAAGGCAAAACTGGTGAAACTGGTAATGGCAGTGGCCGTACCAATGGTTCGGTTTCGGCTTCTAATGGCCCGTCTGCTACCGAATCTCCCATTCCAGTTCCTCATCCTTCAGCTCCCATGTCAAGCTCCGCTTTAAGTCCACCTCCTTCCAATTCCAACGCTGAGTTTGACCTTTCATCATATGTCTACAATGCTGGATTCATTCATGCTGCTTGGGCTGATACTTTCCTCAACATCTCTCCTCATCCTCCACTGCGACTCCATGCGCTGTTTGCTTCGCGCTCTCCACTTCTTTACAATATTCTAGCCAATTATGCGACTGGAAGCCCACCATATCATATCAATCTCGCTAGTGGTGACAAATATCTTACTAGCGGTGCTTTATCGTTAGCAATTGCTACGTTGTATGGACACCCATTGGATATCCAGTCATGTGACGTGGAGTTGGCCAAGGGGCTATTAGGAGCTGGAAGCTTATTGGTTCTCGATGATGTGTCATCCGCCGGTTATCAAGCAATTGTGAACTTATTGTCGTTTGATACTCTTCAAGAGATTCTCGATTTCGCGCTATCCACTGCAAGTAGTAGTAATGAGGAGACTTCTAGTTCTGGACCCAACTCTCCCGGAGCTTCGTCAGATGTCCAGGCTCCACCATCGACCGTGCCTTCTTCCAACAATGCCTCTGGTGGCTCGGGTTCTTCCTCAACCGCTGGTTCTTCTCATGCTACAGCATATGAGGACCTTCAAATAACCTACCCGGGCCCTTACCCCCGGTTCACCAATAACCTGCTCTCAATTGTTATTGATTTCATTCTCACCAACTTCAAAGACACAAAGCAGCACTCGACACTCCGGTCGATACTGCTTACTTTGCCGTTTCACATTTACAAGTACGTCATTGAAAGCGACAAGTTGGCCGTGAAGAGTCATATGGAGCGACATAGCTTTGCACGAGAAATGACTAATTTACGAGAGCAACACAGGAAAAAGAATAATTCTGCTCGCCCTGTTATTTATGAAGAAAATGTAGTTTTAGCATTTGGAGGAGGCAAAGGTGGTGTAGAGGTTATTCGGAAGCCTTTTGGTAAGAAGAAGACCCTTTGGAAGGCATCTCAATAAGCGAATCCTTGACAGTTTGTGTAAAAAGATAATTAATTTGTATAGCAATGTTGACGATTCATTCTCATTGGCTCGCAAAAGGTCCCGCGGGCTGATGGTTGCGATGGCTACTCTAGTAGGAACGGTACGGTACATTCATGAAATAAATAAATAAATTAATAAATAAATAAAATGGCATTACATAAAATACAAGTGCTAGGAGCTCCTCTGAGCAAGTAGGTTTTTCAGATTTCTAGCTGGCTTTGCAACACCACCAGTATTCTTTCCACAGATAAAGCATCCGCCTTTGTTATGATACTCTTTTAGAAAACAAGATTCGCAGAAATAATGACCACACTGTGTAACCACCGGCTCCTTATAGTCATTTTTACATATAACGCATTTGAACGGGATTTCCTGCTCCGAATCTGCCGTTGAACTGGTCACCGGCGTTTCACTTGTGTTTCCTTGACTTTTGACTTCCTCCCAGTCTTTATCAAGCTTCCATCCTGCTTTATAGTCCTCTCGACTGTGAAGGAATTTACAAGTATCTCCATATCCACAGTAACCCGTTTGTTTATAGTCCTTGCAGACGTCAGGTTGATAGTCTATCATAGTTGTGCTGCGAATGTTTCCTGCTGCTTTCATGGGCCCAAACCGAGCCTTGGAGGATACCCCTTCTCGTTTCGTTAGGTAATCTGAATATTTGACCTTTCCATGATATACTCCGTCGACAGACTCATCGACAGAGTCCTGATGGTCGGCAGATTTGCTTTTGTCTTCTTCTTCTGCTTCATCATTGTTATCATTCGAATACAGCGCACTTTGCTTAGTCACTTCGGTAACCGCCGAGAATGATGAAGCTTCGGTACTATGACTGTGGTCGTAATTGATTTCTCCGGTGTCTACCTTGTCATTAGTTTCAGTAGCTGACGTACCGGCATTGTCCAACTTGAAACGTTTTTTAGTGCGTCGTTGAGAAACTATCTTTGATAAGACTTCTTCGCTATCTGATGTCGAGTCGCTTTTCTGATCCGAAGCTGCGGCAGCGGTTGAATCGTCCGCTTCGATGTTCTTTCTCTTGGTAGCTTGCGAAGCGATCTTGCTCACTTTCCTCGTTTTGAATAGAGTAGGCATACTGATCGAATCAATAAATAAATCTACTAAAAGAATAGTAACAAGATATAGTCAAGATGGAAAGGTGGTTTTGGAGTATATAAAATAAATAATTCCAACATATCTTTAAAAATAAGCCGCGCTGACCTTATGGGGCTTACTAAGTGGCCGCACGGTATATGATAAAGTTACCCTGAATATATACTCCGCCACTGCGTACATAGAACTCGCGGACATGGAGTGATATAGCGATGATTTAAAAAGCTATTCATAATACTCCTACACCGTTACATATAACATCCCAATCCTTACACCCAACCCATCTCCACCATCATCAATTGTTACAAAAATGTCGACTCTAGAAGACCTCGAGGCTTTGGAAAACTCCAATTCAAACTTTAATGATACTGCCATGAAGGACACTCCTCCTACCCAGGCTCCAGAAGACGATTTGGATGAAGAGATCCTCAAGGCAGCAACTCAGGAAATTATTAACCGTCGCAAACTTCTTGAAAACGACATTCGAGTAATGAGATCTGAATTCCAACGACTAACACATGAGAAAAACGCCATGACAGATAAAATTAAAGATAACCAGGAGAAAATAGAAAACAACCGCCAATTGCCATACTTGGTTGGTAATATTGTCGAGTTATTGGATATGGAAGGAGAAACTACTGAAGAAGGCGCCAATGTGGATCTGGATGCCACCCGAGTCGGCAAGTCAGCCGTAGTGAAGACTTCTACTAGGCAGACTGTATTTTTACCGTTAATTGGACTGGTTGATCCTGCTACATTAAAACCAGGCGATTTAATCGGTGTTAATAAGGACTCATATTTAGTATTGGACACATTACCTGCAGAATATGATAGTCGAGTCAAAGCTATGGAAGTAGATGAAAGACCCACTGAAACATATTCCGATATTGGTGGATTGGATAAACAGATTGAAGAACTGGACGAGGCGGTTGTATCGCCAATGAAACAGGCTGATAAGTTTAAAGCAATGGGTATCAAGGCACCCAAGGGAGCCCTTATGTATGGACCTCCTGGTACAGGAAAAACGCTGTTAGCCAGAGCATGTGCAGCCCAGACCAATGCCACTTTCCTCAAACTCGCTGCTCCTCAATTAGTACAGATGTTTATTGGAGATGGTGCAAAGCTTGTTCGAGACGCATTTGCGCTTGCTAAAGAAAAGGCGCCCACTATTATTTTCATTGACGAATTAGATGCCATTGGTACCAAGCGGTTTGATTCAGACAAGTCTGGAGATCGTGAAGTGCAAAGAACCATGTTGGAATTACTTAATCAATTGGACGGGTTTGGAAGCGATGACCGAGTCAAGGTTCTGGCTGCCACCAATCGTGTGGATGTTCTCGATCCTGCTCTGCTTCGTAGTGGTCGCCTCGATAGAAAAATCGAGTTCCCGCTACCCAATGAAGAATCTCGGGTCGGTATTTTACAAATCCATTCCCGTCAAATGACAGTAGATGAGTCCATTAACTGGCAAGAGTTGGCCCGTAGTACTGATGAATTCAACGGTGCTCAACTCAAAGCAGTTACTGTTGAGGCTGGTATGATTGCTCTTAGGGCCGGCAAATCGCGCATAACTCACGAGGATTTCGTTGAAGCCATTAGTGAAGTGCAAGCCCGTAAATCCAAGTCGGTGTCATTTTACGCTTAAATAGAATCTAATAATAAATATTTCATTTTAAATAAAAGAACAAAAAGCTAAATCTTCTGGAGTTCAAGTCTAATCCCAATAGTTGATCTTTGAATCGATTCCGCCTGTTACCACTTTACTGGTCTCCTGCGGATGCGCCGAGATACTGGTGATAAGTGAATTATGCGCTTTGAATTTACTGCGAACCAAAGTTGTCTTCCAGTCCCAGAAATATGCGTATCCTTCGCTATCTCCGCTCATAAGGTAGCGTCCGTCGGGTGAGAAGCTGACTTCAGTGGAATACCCAGCACAGTTATATCCAATAAACTCCTTTTTACGATTGGCTCGGAATCGGTCAGTCGCTCCAAATACAAGAATTCGGTTATCCATGCTCTGAGCAGCTACGTATTTCCCACTAGGGTGTAGCTTTACCGAGGGCATAGAATGTTGCAGGGGGTCGGCAATGAATTTAATCGGCACGTTGACTCCCCAATCCCAGACACGGATGGATTTGTCGTCAGACGTAGTCATGAATCTATGGTTGTCATCGACAAATGTGATTGTGTTCACCGCCTCTAAATGATGATCATACTCCTGGACAACCTCTTGAGTACGGATGTCGAACTGGAGAATCTTCTTATTGGCCATGGCGGCAAGGAATTCACCATTGTGTTCTGGTCTAGGATTGAACCGAATAGAGTTGGCGGTACTATTACCTCCTTGAAAGCGGGAAATACACGTACCAGTTTCCGTGTCCCATAATTTGATGGTCTTGTCATACGAACAACTGAGGAACTGAGCACCATCAGGCCTGAAGTCTATGTCTTTAATTGCCTTTTTGTGGCCAGCATAGGATCGTAGCAACTGTCTGTCATGGTATACATCCCATAGACGAAGTTTGCTATCATTTCCACATGACAGTAGGAGATGACCACTTTTGGGGAAAAACCGCAAACCCGTAACTCCGCCAGAATGTCCGCTCCAAGTATGGATCTTCTTTTTCGGAATGAACCATTCCTGCTCTCCGGGCTCTTTATGAAGATTGATATCGAGATCTTGAGGAACGAACATATATGTTCTTCCGAGGTAATCTCGTTCGGAGGATCCATGGAATTGGGTGCTCTCCAGAGATGTATAAGTGTCTGTGGCATCAGTTGTAATCGCTGCAACAGCCTGTTTAGCGTCTTGTTTTGCTACTTCTTCTTCTTCTTCTTCTTCTTCTTCCACTCCCACTTCCACCTCCACCTCCACTTCTTCATCTTCCTCCTCATATTCTCCGTCTGATGACGAACTCTCATCTTTAAACTTCGCCCATGGCCCTTGATAATAATTGTCACCCTCCAACACACTTGGATCTCCCTTGGATCTTTCCAATCGAATCTTTCGTTGTTCTTTCTTATCGTGTGGCACCTCTGATACATTGTATCCGCGATTGGCCTTGGCCTTTTCTAAGTCGCCCACTATACTAACATCCGACGTACCGCTTTCATTAAGGGTAGGATCGTATGCGTACCCTAATTTTTGGAAGGTTCGATGTTGCAGTTTAAACGTCGCATCGTCAAATGCTTGCTCTTCAGCATGTCCAGTAAGAATGTTTCTTCGTTTTTTTATTGGCCGGCTGACTTCGTCATATCTGTAATTCGGTTGGTAAATGGACCTTGTCTTCTCGTTAGATGTCATTAATTGTTGGTTATCTTTCTTTTGTAGGACTAAATCAGTCTTTGTAGAGGTCGCCGTCATAGCTACACTTGGAGCTGCATTCATACGCTGTGGTAGTAACGAATGAGACACTGGTTTGTCAGTTTCATCGTCGCTTGAATCCGCACCATACGAAACTAATGGCATTATATAGGTTCAACACTCGTGGGTGAGAATCAACACTGGAGGTTGTAGAGCATGGGCGGCTTAAAACTGCTCTAGGCCGATAATTATATGCGGCTGAAGAATATTTCAAAATATTTCAAAAGATAAGCAAAAGCAAAATATATATAGTCTTGACACAATATCATTTTTACTCTAGACTATATTTATATCATCATGTCGGGATTGGGGCAAAAGCGTAAGCAAGAAAGTAATAATGATGTTGAATCTAAAGATAAGCCTGTAGATAAATCGCCATCGCAAGAGGAAGTTGGCGAAGAGGATGGAGACGATTCAGATGAAGATGAAGAACTAGTCAATGTGGACTTTGACTACTTTGACATTAGAGAAATCGATTTCCAAGCCACCAAGAACCTTCTCCGCCAGTTACTAGGCTCTGATCACGTCGAATTCGACCTGTCAGCACTTGCAGATCTTATCATCACACAGAGTTCACTTGGATCAACCATCAAGACCGACGGCATTGATAGCGATCCATTTGCTCTGTTGACAGTTCTGAACATGAACCAGAACAAAGACAAGGCGGTGATCAAAACATTGGCTGATTATTTCGTTCAAAAGACGTCTACAAATGCTGAATTCAATCGCAAACTTCGTCAACTATTTTCCCCTTCATCGACCTCATCAGTAGGTCTCATTATACAAGAGCGCCTTATCAATATGCCTACGGAGGTTGTTCCTCCCATGTACAAAATGCTAGCTGATGAAATTGCAGCTGCTGTGCAACAAGTAAGTAAAGATGTTGGCTGACAATTAATAGGAGCCTTTTTAACTAACCACCCGTTCTCAGAAAGAGCCGTATGAATTCGACTACTTCTTGATCCTTTCCAAATCGTTCACTGAAGAGGAGTCTAAACTCGATCAAGAAGAGAAACGTCCTAGTAAAAAGCGATTCCAAAATGCTAAACAGGTATACTACTTCCATCCTGAAGACGAAATCATCCACAAATACGCCACTTACAAAATCAATTACTCGTTCACCAAACAATCTCAAGAGTCAGACTCCAAGCGTGCATTCCAAGACTATGGCATCTATCCTCAGGGCCATCTGATCCTGATCAAAAAGGACGATTTATTGCCAGTAATAAAGGCTCTCGAAGAGACGTTTCCTCCGTTCTAATCTATATTTAATGTACTATACACCAATATCTAAGCGTTTATTATAAGCCAAGACCGCCCTGTATCTACCTTTGGGAAACATGTGTCAGGTTTTTTGCCGGACGAGCACTTCGAACCACTTCTGTCACTCTATTATATATATACCACTATGTACTGTATGCATAGTGTATATCTACCGAGGCAGCTCCACAGGTCTCTTTTGCATTAAATCATGTGATCTGGGGTACCTGACTGGTATATCGAGTCTCAATTACAACTGCGATTATTCATCGAGCCAACCTACTAACACCCATATCTCACTATCGATGTCTATCGTGCTTCTCTGCCTAGATCGTGTCCCGTAGTCCTAACGGTCAATTCTGGCTCTAAAGCTCGTTCGCTTTTCCTTCAAACCTTGCTCGGTGTTTACCCTTGCCCATTTTTGCAGTGCCGCTGTATGCTGGGGTTGTACCTCATTCAAATACATCTATATATATATGTATATATGTATCACCGAATCTACTGATAGCCAATGTCATCATCCGTTTGGTATTTTTTTTGTCCATTTTACATTTCAGTCCAAACTGATACGAATTTTAGAAGAACCAAAAGGTTTGCAGCACCGATAACACAGACGCGAATACTAATTAGTGGAACTTAAACCCAGCTGAGAAAACTCTGTAAAAGACTTGCCTCCCTTAATCAGTTGATTTTTTCGGTGCTCTCAGGTCTCCTTTTGTATAAGGCACTTGGAATTTGATTATTCTATAACCTTAGAGGTACATCACTTCTAGTACGAGTCAACGATATTTGCACGAATCGATTTTTTACTGTTGGTCACACCTCATCTGCTAATCTATCCCTCCCCCCTCTCATGGCTGCTATAGAATCAAATCTTGTCATGTCCTCTCCACCGTCCTCAGCAGCGGATTTAAATTCTAACAGCGGCAATTCTTCTGCAGGAACTGGACCAAGCTCAAATTCGACAGGTCAAAAAAATAGTCCCGGAGCTCCTGCTCCAACATACGCTTCATTTACTCCTCCTTCTTCCAGTCTACCCCAACACACGTCTCCATTACTATTATCTACACCACCAGCAGTGACCAAAGCATTAAGCCAAGCATATCCTCTTATTTTATCAGTTGATTATATTCTCGGACTAGCTACTTGGACTGGTGATGATGTTTATCAGTCGTTTCTTGTGGTTGCTGCTTGGAGTGCCATTGTCCTCTACTTCGAATCCATTATCCGTTATATCGGCCATTTGGTGATAGTGGGGTTGGTTGCTGGGTATGTCTGGTTTAATAGAGGAGTTGAAAAACAACAGGCTGAACATCCTACTTTGGACTCCATTGTCCATAGTCTTAACACAGTTGTGACGAGACTGGATTTGCTCCTTCTCCCATTAACCTCTCTTCGCCTTTCTTCCCATGACGTTACTAGATTGATGTTCACTACGTTATTCATGACTCCACTGTATATTATCTTTACATTTTTCATTGTTACACCACGAACAATATTGTTTTTGATTGGTGTATTTGTTCTTACCTATCACTCGGTATGGGCTAGAGTCACCCGAGCGATTTTGTGGAGATCTAGACTGGTTCGGCTGATTTCCTTCTATATGACGGGATTGGATTTCTCGGGGACTCCAAAAACCTACGGATCCGAAGCACAATTTGCAATGGCTAATGACAAAATTAGAACCGCTTCCAGAACCACGCCAGGGTCCAGCAAGCCAGTTCGGTTCACCTATGTTGTTTATGAAAATCAACGTAGATGGCTGGGCATTGGCTGGACTGCTAATCTGCTTGCTTATGAACGGGCCCCTTGGTCGGACGAGTTTCTCAACGAGTGTTCTCCTCCAACCAGGTTTAAATTACCAGATGCTGAAGGCGCAGGTATGCAATGGAGATGGGTAGACAAGACTTGGAGATTAGACCTCACAAATGACGGGGCCCTAGTGGTCAATAGCACCACCAAAACATCCAAAGTCGATCCTTCTCCTAATGAAGGCTTTATTTTCTACGACAATGTATGGAAGAAGCCATCTGCCGAAGACTCATATTCGAAATATACAAGACGCCGTAGATGGATTCGTACTGCCGAATTGATTACGCCTGGTCAAACCCACCAAGCAGTAGAAGATACGGAGGATAATGATGATAATGATGACAGTATGAGCGTGTCTAGTTCGACCACTGCTGCCAGTTCGTCGACTGACTCACCAAAATCTGACGTCAAGCAAAGAAGAAGCATTCGTTTTGAAGAATAGTTAATATATTTATATAATCAATTTTGCTGTTTTCCTCGTTATTCTGGATGCAGGACGCGCGCCCTATGCTCAAAGAGAAGTGAGTGACATCTATTACTTTTTTGTAACCGCTCTGGCTCCCGTATTATCAAGCAACGAGTAATCTACGTGCCGCCTACAGTAGTGAGCAGGGCTCAGTTGTAAAAGCAACAGTCTAACAGTCAATATTTTATGTTCGTTTTTAATTTCATATATGAGACCACGGATCGATTCCAATGATTTTTCCAAACTTTTTCTCCGTTGTCTTGAACTCCTTCCACTCGTAGCCTTTGGAATCGAGGAATTCTTTTACATGCTTGGACAATTTGTCGTCAACGGTCTTTTTGGAGTGCGCGAAATGATGTCCGGCTCCACAAATGGCGTACACTGGGCGACGACGATCCTGCTCCGACAGTTCAAGTTCAATCTCACAAAGAACCTCGTGAAGCCGATCAATTGATTCATCCAGTTCCATACCATGAAGGTCAATGAAGATCTCGTTGTCTGGCGACGCAAGACGAAGCTCATATAGAAGATCAGATGCTATTATATATGCATCGATCATTTCAATGTTGTGCTTTTGCCCTTTTTTACTAAGGGCACTGGCCCCGGCCGCATCGTTCTTGTTCCATCGGTCGGCTGCTAACTGCAGGTATTTGTTCCTCATTTCTCCGTTTCGAAGTGCTATAAGTCTATAGGATACGTATTTTTCATTATCGGGATGCGCATCGGTGGCTACCCAAGGTATCAACTGGGGGGTGTTTATCGACACAACAGAACGATTAAGTTTGTTAATTGGTTTCACAACAGGTATCGGCGGTCGGGGTATGGTAGACGCTGGTTTGGGTGTCGGTGAAGGGGCCCTTGGAGCTCCTGAAATTTGAGGAATAAACTCATTTGCATCTTTCTGGAAGCTGGGGACAAATGTAGAAGAAGGTTTGAATTGGAATTGGCATATTACAGGCGCTGGTTTCACTGTTTTTGTAGGTGCTGGTTTCTTTTTAGCTCCTGTACCTCCAATGGCGCCCAAAGCAGGGAATTCATCTTCCGTCAATGACACTTGCTTAGGAGCCATGGCTGTATTTGAATGTGGATTGTTTGTCTCGTCCGCTAGCGACCATTTCTCTAAAAGCTGATGTGGAACTTCGTGCAAAAATGCACACCCTTTACCAGCCAGGCATTCTCCTCGTAACCAGAAGCGACATATTCTAGACGATAAATCATGGCTATACTTACAATCAGCTCGAAGACATTCTCCGAATTGAAGGAAGTATTTACACATGACTTTCTCCTGTCCAAGGACAATATTGCTAGACTCTGAAATATGCTGGGAGGGTGAGTTGCCAGGGTGGGTAATCCGAATAGCAGACGAGGAAATAGCAGCGCTGGTCATATTCTCAGAAGTAGAAGGAGCAATAGAAACAGCAGCAGAAGTAGAAGCTTTAGGAGATGTTAAAGATGACGATCTATCACCGTCGTCTTCTACACTGGCTTCACCCAGGTTATCCTGAGACTTCGACATCAATAAACTGAGAGTAGCTTGAATGTCGAATTCGGACTTCTGTAATGCATGATGAATCTGTACATCAGTGTTCTCCTCGCCTAGGATACTTCGCAGAATATCAAAAGGAGACATTGCCTCTTCTTGAGTTAGTTCGGCAGCAGTGGCATTGCCATTGCCATTGCCATTGCTAACAGAAATGTCACTAGAAGGTGTTATTCCTATTCCTGCCCCTGTTATACCATTCCATTCTGAACCTCCAGGAGTAGAAGGTGTTGTGGAAGTATTCGACGGAGTGGATGATCCTGATCTTTCATTTCCGAAACTCGACAAGGAGAAAACAAGTTTTGAAGGATCTGGAGGAGGTGGTGTTGCGACAAGTTTAGAAATGGTGGTCTGAGTGACTTTAGCCTTGACCCTCCTAGTACCACTATTGGTACCAAGGTTATTTGTGGACTGGGTCTTCTTATTACGATGTCTCCATAATATATCTAATACCAAACGCTCCTTGTCAGACACTGACCAATTCTTGGTCCCGTAAAACTCGTCAACTATTTTCTCAATTTCCTCAATCTTATCTTCCTCCAGGAGATTGTCATTGTCTAAGGTATCATCGCAGTTTTGTTGCAATTCCTCATCGTCCATTTTTGTTCTTGAAAGTTGATATTTGTTTTCTCTTTTGTTCCTGGTAACTTCAATTCTCCATATCCACACAAAGACAAAAAGATTTTCCAATCCCAGAACCAAAGGAAATGTGAAGCCTTTATTTGATAGTTCGCACAAACTCTATTACCGTTGCCAGTATTTTTTTATTGAATATATTATATATTTTATATGAATGAACCTTAAAGTTATACATATAAAGATATAGTGGTGTAGATGAAGTAGTTACTGCATTTATTCTTGAAAAGGAGATTGAAGTGGTGGGAGTCAGTGATTAGGGCAAGGACGAATATACTCCCAGGGCTACTTGACAAGTCTGAATAGTGATAATCGAACGTAATTATATTTTTTTAGTAATAAAATAATAGCCGATCTTGTTATATAATAAAACTGTAGAATAGGAAAGTTGGCTCATATATTACTCTAGGTTCACTTGGAGTGGTCCAAGGTATAACATCCGCTCGGATCTCCAGACAGTCATGAGCCAGGTTAGGGTCCTTATCTTTCAGTTCCTTGCCCATGAATCAAAATTCTGTGTTTTGTGAAATTGAAGTCAGTTACTGCCAAAACGAACACTACCGTAGAGTTGAACTGCCGATTCATAGACAAACAGACACGAAATATTGTCTGGTTTAGTGCACGAATATTTAATATTCGTAACTACTCAGAGGATATATTGATCTGATCAGTTGGCTGATAGGGTCTTTGATTGCTGTTAGTAGCGTTCTTGATGAAGTAAGTAGCTTACTACGCGATGCGATGCGACTGGAGAGGAGGTGAGCAAGACCTCAGGCGAGACCAGACCAAAACTAACGAGTCCCAGATAACAGCGGTCAAAAATAATGGAGAAAATACGAGTGGACGCTGTTGAGAAACGGCGTCAACAAAGCAGGTTCGTAGATGTTGTAGTAGAACTGGTAGTTGTACTGGTAGTTGTACTGGTAGTTTTACTCATATTGGGCTCTGTCACTCCGTGTTATTACCTCCTCATAGCACTGTTTCTAACTGAATAATTTCTAGCGATATAATTCGCGATCGTAAGCGCAAGTTGACGGAATTCTACTATCTCACAAGGTATCCGGTGCGTCCTATTTCTAGAGATGAAATTAGAGAAGAGCAAGAAAACGTAATGGGATTTCTAGGTAGAAATGAAATTGAAAAAGGTGTTCTGTTCAACGATGCAACTCTTCCTATACCAGCAGATGATTATCTAGGAAATAAGCCCAAAAGAGCAAAGACCGACCCTCCAAGTGCTGTTAAGATTCAGCACCTGCAACGACAGACAACAAACCAAACGGAAAAGGGATCAAGTACAAGTGTAACTCCAACACCAACCTCGGCGGTTGCTGCTGATATGGTGAAATCAGCCCCATCTTCAGTGATGCCAGGCCCAATACCGTCGACTACTGCAGCAGAAACCATCCGTGCTTTATCAACCGGGCCATCGTCAGGCTCTTTGTCTGATCCAGTACGAAATCCCACTGCTACTTCTTCGTCTGATTCACCAATCTCTGGTACTGCTGTTGCCGGTCCTGCTGTTCCGTCTGTTGTGACAACTACATCCCAGTCTACTATAGCGCCTACCACAAATAGTGCCCCTACAAATATTCATAGACCACCTCCTTCTCTTCCAAGGCAGAGCATCACAGCTATTCGGAGATCTCAAAGAGCAACGCCTCCTCCAAGTGCCCCTAATAATATGAACATCACATCCATCAGCTTCAGCTCATCGTTGTCTGCTACGACAACAACTCTAACTGTTCCTCCTGCACCTTCTGAAGTGATGGTGTTTGTTGTACCAGACCGATTACCAGAACCGCCTCAAAGCAGACGACCACTAGCAGAGCTGTATTACACTACTCAAACGCTGCCACTCTCTAAACTATTGCCATCAGCAAACAAAACATTATCGACAGATGGCTACCAATTAGCACTCTTAGAAGGAAAGCTCGCAGTAGTTCACGCCCGGATAGAAGAACTTAAACGAGCCGAAAAATGGAGTCTGCGCCAGCATATGAAGTTCAAGGGCCCTTACAGACCCAAAACTCACTGGGATAATATGTTGGATGAAATGAGATGGATGCAGATTGCTTATAAAGAGGAAAGAAAATTAAAAATTGCTATTTGCTATGAACTGGCATGTGCCGTAAAGGACTACTGGCTATTCGGAAAGGAGGAAACCTGCATTAAATTCAAGCCAATTGTACATCTACCAGCTGAAGAGGTGACCATAGACGCTGATGGTGATGAAGACATGGAGCTTGATATACCTGAACAAGAGGAGGATGATGAAGAAGCTAGTGTTAAAACAGAACACGAAGAAGAAGCAAATTCTACTGTTGGTATTAAAAATGGCAAGGAAAAGGTCGATGCTGATAACCAACCGCCTGCTTCTATAAATCCTCAGCTACTTGATTCTGGGCGTGCAGCAGAAAAGACAGAAACCATACCACCCCCTAGAAAGGATAAATGGCTGGAATCTCTAGTTCCGATCAACAAAAAAAAAGAAGCCTCATCCGACTTACACCAACACCCATTCAAAGTTTACATGTCTTTTGACGGATTAAACTCTGCTTCAAAAGAGATTTTCAATATGCTCCCGCAGCTACCGACATTTAACACGAGCGCTCCATATATCAATGAATTCGACAGCCTCTCTTTAACGTCGGTCACTCGTTTCCTGTCAGCTCCTGATTTAGGTAGAGGCTGGCAAAGAATTGTTCTTGATACGATCACCGACGAGTCGCCCAAAATCAGAGAGCCACAGTCTGTGGAACTGACTAAGAAGCGACCGATATTTAGCCACGACAGTCATCGACGATATGTTATCAAAGCTCCTCAGCCTCCTAATCTCAAGTATCTCGAGTACCGTACCCCGACTCTATGGCTACCGCAGGATGATAGCAAATTGCAGAAATTAGTCAAAGAGTTCATGTATAACTGGAATATTGTATCAATGCATATGCAGCCCATCATCACGTATGGATATATTTCAAATATCGAAAGGCGTACTCCCTGGCAATGCTTTGAAAGATGGCATCAGCTGAACCCGTCATTCCCATTGACTGAACTGAAAGGACAGTATGCACAGCAAGCACAGATTTGGATGGATGCGTCCATTAAGGCCCAGACATTAACGAAGAGACGGATTTCTCCCCTTGGTGTTGGTAATGAGTCTATTCAACGAGGACATCGCAGACTTCGATGGGCCAGTATGTTGGATGCAGTTCGCAAGAGCATGCGCAAGCGGGAAAATGCGCCAAAACCAAATAACTCTGTGCAACGAAAGTCACAAATGAATGACGGCAATAAAATGAACGTTGCATCACCTCTGGAGCTTTCAAGAATGAAGCATGAAAGGGATAAGTCGATTGCTGAAGCTTATGCTCAGCAACAGCGAAATTCCCAGATTGCTGCTGCTGGTGGTGTGAACCCGGCTGCTGCTGCTGCTGCCGCCGCTGGTGTAAGACATCCAGTTCAGAACGGCACAAATTCAGCCCCAGTTCGAGTTCCAGTTACAGCTTCGAATGCTCCTCAAGCTTCGAGTGGAATTCAATCAGCACCTCTCCCCAACGCACATGCAGGAGTCCAACATCAACAGCAACAGCAGCAACAACAGCAACAACAGCAACAACAGCTACAACAGCTACAACAGCAACGCTCGTCTATGCCTATGAAAGGAGGAGTCCAGTTGGGTGGTGCTGGAGGTTCTACAGCTGTGAATGCAAACGAACAGCAAGTGCCAAGAATGTCTGCTGAACAACTGCAACATATGTATCAATTAGAAAGACACCGACAAATGTTACGACAACAACATGCTGCTGCCGCTGCTGCTAATGGAGTCATTGTTGCTAGCGGTACTGGAGGTGGCGGTACTCCTAGTCCTGTAGTGTCTGCTGGATCTCCTGCTGCTAACAGTCCTGTTATGACTCAGGCACAGGTAGCTTCTTCACCAGCTCCGGCACCGGCTGCCCAAGTTACTCCATTATTGAGCCAACAGCATATTACCAATCTTGTGAATTCATTGGCTGCCCAACATCCTAATATGACGCCTGAACAGGTTACTAAGCTCGCACATGCTCAGATCCAACGATACTTGTTGCAGCAGAAGCAGATGCAACAACAACAATTACAGCAACAGCAGAGATTAGCCCAGCAGCAACAGAATCAGCAGCGATTAGCTGCTGCTGCTCAACAACAAGGGATACAAAGACAAATGCCAGGGCAAGTGCCTGGTGGGGTAGGAGTTCCGCCAGTAAATGGTATTAAATCTCCTACTGTAGCCAATTCCCACAATGCGGCCTCGCCAACAATGGCTAATGTCCGTGCAGGAGGAGTTTCGTCTCCTACGGTTTCTGCCCATCCCGGAGGCGTACCGTCACCGACTATAGCGAATGCTAGCAGTGGGCCCGGTAGTTCTCTTTCTCCTACTGTTGGGAATGCTATAATGGTGCCTGGTCCGCAGCAGGTCCAAGCGGCCTTATATGCGAGACAAGTTCAAGCGAAAGCTCAGGCTCAGGCTCAGGCTCAGGCTCAGGCTCAGGCTCAGGCTCAGGCTCAGGCCCATGCCCAGGCTCATGCTCATGCTCAGGCGCAGGCGCAGGCACAGGCTCATGCTCAGGCTCAGGCTCAAGCTCAAGCTCAAGCTCAAGCCCAAGCCCAAGCCCAAGCCCAAGCTCGTGCTCATGTTCAGGCTCAAGCTCAGGCCCAAGCCCATGCTCAGGCACAGGCGAACGCCGCCCGAGCTCAAGCTCAAGCTCGTCAGTCTCCACAAGTCACGGCCACTCAGCAACAACAGATAATGGCTCAAGTTCTTCGCCAGCAGCAGCAGCAGCAACAACAACAACAGCAGTTGCAAAATGCCCGGCAGAATGCTGCTAGTGGTAGCCAGCAACATCAGCAGCAACGACGCCCAAATGCACCATCAGCACCTCCTAAATGATGGAATTATTTATGATCTAATGTAAAATATTAATAAAGTATTTAGTACCTAGATGGATTGGATTGTTCGTTTTTACTAGAGCAGAGTTACAAACAACTCATAAACCGCTGTACATATACATTGATGGGCTAGACCTTTGATTTACTTTGATTCTACTATATATATATAAAAATACTATATGGCATAACTAAACGACGATATTGTCAATAGTTCCACTTAACTCTTTGTCTTGAGCGCCCATGACGAAAATCACTTTCCACTTCAGCTTCAATTTCGAGGTACCTGCTTCAGCGGGTTGAGATAAAGTGAGCTTGATATTTTGAGTCACACCACGTTTGCTGGCAGGCGGCAAGTCACTACCTGACTGGGTTTCCATTTTCAAGTGCTGTGATTTCGGAGCAGCTAATTGGAAATTAAGGCTCGAAATCGATTGCATCGGTGATTTGTTGGAAAATATCGCTTGGATGAAAATGGACGTGGGGGATTCACGCTGAACTTCAAATTGGATTTTAAGCGTACCTGAATCCAAAACTGATACATCCGCCTTTGGATGACTGGCAGAGGTGGTGGTCGATTGAGAGCCTGGAGCAGACTCGAACGTGGTCCAATCCGAATCGTCCAATAAAGAAGAAGTGCGGGAATGAGTATTAGGAGTAAGGTTTCCGGCAGATGCTGTTAATAGAGTCGAAGCAATGGTAGGAGTGCCGGTGGTCAACCCAGGAGTGGATGCTCCACTGACACTAGTGCCACTAAAAATACTGGTAGTACCGAAGTCTCCAATTAGTGAAGGAGCAGCTACTGATGGTTGTGAAAAAGTAGATGGTGGAGGGGAAGGAGTGGATACCCCAAGAGAGATATTACCACCTTGGCCGAACCCGCTGCCGCCAAAAGAGAGGTTATCAAATGCCCCCAACAGATCTTCACTAGCGCTAGTGGTGGTGGTGGTCTGTGAAGTGGTACCACCGCTGCCAATATTTCCTGTGCTATCGTCATCTCCATCAATATCAATTAATGATTCAATCAAAGCAGCCTTATTCGTAACGTTACGCTTCCTTCTGCCTTCTTCACTTCCAGGAATGGCTTGGATAACTACATGACCAGCCTTATCAAAGTCACCAACCTTTAATGAATCATATTTATCAATCAACGATTGAATATAATCATTAAGGGCTAATAATTTAGTGACTGCATCTTCGTCAGTTTCGCCTTCCTGATCAATCATCTTCTGAATCCTTGGTCTGGCGGTCTTTAAAGCACTAATCAGATCCGAGAAAACATCGTCGGCATCATCAGGAATAGACCTTTCAGATTGATGGTGTTCAAGCATTTCTTCGAGGATTTCTGCTTTACGGCGAAGCTTATCGAGATCCTTGGCAGCCTTGGCCCTATAGTCAGTCTTGTTCTCTCTAAATCCAGCCATTACTGACATCAACCGGTTGGCCTCTTGTAAATCAGCAGGAGTTCCTCTACGAATGAGCTCCTGTAATTTAGCCGACTGGGCCTCTCTTTCTTCCTGTTCCATTTCATGAGCGGATCTCAAACTATCTGATGGGTTTAGCACTGCGGCATCATCTCGATTGATTTCTGGGAAGATATATCCTTTATAGCCCAACAATCGATGCATATCTCTAACGTATCCCAAGTCATCTTTATATCTACTTGTACGACAAATAGTTTGGCGCCATTCTTCAATGGCCTCGAGAATGAGTAGCTGGGGTTTTGAATATGCAACGGGCGGCTTTTCTGGGAACCTTCTTACCAACTCATTCAAAAACTCTTTTCTTGAAATTTGCAAGTGGAATGGGTATCCACAGTTCTTTACACAGATATCCAGTACCGCCATAGCCAACACCCCTATCTGAGCACTTCTGCTATTAATCAATTTGACAATCTCCACAGCGGCTTCTCTTGGAGCAGTGCCCTTTTTCTGGTTGATTAAATCGGCGATTTCCAGGTTCATGGCCAAGTCGGGCTCTGATAAAGACGGACGACATGCTCTATCTGTCGGCGTACACAAAGTTAGTTATCAAGAACAAGTCCACGGTTCTATCTGCCTAATATACTTACCAATCATTGAGATTAAACGAGCAGTGGCAGTGGGTGTAGAACGGGCATATGATGAGGACGAGCCCGTGGACCCGGACCCGGGCCCCAGAACCACTGCTGGCTCAAGAGCATCATCGGTACGGAATCTATCGGTGTACGAAGACCCGGCGCCACGAGGCAGTTCCGAGTCGAAGTAGCGGTTCGTAGACATGTCTAAATGGGTTCTACAATTGAACTATCTGTGTAGGCGTGATAACGGCAAATGATGGTGGTAGTTGGGTAAGTGGGTAAGTCGTTGCCTGTAGCCTCAGAGACATACCCTACTTACTGGGTGGGTGTTTCCTCTTGTCTCCCTGTCTATCAGACACATTATCTACCCTTCATGCAGCCAATATGTGCTGGCCCGGACATTGAGCGCCGTACATCGGAGGAAAGCAATGCGATAAACGGTAGTAGTAGTAGAGCTTGAGGCACCGGGTAGATGGAAGTCTGTAACTAACGATATAATCTATAAAACCAAGTTACAGTGTCATCATATCCTCTAATAGAAGAAAAGACAGCAACACCTAATCCTGCCCGACTGGCAGAACTGCCAAAACTCAAATATGGGGTAGCCAGGTATGGGCAAGGGTTCGGTGCGAGCCTCGGAAAGATCACTCTATATAATAAATGTATATTTCAGTGTATATAAAATATATAACATCACGTCTGACACCAACACTAATATCAAATACGACATAACAACAATTGCAGATTAAATTTCATAGATATTTAAATGGCCAGTGACTGTGGGACGGAAATAGGGGCGAGATGGGAATCCTCTTCTCCGGAACTTGTCAGTCTGGAAGAGGTCCGTAGATTGCAAGAGGAAGACGAAAGGCTATTACACGGCAATGATGAACTGGATAGCAATGGTGAATATGATGATGACAATGATGATGACTATGAAAATCGAATCCATTTGATTAACAGTTTATCAGATGGCGAGGACGAAGATATATTTGGTATCGGCAATTTCGCCAGCGACTTCACTGGGCTAATAGCTGCTATTTCACAACGAGTACATGATCTATCTGAAACAGCAAGGAAAAGCGTCGCTTCAGATCATCGTCAATTATTGCATAATGAAATAGCCAATGCCGATATCCAAATGGCCGAGCTGAAAACTATTATATCCGACTGTGATGATTTGGAGGTCGAATTGATGAAGATCCATCAAATTGGCGACATTGCCAACATGTTTAAGAGTCGTATGCTTTCAATTGAAGAACAATTACTGAACACTAGATGAATCTCCTGGTGGCCGACCATGCTCTTTTCTTTTCTTTTTCGACCGGGCCGGTTCGTGATGATGACTACTGGAAGAAAACCGTGCTCTTGATGATGGGCTGGCCGGGCTGGCCCGTCGTGACTTGGATCTAGACAATGATTCATCGGCAGTGATTGCCTGTGCTTGTTCATGAATGGTGTTGCCATCTTCTGGAGGACCTCCAACACCGGGCTTGTCTAATTCCGCCTGTCCAAAGCCTGTCATGTTGTCTTCGGTCCCCCTAGTAAGGCCGGTGTTGTAGTCGTTTTCTTTTCTTGGCTCGGTAGTTGGTGTGCTACTTGGTTTATTGTCTAGATAGTAGCGAATCGATGAACCACTGACATCACTTTGTCGGCCTGAAATGTTGACTCCATTAATACCACTTTGCGCTCCATACCCGGTTGGAATTCTTTGACCACTTGCACTGTTTATACGACGAAGGATCGGAATGTTTGCTTCTGGAGCATATGCATCTGGACAGTCTCTGTTCACAGTAGGTACAACTTCTGTTTTGCTTCCTTCGTCTATCCTAAACACCTTAAATGCCTGAGTAGTGATATCCTGGCTCGCCATGAGTTGCGCCCATAGATCTAATGTCTTTTTCTGCCGCCTTTTCTTCTTCGGGCTTTGCTTCTTCATATCTGGACCCCTTAGTCTCAACCCCCTCCAATCCCAAATCAGCGTCTGATATCTTATATCATGGTGCTCGACAACCACTTGCTTGATCAAACTCCACGCATGTTTTCTATCGTTGCTTCTATTCCAATTATGGATTTCCGTGACAAAGTCAGTAATATGTGTAAATTCAATGAGCAGTTCCCGGTTTTTATTCATTTTCAGATCACGGGCCATAGCCAGGATCCCCTCGTTCAATCGTACATGTTGGTTTGTTGCTGAACTAAATATCTTTATGTCTTGAGCAAATGCAAAAAAGGAGATTCGTTCTAAGTGCTTTGCTATGATAATCCGTCCTACATACAGTCGGGCTAGCTTATGTATATCTTCGTCGGGATTTTTCCTCCTTTCCAAGCAAAGCATCAACTGGTTTTTCATATGTTGGATGTCGCCACTTATTGTTTCGGAGAGTAGCCACGATATCCTGTATAAACCTTCCTCCACCTTCCGACTAGGTGGGTTCCCCATTTGGCGTCTTATAACGTGCTAATGTGGTGGTATGGTTTCCTCAAGAGTTCCGAGCACAGTTTCCCACACTGATCAAGTCCAGTTCGTAAATTTCAAATAGATAGTCTATGTACAATATTTCTCATTTTGGTTCTTGTGCATGGGGTCTAGTAGGGTTCCTGGTGCTTGTTTTTTTCTCGCTAGGGTACAAGTGTCTATTGATTATGCGACCTTGTGCCCTCTATATTATAATTGGTCTGTGCTTTTCCAGTACTGGGACCATGCTAGAGTGTGCGTTTTATGAGAAATTGCAAGAAGTTTATGATTTTCTGATGTATGACGTCTGACGTCTGGCAACTCTTGTGGCTACGGTAATAGGGGCTTGGATTGTAGGCTTCCTAGGCTTTATAAAAAGCATTTTATTAGGTCATTATCATTAATTATACAAAAGTACTACTGGACAAGCAAAAAATAAATAAACAATACAATACAGAACAAAATCGTTATTACAGTAAAAAAAGGCACACCATGATCCGCTCATTCATTTCGTTCATTTTTCTCGCACGCTTAGTTGACGATTTTTTCTCCACTCCTTTCGAATGTCTGTAAGTTGCGCTTTCTTTTCTAATTGAGAATCTCGCTCTTGGTATCTCTTTTTGATGCGAATCGCAGCAATCACTAGGAATGCTACGGATCTCAATTTCGGCCTTTTTCGAGACGAGTGGTCGTAGTCGGGGTAGATTCCCATGGTCTGCAATATAGCCAGATCGGCTCTATTGCATGCTTGATAACTGGCAATCTGAATCATAAAGAATCGTTTCATAAACTGCAAGTCATACCGGTATTGAGACTCTCTGGTTGCCACTTCTTTGAGATATTTCATTTGAACAAGCATACCTTTCAGCTCTTGTTGATGGACACTACTCTGTGTTGATGACTTAGTCACAGCAACTTGTACACCGCCATTAGACTGCAATGTAGCACTCAATTTCTCTCTTAGCTTTGTAGCATAGTTCTTGTACCGTTCCATCTGAGCTTGGATAGTCTGCTCATTCGTTTGTAGCTTTTTAATCTCTCTAATATATTCCTTGCATTTCTGGATATATCTAGAAGTTTCAGGGGCGGCAGGTTGTTGATGAACGAAACTTTGAGAAATATCGAATCGATTATCGGTAAGCTTTGATTTTAACTTGGAACATAGCTCATTGACTGCTTCGAACCGAGTTTTAAGCTTGTCATATTTGATTGCTAGCATATCTAGTTTATTATCAACACTTTCTTTGGATACTTCCAGAGATTCTTTTTCTCGAGTCAATTTCAATAATTCGCCTTGAGCCTCGCGAAGGTCAGATTCATATTTGAGCCTGTTACTTCGCTCGTTATTATTAACTTCTCGTAGTGCGCTTAGCGTGTTTTCCAGTGTACTATGAGCTACTCTTAGTTGATTCAGTTTATTCTCAGTTTCATTTTTCAGGTCTTCCATGACTATGAGCTGATGTTGCGAAGACATTATGTCGTCTTCTTTCTCTTGCAACTCAGTTTGAAGGGTTTTACGTGACTTGTCCTTCTCCTCGAGCTGAGATATATCTGTCTTCAAGTTTGTAATAGTATTGTGCAGTTGGTTGATTTCAAGCTCCAGCGACTTTTTCGCTTGATCATGTTTGGATTTTTCGATAGCAATTGCTTCCTGGATGCTAGATTTATCTTTAAGAAGGTTTGTTTGTTGTTGTTCATAACTGGACCGGATTCGATCAAGACTTTGGATTTTCTCTTCAAGAAATACTTTTTCATGAGCCCATTGCTTCGACCTACGCTCAAGCTCCTGATCTCTCATTCTCACTTCGTTCTTGATCTCTAGCAAATCTTCGCTGAACGTTTTATCTATTATGGATTCGTTGGCATTTCGATTCAATTTTTCGATTCTTGCTTGCGATTCATGCACCTT
Organism: Sugiyamaella grinbergsii; assembly: GCA_030579895.1. Taxonomy (NCBI): domain Eukaryota; kingdom Fungi; phylum Ascomycota; class Dipodascomycetes; order Dipodascales; family Trichomonascaceae; genus Sugiyamaella; species Sugiyamaella grinbergsii. Next base: position 375,410 of record JAKTRT010000005.1, read on the forward strand.
TTGCTCGAAATAGTCTCGCTCCTTTTTGTAATTCTCAGAATCAGTACTACTTCGAGTCATGAGGATTTTCACTGATTCCAATTCACCACTGACAGAGGAGAGCTGATTCTTAAGGTTCAACAATTCAGTTCGAAGTGCCTCACGTTCGTTTTCCAGTGTGGATATTATCGATAATTTGGAGTTCAATTCCAGTTTAAGCAGACGATAGTCAGTTGTCGCTTGTTCTTCGACTCCTGTTTTCTCGTTCTTGAGCTCTTGTATTAGGTCCTCCAATAGGGTTATTTTAGAAGTATGCTGGAGGATCTCATCTTGGACAGCCGTTGCTTGCTTGTGATTGTGTTCTATAGTATTATTCTTTTCTTTGATACTCGATTCCAGTTGTTGGTTGAGCTTTTGAAGATCCGACAAGTCAATTTGCAGTTCTCGATTGGTTCTTCGAAGATCATGAACTTGTCTGGTGTCTTCCTGTTTACTAGCATTATTCTCATCTTCTTTTTCTAGCTCTTCTCGCAATTTCTCGTTGTCGTCTTCTAGTGAGTCGACTTGCTTGATTAATTGATGTTTTTCGTAATGCAAATCTTGGATTTCATTTCTGAGTTCGTCTAATTCATTGTCATGATTGTCCGATACAGCGGACGAGTCGATTTCTTTGACTAAGCCTAGCTTTTCTGTCTCCAGTTCATCGATTCGATTATCTTTGTCATCGATGGTATCTTTTAGTTTACGAATCTCATCCTCAAATTCGTCGAGTTTATCATTCAATTCAGATATCTCCTGATTTTTCAAGAGCATTCGGGACGAGGTTTCGGAAGTAGAGCTATTAGCGTGAGAAAGCTTTTCCTTTTCCATCTGATCTAAATGATCTTTTAGTAAATCCAAATCCCTTTTGTGTTTTAGATTCTCTTGCCTCAGATCCGCATTCTGCATAGCCACTTCGTGGACATTCTCTGGAGTGCTTTGTTCAAGAATGCTAATTCGAAGCTGTAAATCAAATATCAGATTTTTTTGGTAGTTTATGACTTCCTCCTGTTCTTTTAATGGGATGGATGACTCGCCTAGCAGCTTTCCGTGATCCTTATTATTTGCTTGTAGGGCAGGTTCAAGGCCATGGCCATATCGCTTTTTGGAAGAATACAACCCCGATCTATTTGTCCTTTCGAAGCTTTCCATGCTCACGGAGTCTTGATATTCAAAGAGCAAAGGATCGGGCTTTGTGGAAGAAGCGATATTCCCTGCATTCTGACTGTAGTTGTTGCTAGGCTTTAAGACGGTCCTTAATAACGGAGTGAATTCCGTGTCGCGACCCGAATTGGTTGTTTTCTTCGAGGTCGGTTCTGACGAGGCAGGAGTCGATAGTAATTTCGGATGCCGGAACTTGTCGGTACCCAGTCCACCACTGTCGATAACCGTTCTCCTTGGAACTGAAGGAGTAGAATCCAAGGTAGCATCGATAACGTCACGATTTAGAAAGTACCTACCTCCTCCTCCTCCTCCTCCTCCTCCTCCTCCACTGCCCGGAGTTTTCTTGGTATACATTTGTTTAGACGCGCAATACTAATACGGTAGCTAAGCAGAGTGTCCGAGTTATCGTTTTTGTTCTTGTTTTTCTATAAACGACGCGAAATGGCGGGACCAACTCAATACCGAGTTCTTCAAAACGCGTGTCGAGGCTATCAAATCAATGTATCAATCCGCATACTCTATTGTTTACATTTTCCCAATCTTTGGTGGTGGTCTAGGGTTTACATTTTATAAATGTGTCACGTGATACCTGGGGCATATAAATAGAACCTCGATCTTCGTAGATTTATTGATATTATGAAGTGAAATAACTAACTAACATGTTGGTATGAATTGTATCAACCCAAGTACATTAATGGTCTAAGAATTACGCCGGTCGGAATAATAATATAAATAAACCCAATTTCGAGTAAATTATATACAGGTCCGAGAGATATAACAGTCAGTAAAGAAAAAGGTTAGCCGACCTAGCCAGTATACATTAATTGACTCCAGCAGCCTCGGATAGAGAGACAAACTTTTCAAGTGCTTGCTTGGCTCTACCTGATCGAATGCTTTCTTTTGCAAGCTCTACTCCGTGCTTCCAGTCTTTAGCAGTGCCCTCTATCACAGCAAGAGCAGCCGTATTGATAAGAACATAGTCGACGATGGGATCGTTTTCCGGTAGTTCATTGTTCAACATTTGGCGAACTATTTGTGCGTTTTGTTCGGGGGTTCCTGATGCGACTTCTTTGAGAGGATGACGCAGCACACCGAAATCCGCTGGTTCAAGATAGTATTCAGAGATTTTCTGGTCTTTCAATTCCCAGACCTTGGTAGGAACATCAATGGAGATTTCGTCTAATCCCTCTGTTCCCCAGACAATTAAAGCGGGTGCATTGGGTCGGCCAGCAGCGATGTTCATTTTCAGTACTGCCTCTGCGAAAACATGGCCCAATGGTTCGGCATAGACGCCTATTATTCTTGCTTTTAATGGAGCAGGGTTGATTAATGGACCCATGATATTGAAAATAGTCGGGATACCAAGGGTTTTCCTTAGCGGAGCTAGTGAAGCCATCATAGGGTGGAATACTGGTGCGAATAGAAAGCAGTATTTTGATTGGTGAAGAATGGAAGGGGCTGTCAGATGATCCACGTTTTCCATTTTGACGCCGAGAAATCTCAACAAATCGCCGGACCCAGATGTAGAAGTAGACGCTTTACCTCCGTGTTTACAGATATTAAGGCCAATGCCCGACGCTACAATCGCAGCAGTGGTAGACACGTTAAAGGTATTCTTTCCATCCCCTCCGGTGCCAACGATATCCACATACCCTTCGGGGTTCAATGACGAGGTATCTAGTAGATGTGATTCTCCGAAAATCCGGGTGGCAGTAGCAGCAATAAAGTCTGGCGAGTGGTCTAGTCCAGTGATTCGCAGGGCGGTTAGAAACGCTGCTACTTGAATATCATCGGCGTCCCCAGCAATCATCACATCCAGAGCGTCAACCACATCTTTTGGAGTCAATGGAGACGGCCTCTGCAGTAGCTTCTTCAGTTGTGGAGTTAAGTTTACTTTAGCAGTCATTTGTAGGAAAACGACGTCTGTACATTTATTTCTATCTATCTATGTATTTAACTGAATCTTGAGCCGGTAGGTTGGTTATCATTTCTCGATGACTGAAAGACGTTCCGTGCCCTAACAAGAGTAGGTGTAGTTTGAGCCTCTTGTGAGCCTCACATATGTCTCCCTTGAGACTCACCTTAGCGGTCACTCTTGTGTCCAGTGTCTGGATGGCTTGGTTGGTCGATTTGTTCATAAGCTGTGGTATAATAATTGCTCACCTCATTTGACATCTAGCGTTTCAGTAGAACGTAGAAACGCAAGTTGCTTTCTGGCTTACTGCTTCACTTGATAACCTCCCCCTGCTTGTGAAAAACCCCCTGTCCATTGGTTTCATCGCACGTCGACTTCATGCCCGTTTGCTGAAGCCTCACTGTCAAGCACTCCTCTATATCATCATGCATCTCGGCCTACCTAACCTACCTAATCACTGGACCCCGTTACGAACTTTACATCGAGCACCCTTTTATTTATATATCAATAGAGTTTCAAACCATAATTAGAAACTTTCCTGGTGAGTGGATGATATTATGATATGACACACAACGGCCCCTTTCACAAACGAGAAACTAACTGGTCTTAAAATAAAAGGTTATTCTTGTTTACCGATTGGATCGAGTGGTTTCGAGGTAGCATCGGTTGTTAACTGAAGACTGACGACCTCCTTAGCTGTATATCACACATCAGTGCCTCAGTATAAAAAGGGCGTTTCTGTAAAAACAAAAAACAAATTTGATCTCGCCAATTACGTCTGTCTACTAGTAGTAACTATAGCATCGCTATTATTGCCCAGATCAGTGTTGTTTGGGCGGTTGGGAGAACGAAAAGTACTTGACAAACAACCACTTTTTCTTTCAATCTCGGGTAAATAAATGGTCGCTTATACCGCTTCTTCATCCGATATGATTGCTCCAGTGGTCACACCAATAGCGATTCCGCTACGGCAGGAATCATCGTCTCCAGCCCCTTCGTTGAATGGATCCTCTTCACGGTCCCCAACTCCGTATAATCATCGATATACGTCATCTATAAATTCTGCATCTTCAATAGCATCTGCTTCATCGTTGCCAGAAGCAATCACTACTAGTAGTGCTGCTACTGCTATTTCAGCTGACACGAGTCCTGCGCCTGCTACACCAGCTAAACCTATTGGAATTTCCTCGATGAGTACCAAAAATACCCCCCTTCTACGGCCTCCTCCATCTCTGTCAGACTTGATTATGGATGAGGTGGCATCGACAGGAAACTCCAGTATCGAACTGCCTATTCCAGGACAGCAGTATCACTACCCTGGGTATAGCCAACACTCGCGCTCTCACTCGCAATCTTATACTTCCCCTCAGTCTCTAAGATGCCCGTCTCCAAATAATCTAAAACGATCCAGCTGGTACGCTGGGTCTGGAGATGACTACCAAATTTCTAATGGATCGTCCACATCAAAGTCTACGATCACCACCACAACTCCTGCTACCATTATCTCTCCTCCTTCTCCAACCATAGAAGCCAGATTCCCAATGTCTCCGCCTCCAAGAAGCGTTTCGCCAATGAAATCACTTTCTCCTCCAAAGCAACGATCCAGTCAACCGTTTAACTTTGTGTCTACCACCATCTCACCATCAGCGACTTTATCGCCAGCAAAAGCAAATCAAAGACGCGGTCATCGATATAAGCATTCTTCAGTATCGATTAATTTTTTCCAAGAACCGCCATCTAGAGCTCCATTGGCCATTCCTGCCTCGTTGACTATGCCAAACTTTACAGAATGGAGACAGAGTATGTCCAAGGACCAACGAATCAGACTATCTTGGTCGGCTTGTCATATTTTGGTAGCCATTTTCGTGTACAACTGCGATGCTCCTTTTACCGCATTGGCAGCACTATCCCATATCCTTCTCTACGATGCTATGGGTGCCATTCTGTGTGTGGCAGTCGATATTTTAGGCAATTTTGATGTTTGGAAACAAAGCAGTATCCATCTTCCTTTTGGCCTAGAGAGAATCGAAGTATTAGCTGGATTCGCTTTATCGGTGTCTCTTATCTTCATGGGCGGTGATATAATGTCTCATGTCGTGCAAGAGCTTGTTCAGTCGGTATACGCGCCTGGTCAACATGGACATTCACATGGTAGAGCCATTCACAGCCATGTTGGGGGTGTTTCAGTCGAAGATGCTCATGAAGAAGCGCTCAATTGGGCTTCCATTGTATTTCGGGTCATGCTCGGCATAGTAGCGACCCTTGTATCGGCCATTGGACTGAACAATCATTCGCGAATCAGCCGAACAATGAACAGAGATCGTGATCGCGAATCGCTGGCCGTTGCTTGGATGCCGTCTATCCTATCCAATCCAACACACGTAATGACCTTGACATTTTCCATTGCAATCTTGCTTTTCCCATTTCTCGGATCGTCGGGATATGCCATTGTCGACGCCCTGCTGACACCCATAATCGCGGGCTCAATGTGTTATATTGGCTGGCTACATGCGAAAGCCCTAGCAGGAATGCTTGTCATGAGCTATTCAGGTCATGACCGTATCGAAGATATTGACGAGCAAATACGCCAGGACCCGCTGGTCCATTCTGTATCAGATACCAGTTTATGGCAAGTACATCATGGACTATGGTTGGCTAGTATCAGAATAGTTATGTCTGGGACCGATGATGACGAGCGTCGTCTACGTGAACGAGCTTCTGCTGTCATAAAGTCAACAATGGATGAAGACAAAGTAAGTCGATGGGAAACCACCGTTGATATAATTAGAACTACTTTAGAATAAACTGTTGTGTTAGCGTCTGTAATCAGTGTCTTGCGGGCTCGGCCCCTTTCAAACTACTCAATCGACATATGAAATTAACTATTTTATTTATACAAGGGATTGCCATTGTTTTTCGTACTTTTGCTGCTCTACAATGGCCTTTTTGATTTCGGGCGAGGCGTTTTCGTAGATATATGGGTCGATTGAATTCATGCCAGCACGCCACGCCCGGTTGGGCATCGTAAGAACGGTTTCTATGGTCACTTGTGCTGGATTGGCTCCTTGGATGCCAGTACTGACCGGGGTTAGAACGCGTTTCCAGTGTACTTCTGTTGGCTGAGACGCTTGTGGGTAGAAATTAACACCAGTATGAGGTTCATACGTGCCTTGTGACAACCAACTGCGAGCTCGTTTCTCCGATAACGTCTTGTTGTAGCTGCTAGCAGAAGTCGCATGTTCGAGTTTCCAGTTTTCATCCGTTACTAGCACTTTCCGCTTCTTGGACAGATGAAGCAATGTAGGCTCTTTGTATATCTCTCTGCCTCCAGGCATGGGTATATTAGATCCTGGTTGGTGATATACAGAAGATGCTCCGTGCCAAGCCACGTACTGGTTCTTGTTATAGGCATCGTTACCAGTATATCGGTCTTCTGGATCAGCCAGTTGTCCAGATATATATCCAGCGTCACGAGCTGCTTGTTCGTAATAATCGTCAACGACATGCTTACCACTGACGATTATCCGAGCACCGAACTCGCGAAAAATCGACCTTGCAGTGACTAGACCAATCGAACGTCCTTTATATGAATGAGGTATCAGGTTGCGATCGATCAACTGAAACTTTTCTCTGTCACTAATGACCAATTTGAATAGTTTGCGATGTTTTTGGAACAATAAATAAGAATCTCGGAATCCCATACATCTGGCTGGCTCAGTGGACAGCATGTAGAGACGGTCGCCTCTTCCTTCGACTGTGAATGTACGAACTCTGAATTGGCGGCCGTCTTGGAGTTCTCCAAGGGCAGTGATTTTCTTTTCTCCTTCGGGGTCTTCGTCGAGTACGAATTCGTCGTTCTCGACTATCAATACCTTTCCGTCTTCGTCTAGTAGTTGGCTTTGGTGGGAGTTTGAGCTACTTCCGCCGAATCTCTTGGATCTTCCTCTTCCTGGGCCTCTTCCTCGACCAGTACCTCCGAATGATCTCTTACTAGGAGTCCCGGGTTCGGATGTACCATCGGCGCCATTCTCGTCGTCTCTGGTTGAGGTTGGTTTCTTTTTCTTGGTACTACCAGGTGGTCTGCCTCGTCGGTTCTTTTTTATTACTATAGTTTCCGGCCTGGCGTCTTCGTTGTGTTCGTCGTTTGCTTCTTCTTTTACTCTTCTTCTTTCTTCATCGTCTCCTTCTTCCTCTTCTTCCTCTTCTTCTTCTTCCTCTTCTTCTTCTTCTCCCTCTCCGTCTTCTTCTCTTCCTTCTTCCTCTCCGTCCTCTCCTTCATCATCATCTTCTTCTTCATCATCTTCTTCTTCTCCTGCTTCTTCTTCTCTGTCTCTGCCGTCGTCTTCTTCTACTTCTCCTCTGTCGCTACCGTCTTCTTCTTGACCCTCGCCATCAATCATATCGACATCTTCATTGTCTTCTTCGTGCCTTTGTTGTTCCTCTTCTTCGACGTTAGGCGACGCTACGGTCTCTTCTATTGGTTCTTCCTCTTCCTTGATTATCGCACTTGTGCGACGAGCTTTCAATCAAAGTTAGTATCTTGACACCTACAAGCGATGTTGTTTTCACGACACTGCTACCACTCACCTGACTTTCTGCGGGCCATTTTTTTTTGTTTTGTGCTTTTCAGGCTTATCACTCTAATATTCCGACTGACGACGACGCGTTCGACCTTCGTGAAGCGATCTGGTTCCGAGAGTGTGGATATGAAAACCTGTCCCCCGTTGCTTGTAATATAGGTAGTAGTGTTTTGCTTGTAGAGTGGGTAGAGGAAAATATGTATTGAGCCTCTCGTGCCTCGGGAAACGCGGCGTTTGGTCTTGGTTTTGGTCTTGGTTTTGGTCTTGGTCTGAACGATATACGAAAACGCGTATCTGTTATCATATATGCTATTTCTGGTATTTATTATGTATTTTCCTTATCAACTGTATATAATTCACTTTTTATGGTACGTTCTTATGTAGAGTCTACTTCATCCAAGATCTAGAATGTACATCATGTATTTAGCAAGCATAGTTTATAATGTTCGTTTCCAACATCACTCTACAATTGGCTAGAAAAGACACAAAAACGACGTAAAAACAACAGCCAGATACACAAATACAACAATTGAGGTATAATAATATACTAGTATCCTCTCCAGCCCTCCTATATATATACCCACCCGACACCGCTCAAGTCACGTGCGCAAGCGCCCTCTTCCACATTCTTTTACGAGCACCCGTATAAACCACACCCATTAAATAGTTATAGTTGCCGGATTGCTAGGGACCGCTCATAACAAACAAGAAAAACCAGCATAACAGAAAAGACAAGCACGGCCCAGGGCACATACTCACTACAGCACAGACGGAGCAAGTGCAAACACATACATATATCATTCAATGAAAGTATTCATTTATACCCATAAACCATAACAAGAACAAACAAAACATTAATAACAGATAGCATAGGAACGACAGACACAAACCATCCTATCGAACCCCGCGTAATTAAATAAAAAACAAGAGAGCAATCACAACGTCGTTATAACCTCACCAACCATTAATGTATATAGTAACAATTAACAATTTAAAAAAAAAGCCATGAGATACTCTGGTTGTTGTTCGCTTAAGATGAAGTGTACTTGGTGACAGCACGAGTACCCTCTGAAACGGCGTGCTTGGCCAATTCACCGGGAAGAATCAATCTAACGGCAGTTTGGATTTCACGAGAAGCAATGGTGCTCTTCTTGTTATAAGCAGCCAACTTAGAGGCCTCAGTAGCAACACGCTCGAAAATATCATTAACAAAAGAGTTCATGATAGACATGGCACGGGTGGAAATACCGGTGTCAGGATGGGTTTGCTTGAGAACCTTGTAAATATAAGAGGAGTAGGTTTCCTTTCTACCCTTTGTTCTCTTCTTCTTCTCTCCAACAACGGAGGCGGTCTTCTTTCCGGCTTCCTTCTTCTCAGCAGGAGCCTTTCCAGCAGGAGCCTTGGAGGCAGTGGCAGGTTTCTTTTCAGCAGCTTTAGGTCCCATTTTTAGATAATTAGTACTTGTGTAGTTGTAGAAGTGTGAACTTTTTTCCCGATTTTGTACAGTGAATAGAGAGAATGAAGGAAAACAGGTTTTAAGTTGGATAGGTGCGACTACATGGGTTTATATATTTTTGTGGATTCATCAATAGTTGGGAAGTTGGAGAATGCGCAGCCGCACGCCCACCACCGACATTCTTCTGATACCAGGCAGCAGCATCACGCGTCTTATTCTGTGATATACGAGGGTGAATATCAGAGAACCGAGATTGAAGGTTGTTGGTATCTACGGGTTGACATTGTGGGCTTTGTCTGGAGAAAGGTTTGGAGCCGGTGCGTGCCTCTGTCTGCTGGGCTCTGCCCCGACCCGTGGCTCCAAGTTGCGCTGGAGGTTGGTAGCGGGGGTTGTTATTTTTTTTTGGCCAATTCCTGGGCTGTCTGATATACAGTCTTCTTTTTCATCGCTCCGACTACGCAGCAGTCGATATCAATTCCATCGCTCCGCACCGCACCGCAACCGTCTTCATCGCCTAGCCGCCGGAGGCTCACCGGTCGATGAAGGTGATGGCACGAGTCAGTCTGATATCACAGTGCGTGGTCTGGTCCGTTTGATTGCGCAGATAGGGAATGTATATTTTTTTTTGTTCTGTGATATACTCATCCCATGTACATCACAGAATCGGCTGGCAGAGTGTTTGGCACCACGTTGATTTGTGCAGTTGGCGCGGAGTTGGGACTTTATGATCGCAAATAATTCGTGATATTACAATAATGTTTCTTGATATTCCTTTATAGGAGACCCATTGATGCATGTTGTTAGAACCCATTGATGGATTATAAAAGACAACCGATTTCCTATTTTCGTTTTTTATGTTGTTTTCCTTCATCATCACTTCTCTGTGTTCTAATTGGAAAAAAAAATTCACAAACTTTTTCAACCTCTAAATCTACAAATTTCATAATGTCTGGTGGTAAATCTGGTGGTAAAGCTGCTTCCACAGCCAAAGCTTCTCAAACCCGTTCTTCTAAGGCTGGTTTGACCTTCCCAGTCGGTCGTGTCCACCGTCTTCTTAGAAAGGGAAACTATGCTCAACGTGTTGGAGCTGGAGCCCCCGTCTACCTTGCTGCTGTTCTTGAATATCTTGCTGCCGAGATCCTCGAATTGGCCGGTAACGCTGCTCGTGATAACAAGAAGACTCGTATCATTCCCCGTCACTTGCAATTGGCCATCAGAAATGATGAAGAATTGAACAAGCTCTTAGGTCATGTTACCATTGCTCAAGGTGGTGTCTTACCTAACATCCATCAAAACCTCCTTCCTAGAAAGACTACCAAGTCCAAGGGTGCTAGTCAAGAATTGTAAGAGATCTGTTAGTGTTACAAAAAAAAATATCAATCTCGGGTCTTGTTTGGGTTTTTTTCTTAGTACTCTTTTTATTTAACTGCTAGTTAATATGGGTGTTGTTAACATCCTGTTTATGTGATGTTCTGGTTTGTTTTTATTGTTTATTGTTTATGCTAATGTTTATTTAATGGAATTCATGTATTTGAGTAGTTTGTTGTGGTGGTAGGCTCTGCTGTTAGTGGTTGGTTGGTGGTGGCTTTTGTGTTGGAGTGTCTCTCGTGTTTGTATTTGTGTGTGTGCTTCTTTTTATATTATGACGCATTGTTAATTGCTATGGAATGTGTGTGTTGTCTTGTTGAGTTCGGTTGTGTGGGGAATATAGAATATATATAGCTTACTGTACATGGTAGCTGTATAACGTATGTATATGGGATGTACATATCATGAACTGTCGAACTAGTACTGAATTGCTTTAGCAACAGACACTTCAAGGGTATATACAGGGTATGCACATAGAACAAACGAAGTTATCGCAACTAATATAATATGATATAGTACACGCTTAGCAAACATGTATTTCTATATTGCTCCTTCTATTATTGGTGACTATTATGTACGGGAGGTTCGAGCCTCGCAAGCCACAGCGTGCGGCTGGCAATGGTAGTTTAAGACTGCAGTACGATTAATGAAGCCGATATCAGCCATGGATCTTACTCTGATACCATAGGTTGTAGCTCATACACCTACCTACACCCAGGGCAGACTCTCAATCCCATCCGAGCATATATATCACTGTATAATTTATTTGTTGTATAGGACTTTAATCAAGATATATTCATTCATTCTATCAACGATTGACCATTGTCTGTGTTACCATCAACCGTATATAATACTCTACATAACACGACCTCTATCAACGATTCACCACTGTCTGTGTTACCATCAACCGTATATAATACTCTACATAACACGACCTCTATCAACGATTCACCACTGTCTGTGCTTCCATCAACCGTATATGTTACTCTACATAACACGACCTCTATCAACGATTGACCATTGTCTGTGCTTCCATCAACCGTATATATTACTCTACACAACACGACCTCTATCAACGATTGACAACAAAGCGAGACCCGACATAGTTTTATACAATACTCGTTTTTCCCAAATGTATATACCACCCTAGAATAGAATGCTGAAATCTCACTCTAGAATAAAATGCGCCATCACACTAGAACTAAATACGATATCACCATATGCCGACATGCCCTGATAGCACTACTTGCATATACAACGGCCCATAATAAATCCTCCATCCTTATTTGACCCTGTCGTCAACACGTGACTTAGATCAGTTTCCGTCAATTGTAAATTGTAGATACCATACGCCGACCGATACCAATACCCACTGAAATAGAGCTGCCTGCCTATACGGCCCAAGTCCGCCCCATCACTTACAAACACAAGACGGCACCACTATCACATCCCGTGCCAGGCCTACCACTGTAACGTTAAGTGCCACGCCATCTCTGAAACATAAGATTGCAGCCAGTTTCCAGTCCAGCCGATTGCGCAGGGTCATGTTCGACAACTATCGATCGACCTGTAGTGCCATGTTCGACAACTATCGATCGACTTGTAGTGCCATGTTCGACAAGTATCAACCGACCTGTAGTACCATTAAGGGGTCCGTTTCTCGACTGGCGCCACATGACTGCGCTTCTGTCCAGACCAGTCGAGGTTTTGGTCGCACCACTGTCGGGACCGTGTATACTACTCTCGTCGTCTATTACGTCGCTACAACAGATGGCGGAGATGTGGACTACCATTATTGTAGACCCTACTGCAGTAGAAGCAGCCGACTTGCGTTCCGCTTCGCGTCGAAGAACATTGATGCCGTAGAGCCGTGTGTCGTCTACATGGCTGCTGGCTCACTTGCGATTACTCTGATTCCTTATCTAGCTTTGTCAGATATCCAATAGGAACTGAATTACGTACTGACTCTGTACACCGGACTACCCGTGCCATGCCAAGTGTACTCCATCCGCCTGATGTACGAAATTCCTCGCAAATCTCGTGCTGGTCCTTTCCGGTCCTTTGCACCAAAACGCTACTTATCCCCGTGGTCTAGTTTGTTCACCTCATCGGCTTTTTGCTGTGGATTTCCTATCTTGGCTCATTTAATGCAACCGACATTTTCCTCTTCAGGATGTCATTTTCATAACGGGGTCTCCGCGGGACGATACGGGCCCGAGGACCACCACCACGCAGTCTGTCAGCAATATTACTGTGTGCCCTCTTATCAGGCAAATCACTCTTTGCACGTCTTACACGACCTAGCACCTCCCTCCACAGGCTGGAATCCCGGGAAAAGCCAAGCTGCTCCTTCCGGTGCCTCCGCCAAACAAAGAACTTGTTTGTCTTCTTCTCCAGCTCATCACCAGCTAAACATTCCGCAACTGCTTCGACCTGCCTCTTACAGCTATATCTCCTTCTATCTCCCATGCCATGAGCCGCGTATACTATATATAAAGTTGTCAGGGCATGGATTGGGCCATTCAACAGGCTCGGCCGATACCTCCTAAAACAAACACTGAAAATTTTTTCAGCCGGTTCGAAACGTTGGGCGAAACACTCCAGCCTGCCAGTCAAGACACACAGTCATCACCGTTGATGCCCTTCTCCGCACCACAGCTAGAACCACAACCGCAATCGATCTATCGATGGGCGTCAATCTGATAAGAGAATACTGACACACCTAATACCCGAGCAAAATAATATATATAAGAAAATAAAAAAAAAATAAGAGAAAAAGAAACAAAAAAAAAAGGTTGGGTACGTACATCCTATCCCACTGACTCTGGTATACTCAGGCTGACCGACCAAAGTAGACCTGGCCTCATATTTTTGTCCCCGTCGCACTTTCCGAGATTTTCATCGAAGGGGGGGAAAAAAAAATCAGCATCAACAAACTGATCACAAACCGATAAAAATATTTTTTTTTTTTGTTTTATCTTATGCGCATTTTGATATCTACACATTCGATAACGATAACAATCTAATTTTTTTTGTTATATTATTATATTATTCCAAAATATTTATTTTGTCTGGAGAATAGAAACAGATGAAAAAAATACATTAAGTCCGAGGATTGTATTAGAAAAGGATAAGATTATTGTACAATAAGATCAAACGATTTCATTGCGAAAGGTTTACGTATTCATTGCTGGAAAAAAATATCAATTTGTTTACTGTCGAAAGCAATTTACGAAAATATCAAACTATTTTGCTCGACAATATCAAACCAGTTGCTCGATAATATCAAACCATTTCACTCGACAACAAAAAAACCATTTGCTCGACAATATCAAACCATTTGCTCGACAATATCAGACCGTTTGCTCGACAATATCAAACTATTTGCTCGACAATATCAAACTATTCTGCTCGACAATATCAAACTATCCTGCCCGACAATATCAAAACTATTTCACCCCTAGAAAAAATTACCGAAACTATTCAACTAACCTTAACGTTTGACGAAAAAAAATTGGTTTTTTTATCTTCGGTTCATCCTCTTGCAACGGAAAATATTATTTCAGAGTCTAACTGAGCAACACATAAAGAGAAAAAAAAAATTAAAATAAAATAAAAACCTTAGTTGGCTATTAAAGTTCTTTGGAACCGGACATTTTTCGCACCATCATCATTCCATTGCTGTATAGAATCAACAACTGACCTGTCAACAAGTGTTCAACATTCGACTTCTCGCTTATTGCTTTAATTTATTATTTATTTATTTCTCACGACAACACCCAAATTTTTTTTTTGGCTCTTATATCGCCAGCAAAGTCAATGTATATCCATGACATGTTGAACTCATTCGAACCTATTAATGGACATTCTAAAAAGGAAGTCGACGTAACGGTCGAGAAGGGAGTGGGCGGAGGACGCTCCGGTGTGAAAATCGAGAGTTTGATCAGTGATAGTGTGACGATTTCCGGACCAAACCAGGGTACTATTACTGTTACTGCAACTGCTTCTTCGTCAGCTGCTGGTAGTACCACTAACGGTACACCCGCCGTATCTTCTGTAAATGATGCTGAGAAGGTGCCTGTGCCGGTTGTGTCTGGATTACCAGAGGGAAACCAAGCGGGAAACCAAGAGGCCAAAGAAGTCAAAGAAGTCAAAGAGGCTGTATTTGAAAGTGTAGCTAGCGACATCACCAAACAAATTTCTAACGACGTCACAAAAGATGCCTCTAGCTCTGTCACCAAAGAAGTACCTAGCTCTGTCATCCACGCCACCACCAAACTGCAAGTCAAAAAACCGGAAACGAAAGACTTGACCCCTAGTGCAACCTTCGAAGAAGTCCATACCCAGTCAAATGACGGCGAGGTAGAGGACGACACAGATGCCGGATCGTCGGCTTCATCACCTGGCGGGTCGAACCCAGCGTCCACCGTCTGTCAGAACTGTCATACTTCGACCACCCCGCTTTGGCGAAGGGACGAAAATGGCCAAGTATTATGTAACGCTTGTGGATTGTTCCTTAAACTCCATGGACGCCGAAGACCCATTTCTCTTAAGACAGACGTCATCAAGTCTCGAAACCGATCCAAAAACAACCCCGTCGCAATCAAAAGAACAAAGAACAACCAACAATCTCAGCTTCATATGCCAAACTCGCCTGGGATTAACGGCGCTTCTCCTTCGTTTGCTGCTATCTCTCCTCATGTCGGACCTCATGGTAGCCCTATGAACCACCCGTCTCATAACGGTAGTCCTCTAATCCATAGTCCTCTGCGTTCTGGTGTTCTCCATGATATTAGCCATATTGACCATATGCCGTTATCAGGCCCTCCTCTGCTGTCTCATGACCACCGACCTCAGAACCTCGCCGGTCAGCAGAGACAAGCTATTCCATCCACTCCATCGACTATGTTCTCATATACTAATAGCCCGACCTTGGGTCCTGTGAACGGAGGTGGTAATTCTCATCAACAATCGCCTATGATGTATCCTCACCAGAATCAACCACCACACCACCAGCTACCACACCAACAGCCATCTCATCAGCAATTGCCTCATATGTCTCCTCACCAGCTGCCACTTCAACAACAACCTTCTGGTTACAACTCCTTACCAGGATCTGGAAGAGCGTCACCGAAGAACTTTGGCCCTACTCTTGGTTCTGAAACCACTGGCCATTCGCCAGCTTCATTACCTCCCATGTCGATGAGTGTACCACCTCAACAGCAATTGCGTCCTATCAGCTCTGGAAGACAACAGCAACAGCAACAGCAACAGCAACAGCAACAACAGCCACTACCATTGTCAAACCAAAGTCGAGGTTTTAACAATAGCTCGCCAGCAGTTCCACCCGTGGTTCCGCCTGTAACCTCTGGCAGCCCTCACATTTTAACTCCGCAGTCCCGCCCACAGTCTCCCGTTAACCATACCGGAACTAGTACCAACAACGGGTTAGCTTTACGGCCTCTTCGATTTGTTGGCGAGTCGGTTAGTGAACAACTGAGACCCAGGTCTCCTGATGTCAAGTTGGACAGAATCCCTTCATTGCGAAACATTCCTGTTTCTGGTCCACCACAACAACCGCATTACCACCCATCATCGACGCCGCCAATGTCGGGACCAACGACCATGAAGTCTAGTGTTTCACAAGGTCCATTGTCCAGTCCGAATGATACCGGTTCAAACCAGAGCCCACAGGCACTAGTGACGCGAATCTCCGAGCTAGAGCTTATCAACGACCTATTAAGAAGTCGCGTTTCTCAGCTCGAGAGCAGTGAAGCTAGTGCTAGAAAAGCTGAGGCCACTATTCGTGAGAGCGAACTGCTGTTACGGAGACATTTAGAAGAACTCCAGTCTGATAACAAGCGATTACGGGATGCCAATGAGCATATCATCAAGGACTCGGAGCCCCATGTAAAGAGAATCAAGGTATCTGAATTGCTCTAAAAAAAAAAAAGAAATATATTTGTACATTCAAGTGTCTAAGCATGTATAATAATGATGATGATAGAGATTTTAAAAAATGGTTTTTTTGTTTATATTTTTTATGTATTTTTGTTTGTTAATTAAATTATAGAATTATCTGACGATGTAGTAGTCTGTCTAAGATATGGCCGCCGCATGTATGAGCTACCCCGGATCTCACCGTTCATCCGTACGAGGGTGTACGAGAATGATTCTGTTGACTCGGACCTCAGTAGCAGACAGAACCAGCCAATCCAGTCCTCTATCCACGTGAGAACAGAGAGGCGGCACCTCTGTCCTTGACTCCCGTCAGCCCACTCTCGTCGACTCGTCCTGGTACTAAACTAAACGTTCTACTGGTCAAGAAAATCAGCTAGGCAAGCAGGTACCTTTATCCGACTCTGGCGTTACCGTAGGCTCCACAGGCGCTGGACCTACAATGGCTACACAGGCGCGGACCCTACAATAGCTACTCAAGCGCGGGACCCTACAATAGCTACATAGGCACTGGCCCTACAATAGCTACACAGCCGCTGGCCCTACAGTGGGCTGCTGCTTTGGCGAATTCGCTTTCGCAATCGCAGCCGCTGCGCTGCTCTTTCTCTCTCGTGTCTGCCGGCTCAGGTAGGACTCTACAGAACGCTCATGCAAGGGCCTGAGTCTCCGCGCACTCCAAACTCCACATCTGGTCCGCTAACGGCGAAATTAATGTCCCATCATGCCGGACCAACGGAGACAGATCGAAAAAAAAGTATCCGAGTCCCACTCAAACAGTACACTTGTAGAGCAATTACTGACAAATATAATAGTCCACAAACCGGACTACTATATTATATTACATATATGAAGATTTTTTTATCTAGTTTTTATTGAAAAAACATAATTTATAATATATTTCTGCTCGGATCGAATCACGGGTAGCCTATCCTCTTAGTTTATTCTAGTACGGTTATCAGATCAACTCCCAATTTATTAACACTACTACTATAATATGGATACAGATAATACTGATAATATTTCGGTAGACGGTCTGACTAAACAGCTGGTACGCCTTTTAAATCAAAATACTATCAATGTCAATATTTTAAAGGAATTTCTAGGAAAGTCGCTATTGCATGCGATCGAACAATCTCTATCGTCAGATATTCGACATGTATTACTATCATCCAATATCTCGTCGCAAGTTGCCTGCGATATGGCGCTCGAGCTGATATCAAGTCCATCGCAAGACGTTTCATCAACCAAATATCGCCGCATTTCAAGAAATAGATTACAATCTATTTGTACATTCAGACAACTGGACTTCATCTGGGAATCTGGTTCCATCTCAGATATCCCAGATTGGAGATTGCATAGAGTCTGTTTAGAAGATCCCGATAACGAAGAACTATATTGGAAGCCGTGGGTCAATAGCATCCAAGAAGCAGAAGCTGAATATGCGGACGCAGTAGACCTCCACGAAGATTCCCAAACATGTTCTCCAAGCTCCTTACGCACGCTCTTGTCAAATAATACTTCACTTGGCCCAAGTATCATAGAAGAAGACGAAGCACACTTACAAGATAATCTGAATAATCTCAGGCAGTTGAAGGAACTGAGTATGAAATTAGGAAAGCTAGGAACCAACGTTTCTAAATCACTACAAGAAAAAAGCTGGTTTGAACGTTATGAGATCCGTCCTTCACTGTCGCCATTGCATCATGAAATGAAAGATATACATCTAGGGGACGATGAAAGTGATTATTGGAACAGATACGACGAAGTATATAACCCTACGTTCCAATTAACTTCTGCCTGGGGTAGTTGTTAAATTTTGCATTTATGAATACAATGTTCACTTAATTAGTACTTTTTGATCTGTTGTTTTTATGTTTTTATGACCTGTACATTAGTAAATAAGAATCTGTATATTGATTTTTTATATAGATTTTGAGTATTAGAAAGTGGTTGTGTATAAGGTCGGGTGAGCGTAAAGCTTTCCCCCTGCCTCCCGTCTCGAAACTAGCTGCTTAACGCTGTAACTTTAATCTTGCATAATATGCAGGGACATGCCAATACTAACCCTCCTTCCAGACATGGCACAATATTAAATTACCTATTCATACAACTACATTATTTCTATTATCTACATCTTCTGCTTCGTTTCATAGAGCGAATTATTGGACTTTTCAATGGCCGCCTTATAAGCAGGTCTTGATTTAATAGTTTCAAGCCATTTCACAAGTGTCGGGTGCTCTTCAGCCTGCAAATACCCTCTTCTTTTGGCATCATCCAATGGGAAAGAATAAGCGATATCAGCACCAGTCAAATGGTCACCAACAAAATATCCAGTACCATTGTCCTTCAATTTGTTTTCCAAATATTGGAGCTGCTCTGCCAAATCAGGAAGTGCAAACCCTGCATCCTGTCCCTCGGTGACTTTTTGAGCAACGCTTCTCAAAAGGTAAGGGGCCCTCTCACGGACTTTTGAAGATACCAAAAGCAACAACAGATCAGGTTGCAATGATCCTTCACAGTGATGAACATAATATTTGATGTCCAAGTCTTCTTCCTCATCTTTGGCGGCCAGTTCAGACTCCTTACCAAACCTGGTCACTAGGTACTCAATAATGAGACCACTTTCAGCAAGGATCTTACCATCGACTTCAAGAACAGGAGATTTACCAAGAGGGTGGATTTTCTTTAGACCTTCTTCTGCTCGAAAGGTCTCGGGGTCACGTTTGAACGAATGAAGAGTGTATTCGATCTTGAGCTCTTCTAAGAGCCAACAAATTCTTTGCGAACGAGATTTCTCGAGCCCATAAAGTGTGATGCTAACCATAGTTAATTAGTGATTATATATTGAATTCGTTTAGACTGAGAGGTATAATAATACTTTATTTTTTTTAAAAAAAAAACAGCCGGAAATTGTTCATCCTTATATATACTTTTATATATATGTAAGTCATCACCACTAGATCCCTTGTCGATTATGTATAACGGCCTCGAAATCGTCCGTTCTCCACTTTCTGGCCCGACACAGGGCCTATGACCTATCACCGGTGAATCATGAGCAGTAAACACCAAACACGCATATACTTCTTGAGTAATCACGCTTGCCGTGGTCTAATTGTCCGAGTCCGAATGTACGGTTCTTCTTCTTGTGGTAACAACCCGTCTTTTGAAGTTAAACCGGTATATACTTCCCGTATAGTTTATCAGATTGCCCCCCGCTGACCTGTCCATAGCAAAGTTAATGATTTTTGAGTTTAGGAATGCAAGAATATTCATGCAGGTCTTGCTGGCGTCACCTTCTAATTCAGGAACTGATTTCGAAGCCGCTAGACGACGTTTACCGAGGTGAACGGGTTTCTGGGCTGCCGGTGGTTGACAAAGCGTATAACAGTGCATCTGTCCCCACACCAGTATCTGAGAATACGAGACAGGGTTTTTGCTACTCTATCGTAATATCGCGGGGAAGATATATAGTTAGATATATCGTTCGGGGGATGCCATTAAAATTAAAGGCATTACTGCTGTGTTGGCTTAAGTCATGAAGTGCCTTGAACTTCAAGAAAAAGATACAGACATAGCTTAGATATTACAAAATAAATCGATTAAAACACTCTCAGACTTCGGTGTATCCTCCTCCTTACTTAGACTCTAGATAATTATAATAAATCCTGCTAATGTACCTAACAATAAAGTTAAGTAAGGCACAGCAACATGTCCTCCTGCCAGCCCTTCGGATAACTTGGCAAGGGCAGATGGTTCAATGTTGTTGGAAGGTGTAGGACTCGCAATTGCACAGCCTACGTCGTCACATAATATCGTCGTATAGGCATATTTCGAGCATCTATCATCCGAGCAGGTTATAATTGGTGCCCCAGAAGTCTCACATTGGTCTCCACTACACACAACAACTCCTGATGAAGGAATGTCGGTAATATAACTAGGCCCCCCGGAACCGCCAGCACCACTGGCTTGGAACTCTGTACTACTTGGCACTACCCTTGAACCTCCATTGTCACCACCGCTGCTGGCCGCTTGAGCTCCATCTGTCAATGTCAAGTATGGAGTCTCAATAACGAGTGTAGGCTCCGGTGCTGTAGAACAGCCTGCCTCACTACATGAGACAGTTTGATAGGGCCCGGTTGCACAAATTCCATCAACACAAAACATTGGAGCCGTCGCGCTTGTCCGACAGTCACCATCGCTGCAGATAACTCTTCCATATGATGTTGGAGTAACAATGGCCGTATTCGGAACAGCAGTACCGCTAACAGCGGGAATAACTACTTGTGGAACAGAAGGAATGACTGTGGAGCATGATTCTGCTTGACAGCTAACAGTTGGATAAGGGGCTGTAGCACACACATTTCCAGCGCAAACAAGCGGAGCACTGCCAGAGGTGGAACATGTATCGGAAGAGCATATGACTTTTCCGTTTGTTATAGTTGTTACCATTGTTGTAGCATCATTATCTGTCTTAGTTATAGGCGTGTCAGACGCTAACACCGATGTACAGTTATTGCTATCACAGAATCCTGTCCTGTAAGCAGTTGATTGACAACTAGAATTCAAACAAACAAATGCACCAGTGTCTGATGTCGATAACCTAGGAGAATCGGTTGATTGTGAATATGTACCGTTTGTTTTGTACGTGACTAGGTGGCTGGACGAATAGCCGGCTGTTGGAACCCAAACTGTTGTTGTGACAAGTGTTTGAGTTATCTTGAGCGTCGACGTCGACGTAGATGTACTTATATCAGTAGGAATATCATTTACGTCAGTAGATGGTGTGACTGTCATTAGTGTTACCAATCTGCTAGGAACAAGAGACGGTGTTACAGAAGGAGGAACAACTGATGCACAGGGTTCATAAATGGTGACCGTTTCAACTGAATTATCGAGACTAGTCGTAGTATAATATGTAGACACCGACGTTGAAAGTGTACAATAAGGACATAGTACTGTTGTGGCGAAACATGTACTATCACAACTACTTATGGTCACTGTTGGGATGGTGGCAGTCGACGTTGATGTTTGTTTAACACAAACGTTTCTACAACATTGAGTAATATACTTAGTGATAACGAAATCATCATTAGGATTGATAATATCTTTGGGGCCGTACGGTGCAATCATGTTTGGATCTCCAGATGTTTCATTAAATCTGACTCCAGATTGAGTTATTACTGCTGGAGATACAATTTGGGGACTGCTAGGTGTAGGGATATTTGAACTGTTAAAAGCATTCGTAGAGGTTGCTTCAAGGGTTTTGGCTCCACTATTATCCACACCCAGGGAAGACGGAAGTGGTTCGGTGGTTCCACCAAGGTTGATTGTAACTGTCACGCCATTAATTATTGTAACGTACTCATTGTTAAAAATTTTGATTGTTGATCCTGGTATGGTGGCAGTCAAAGTTGCAGTTTCTTCATATGATGAAATTATCCCGTTTGCTAGTGTAGTCCGAAGGTATTCCGTGCTGGTTATAGTGGTAGGTTCTCCTGATATCGTCTCATATACAGTTCCATTTACAGGGGCTTCTGTGCTTATCGAGGAAATGACTTTTGCAGATGTTGTATCCAATGACTCGACTCCAGTTACAGTGCTATATACTGACCCATTTCCTGTAGGTCTATCGTATGACGTTACGAAAATTGTTTGAATATCTGCAGCAGCGTCTAGAATTGTTAGGCCTAAAGGTTCTACCTTTTTTCACGTTTTACTCACGATCTAATGGTGTTACGGTTTGAGCCACAATTTGATTAGGATCATCTGTCTGTTAGTAACTGGGCTCTTATCAGAAATATAAAAAATGTTTATTATTCTAAAGCTTCTTTGTGCTAAAAACCTAATACATACCTGTACTTGAAGAAGTAGAAAGAGTTGATAAAGAAATTTGAGGTGGATCATTCTGAATAAATTGATCATCTCTTCCGAGAATAACGTCATCACGACGAGTTGCATCAACAGTGCCAGGGTGATAGTTGAAGTTATCGAGGGCAGCTGCCTTCGCTGTTGCAACTGGCAGCCCACTCAACGCTGTCGAGGCAGGAACCGCTAAACTGGGAGAAGGGGAAGAGGCAACACCCGCTGCTTGCGTTGCAACTGTCTCTCTTCCAGGGGCATTAACTGAATCGGCAATACTAGCAATGAGTTCCATAGCCTGTGGGTATATGAAAGATGCAACTGCATTAACGTCTGTGAGGTCCTGTTTGGGAACTTGGTTGGCAATACTTTGGACACCGTAAACTATCTGAGGAGCTACTTGGGATGCAATCATTTGGATACCAGATATGACTTTAGGTGCATACTGTGAAATAGCTTGTTCAACTTGGGGAGCAATCCAAACGGGAAGTTGAGACTGAGCAGCAACTTCCACTTTTTTAATGGCTTGAGGGCCCATTTGAGATATCATCTTTTGTGCATCGTTGACAATCTGACTGGGAGCTTTAGTTGCCTCACCTTGGATGCTGGATGCTACTACAAGTCCATAGTCAGAGAAAAGCTTTACTGCATTCATGGCAATAACAGGAGCAGCATTATGAGCGTGAGCTGCTACCAATGGAGCGAACTGTGAGACTGCCTGTTGAACTTGCGGATTGCCATTGGACCCAAAGAACGATTTAAAAAGTTGCTGTAAGAAGCCAGGAGAAATATCAGAAATAACAGCACTAACAATTGGGGCAATCTGACTATTTATTTGTTGCAACTGTGGTTGAACTCCAGCGACCACGCTTCCAACCTGTGCGACGACTTTAGGAGCTTGTGATGCAATTGCTTGAAAATTAGTGAGAGATCCTAAAGGTATATTACCAGCAATAGAAACGGCTTGCGGAGCAACGACTGACGCAATTTGTACTACTTCGGTGGCTACTCCCGGACCAACTTGTGAGAGCAATTGCCCGACTGTTTGAATTAATGCGGGAACATTTGAGAACAATCCCCCAAGCTGGCCATTTTGACGTGGACCAAGCTTTTGTGAGCCACCATGAGCGGAAGAAACGCTCTGTAGTGCAAATTGGCCAAACATGTGTGGTGAGTTTGAAACTTGGGCTTGTGTTCCACCTGAAATGATAGGCAGTATTTGGCTAATAATAGATTGAATTTGTGGGCCATATGTAGTGATCAATCCAGGAAGTTGTGACGCAAGCCCCTGAACATTACCAGAAATCTGAGGAGCCACTTGACTGATGATAGATTGGATCTGTGGTCCATAGGTAGTTATCAAACTGGGAAGTTGCGAGATGATTCCCTGAAGATTACCAGAAATCTGAGGAGCTACTTGACTGATAATAGTTTGAATCTGTGGTCCATATGTAGATATCAAACTGGGAAGTTGTGAGACAATACCTTGGACATTCCCAGAAATCTGGGGCCAAACCTGGGTAATAATAATTTGAATTTGTGGTCCATAGGTAGATATCAAAGTCGGAAGTTGCGATATGATCCCTTGGATGTTCCCCGATAGAATCTGAGGGGCCACTTGGCTTATGATAATTTGGATTTGGGGTCCATATGTGGTAATCAAACCGGGAAGTTTTGAGATAAGCCCCTGAACATCTCCTGATATCTGAGGAGCCACTTGATTGATTATGGCTTGGAATTGTGGTCCATAGATAGTTATCAAATTGGGAAGCTGTGAGATAAATCCCTGAAGATTTCCAGAAATTTGAGGAGCTACTTGGCTGATGATAGACTGGATCTGTGGTCCATAAGCAGATTCAATCTGGGGGAGTTGTGATATGATCCCTTGTAGATTACCTCCTGAGAGCTGAGGGATCACTTGAGAAATAATTGACTGAATCTGAGGAGCAACATTTGAGATAATTCCGCCTATTGCTTGTCCTGGATCAGGTGTAATGGTTGCAGCTTTTGGAGAAGCATCTCCAGTTCCTACAACTTGTGATACCGGTGAGCCACCCATAATAGTAAAGTACTCAGTAGCGGCACCGTTAGGTCCTACTGTGACATGGACCGAGACAGCTCCGCCTTGACCAGGTACAGCACTGATGACAGCAGTGGCACCAACAGATTTGAAATCTGGCGAATTATTGTCATCATTAGGAGGTGCAGACATACCAACAGATACCACATTCGAAGGTGATCCATCTTGTCCAGGACCTACACCCACTATAGCACTGGCTACAGCACTAGCTCCAGCATTGGCGGCCCCCGGGCTACCAACCGCAGGTTGTAAGCCACCTGAAACCTGGACCTCAACAGTTCCAGTGACGGCAGTTTGAATTCGAGAACCACCTACAGAGACGTCTATGCCAGCAACGGCGCCCTGGGTGCCTAGAGTAGCTCCAACTGGAGATCCATTTTCAGCTCCCTGTGGTTGTAAGTTTGAAACCATGCTTTGGATCATTGGGAAATTGGTGACAATATTCTGTGTAAAGATGGTGGACATGATTTCTCCTGCCTGAGGAACTACTTGGGAAATGATTGATTGCATTTGGCTGCCAACTTGCTGGATAACCGGTGCACCACCTGACGTTACAATGACCCAGGTAGTAACCGGTGACGCCGAAGCATATGTTACTGTTACTCCTCCAGTTGTAGTGACCACAGTTGGTGGTGGCTGCAACGTAATATAGGAAGTGACTGGCTCAGGGGTAATATACTCTGTTGTTCCATGATTAGTGACGGAGACAACGGCTGAAACCGGGCTGGGTACAAGAGCTGAATTCGGTACATTTGGCATAGGGACAGGATTTGGAACTGGGGAAGGAATTGGCAGAGGGGCAGGCTTAGGCGCAGGGACTGGGACAGGAGCTATAGCAGTCTGATATGAGACTTGACCTGTCTGTTGAGCAGCAGGTTGTACCTCTTGACCACTCTCACCGCCCATCAATGAACTAAATAATCCCGAAAGACATCTCATAATAAGACCGGGACGGTCACCAGCGTTAGTTAGATCATCGTATTCCTTAACTGCAGAATCACGAGCAGGCTCGGAATCTGAATTGCCAAAATGAGGAAGTGCCGACGCTAGGCAGAGAAAGCTGAATAAGAGCGTCCAAACCTGGATTCTCATATTTTGCAGATAATAGCGAACGAGTGCTTTTAAGGTTTAAAAAGAAGAACTAATAATTGAATCTATTAGAACAATCTTCCGTTTTGTATATTCATCATCTAGACATGAGATATATCTATACATATATATAGGTTCGTTCTAACTTTAACGCAATAGTTTAAAATCTAGACCGTCTTCTTTTCATCTCGAGATTATGAACACCTCTCCCCGGTATGAATCTGAAAGGAATGTCTAGTATATGCCGCAGACTCGCATCTGAATCTCTCCAGGGTAAATTGTAACTCAACTAACATCGTAGCAGAAATTGATACGCTTTAATTGATAATGTATTAGCTTACGATTATTTCTAAGCTTAATTGATTGGCAGGGAGGTTGTCAGATGTTCTTAAAGGGACAAAGGGAATATGGATGTAACGACAACTGTCTTGAATTTATTTCCGTCTCACGTATTCTTGTCTCATGATGAATTTCTGTCAATGTTTTCGACATAACAATGATGAGCTCGCCGATAGTTCAATTCATTACTTATCTTGGAATGATGCCCTCAGTTTGACTTAGCATCGATCGTTTCGTGTCGAAATTTGTAAATAGCTGATCGTTCTCTTTGAATTTTAACGTTTGATCTTGACTTCAGTTGCTGCCAACTTAACACTTGAGCCAAACGTACTAAACGTTAAATGTTAAATTCTATATTAATACGATTAAAGTTTAATATCAGTCTCTATTTCAAATATAAGCTGACAAATACTTTATGATATAAATGAAAAATAGAGTTTTATTGTGATACTAATGTAGACACAAGAATCGTTATCATACTTTGGAAACCATCTATTGTGTTTTGGCCATAATTTTTATGTGTACAATTACATAGGGATCCATGAATATAGAAAGACTATGTTTTGAGAGACCTGATTCTCGCTCGAGCTGAATATTCGACTATTGAGATCATTGGCGATTGGCGATATTTTCTCTTTAATACTCTTAAATGTGGTGATCTTAGCAGATCATATTGAGAGTCAGAGTTTGTTAGTTCCGCAGGTTTTTTGTCGTTTTTCAATTATACCCCTTCTTTCAGCTGTCATTCATGAGGACGGGTATTATGTGTTTTAGGATCTCATGATAAGACAGGCAATGTTTCTAATGTAGAAAAATGGGCCCCAGATTCAATCAATGGACATTAGGTATATATGTAAAACCACCAGTAAGATCTAATCAAATTCGAGAGCATATTAGTATGAATTTGTCACTGTATAACTGACCATTCGCATTGGTTTCATTCTTGAGACTCGTGACAGGGATGAATGAATACCACAGGTATAAGTCGATTGACCATGCATATCGAAATTTATTGAGGAAACAAAACATATGTGAACTAAATCAGCACAACGACCATACTTTATATATAACTCAAATAGATATCTTATCTTTATTTCTATTAAAAAGGAGGTCTAGCGTGGGAGCGTCCCGCGATCATATGTATCAATAGTGCCATTTTAAAGTATGTAGTATTATTGAAGCCAGGTTATTATACATTTATGCCAAGCCATCTAACATCCCTATAACATGGTGCTATATGTCATACCTCCCACAAGACCTTCCTTTATCTTGAATTATCATTTTTTTAGTTACAGTTTGTAAAGTACAAAAAAAATGGACGAATCCGGAATTGAACCGGAGACCTCTCGCATGCTAAGCGAGCGCCATAACCAACTAGACTATACGCCCAATTTGTGTTAGCATTTCTTCTTCACATCGTCATGGATGTGTTTAGTATATTTCCTCTATTTTTAAATCATTTTAATAGGATGTGGTTATATGTTGCAAAATAAATATGGTATCGTTTCAAATTGACCAAGTGTCACGAAGAAATAGAAATTGATATTGCTACCAACCCGTTATAACAATAAATTCGCAAAATATTCATTCTGGATGTGAGCGGATGTGAGCGAACGGTTTTCCGCCATAGAATGAATGAATATAGGACTTTAATCAAGATATATTCATTCATTCATTCATAGGACTTTAAGCGCTCTCATGGTAGAGCTAAGCTAACATCGGTGTGGAGCGGAGAAACCCCATGCGGATTTCGAAGCTTCTCCTGGCTAAACAAACACTATTTACAGTGGGGAGAGCGAGGATGTCAGACACCTTTTGAGTGAATGTCAGCTAACTGAACGATATCGAATCATCCTACGTAAAGTCTCTGATACGTTAGATCTCAAAGTACTTCTTGATACCAAGAAGGGCTTAGAGGCAGTCTTAGCTTTCTTAGCTAAGTTGCCTCACCTATTATAGATGGCGCTCTCATGGTAGAGCTAAGCTAACATCGGTTTTTTCTCAGTAGGTCTACAGGTCGAAGACCCAATTTGCCGAACGGTGTTCCCGTATGTTCATTGAAATTTCAATGGGAAATCCAGCAACATCGCAACATTCCGAAATCAAAGTAAATCCAATAATCAGCCTGAATCCGGGCCAACATCTGAACAGTCCTCCTTAGAGATAGATAAGTCATGGAAATTTATTTTTGTATAATTTATTTCTTGTATAGGACTTTAATCAAGATATATTCATTCAGGCTAATTGTTGGATGTTGTTTCTAATTTAAAAAAGGTCAATTACGACTGGCACTACCCGCTGGTGAACGAAGGCAAGCATCTAGTTCCATTAAGCTTTTGGGTGTCATATTGGATAGTGACTGGCCTTTCTCGAAACAGGTGGAAACTGTTGTTCAGAAAAGCAGAACTGCCTTAAACATGGTTAGTGACAGGAGGAGTAATATCCAATAATTAGCCTGAATCCGGGCCAACATCTAAACAGTCCTCCTTAGAGATAGACAAGTCATGGAAATTTATTTGTATGATTTATTTGTTGTATAGGACTCTAATCAATATATTTTCATTCATTCTAATGGGCAAATCTAAAGTCCAGTCTTTTATTACCCTTATCTCTCGTGGTTGAAAGATAGTTGTATTTTTCTTCTTTGGTCATCTTACTCCATATACGCTCTCTACTGGAATTCCTCCACTTGTAGTAAAACTTAGAAAATAGCAAGAGACCAATAACCCCGAGATTGATGCAAAATAGCTGCCTGTTACCCCTTTTATAAAGAGGAGCATCGTCGGCTCTATAAATGTTTGACGAGATGATATTGCCCGCTTGAACAAACATGTTATATGTTGCAGCACTAACAGACCGGGTTCGAACTGAATTCGAGTTTCTAGAGCACAGCGCAACCAAAATTGCATGAATATACGGATACCCTAGAAGCAGACTAACAATAGCCCAGGTAGCCCACGCATTGACTTGAATTCCTGACCACCATGTAAGGACCGCAAGAAAGGGAAGTGCCCATAATGGTTGTGCTAATGCTACTAATAATTTGTCATTGAAGAAACCACTAGCTTTTGTGATTGCCAGTAATAGAATGATATGGAGAACATTGTAAGGGATTGCAAGAAGATTTGTGTTAAATGTACTAAAACCAAGACTTTTTAGCATCAAGCTAATGTAGAAACTTGGAGGGGTCATTGGAATATAAGCAATCAAACCTAATAAGTAAATGGGAATTAAGTCATAATCTTTCAAACTCTCCCATAAAAGCTTTGGAGTAATTGCTTGACGGTTGTGCATGTCACCTTTGCTTGGGTCATCTCTCAGTACCCTATTTACGACAATTTTTTCTTCCCGTTCAGTAAACCATCCGTTCTTTCTATACCAAGTTTTGGTTTGAACAGCCGAAGCAGGCATCATAAAGAAAGAAGAAAACCCGATTAATAAAGTAACAAGACCTTCAATTAAAAATAGCCAAGCCCAACCGGGAAGGCCACAAACACCTCTTAATCGTAATAACCCATAAGCCATTATGGATGTGATTATTGTCGTAACGGATAGAGCAGTCCAGAAGAAAGATAATCTTATAGGCAGTTCCTTACTTGTATAGAAAAATGAAAGCCATAACACAACATCAGGAATAAAGCCTCCCTCAAGAATACCCAGTAAACCTCTTGTTATATAGAATCCTGTTTTCCCCTTCAAGGCTGCTTGAGACATGGCGACAATTGACCACAGGGTAATCTGGAGAGGAATGAATCTATCAGGACCAAGCATCTTAGAAATTAACTGAGATGGCAATTCAGCACTAAGAAAACAAAGGTAGAATATAGTGTTTCCATAGTTATATTCGTTGGTAGAAAGATGCAGATCTTTCAGAAAATTATCCGAGGTAGCTTGAACCAAATTGCCTCTATCGATTTGTAAACCAATAAACATAATACAAGCCCATAAAGTAACACGCCATTCCAATTTCCATAAAAGAGCCTTTTCTTCTTTCGCAGTCCATTCGATATCAGGATCAAAATGGTTTCTTCCTTCATATTTTGACCGTTCATAAAGCTTGCGGTAGTGATCAGCAATTTCTGGGTCTTGAAATATATTATCTTTCAGATCGTCATCCTCACTCAATGAAGCGCTGAGTACTACTTCCCCATCTTCGGTTATAACATTTTCTTTTGAACTAACAAACTGAGCATTGCCGTGATTTGCTCGACTGCTAGAAGTTGTACCCTGAGAACTAGAACTGTGACTGGGTGCTAAAGAGACCCCGATCCTCTGACCACTTGAAGCTTTCTGCTGTGGTTCACTATAAGATTCAACCATGTTTTTGCCTAACAGAATTAACTGGCTATATAAGTCTATCAATTGATTGTTTTAGGTTTTTATTAATTATAAATCTTTTTGCGGCCCGTGCGCTCAAATATATACATGTTGTACTTCTTGAATGATGGTACTACTGGGTGACCGATCCAGTTAATGTATTTTCAAATAATATTCGAAAATGGCGACATTGCTAGTCATATTGTGCG
The DNA here is from genome assembly GCA_030579895.1 of Sugiyamaella grinbergsii. Lineage (NCBI taxonomy): Eukaryota > Fungi > Ascomycota > Dipodascomycetes > Dipodascales > Trichomonascaceae > Sugiyamaella > Sugiyamaella grinbergsii. Next base: position 405,762 of record JAKTRT010000005.1, read on the forward strand.
GTTATTTTTTTTCCCTGGAAACGTATTGTTACGACATCTGAAAATCCGAGCACGACTTGATACCTGGAAATAGGCTAATTTGATGTGAGACCCTAACGGGCTTGTGCAGACTTTGTGATCTACAACCATAATTTCCCGTTTCTATCCCATTGCATTATATGCACTTGCGTCATTCCTATCTCAGATAACAACAGAAGTGAAAAAGTGGATAAGGGTGCGGCCAAAAGAATCTCTCGTTCTTGAGAGAACATTACGCCTATCCGGAGTATTTATGCCATGTAATCAAGGTTAATCGTATGAGTGTTGAGACATATCGCCTTTGTATGGTTATAAATGGATTAGAACTAACACTTGGACAAGTCCATTTTGCGTGATACAAAAAATTAAACGCAAATATATACGAGTATTGACATAGAAAGGCATGATGATTCACCATTGGTATATTAATATATGTTATTCTGCTGCGGAGGACCTGAAATGGTTTCTCTAGCTTTCTTTCACACGATGAATAGTGGGAATATTACAAATTGATAAGGATCGGTTGGTGAATGAATGAATGAATATATCTTGATTAAAAAGTCCTATACACTGTATAATTTATTTGTTGTATAGGACTTTGAATGAATGAATGAATATATTAAAGTCCTATACAACAAATAAATTATACAAATAAATCGAGTACCATACTCAGTGAAATCGGATCCGCGTACGGATATTACTATTTAAGGATAAAGATAAATGAGATTTGAGATCTATTGTATATTGTGTAGGACCTTGGACAAGATTACACTATTTATTTTTTGTGGAGATAGATTCACAGGCGTGCCTCAGCACCAGACCACGTGACTAAAAACTCACGTGATGTGTTTGCGTTGACTGGCAAGTAGCTCAATGAATGCAAGAATTCAACATTTGTTCCACGTGGCCTAATTGGCAAGGCGTCTGACTACGAATCAGGAGATTGCAGGTTCAAGCCCTGTCGTGGAAGATGAAAGCAGATTTGAGCTCTGTAATAACTTTTTCAGTTTTTTCTAATCATTCAATTATCTGGAATCAGCATCTCAGGAGGAGGGATTGAAAATTATCGTTTGTTCACGGTAACTTAAAATTATTACTCACTATGTTGTGATCTACCCCAAGAGTTGAAATATACTGTCTGGGATCAAATCCCAATGACCGCAATTCTTTTATCATCGACATTGTTCGTACATATATATTTATATATTTTTTCATGCTCTTCAACTGTACATAGATCAAGGAGTATATCCACCAACATACGCGATGATAGAAGAAGCGCCTAAAATATCGAAAAAAGCTCTTAAAAGAATTCTGAAAAGCAAAAAAAACGATAGCACTAGACTCCAATGTCAATATACGCTCAAACATAAGGCAGGCAAACAATGTAACATGACTCGCCGGAAAGATGAACAGTATTGCGCACAACACATTCTTCTAGTAAAGGAATTTATTGGGGGCCGTAAGAGAGTTCCGTGCCCTCTAGATAAGGGTCATAGCGTATGGCAGGATCAACTAGAACATCATATGGAGAAATGCCAGGCGAAGCCAAAAGTCTCAACCGACCCATGGTATAGGTTCGATATGAATGTTATTGACGTTTCACAGTCTACTAGTGGTTCCGAAGCTATTGATTTTACAAAATGGATACCTGTTTTAACAGAATTATATGAACGAGAAGTCAGGGAATGTCCAATAACCAGAGACGTTAGACAGAGTGATGGTCTTAACGAGCGATTATCCGGCCTTGAGAATAAAAAACATGCAATCCAGCAATCTTCTTTAATCGGGCATATGACTGAGAATGGTCTCTTGAGCGACCCAGATAATACAGCCGACACCTTAGTGATGGAATTTGGGTGTGGGAGAGCTGAACTGTCTCGTTATATTTATCGATCACAGCTATTGGACCACCTACGGAGAGTTCAGAAGGACAAGACTGAGCCTTGCACCTCGAAAAATATGTTTCTTTTGATAGATAGATCGAACCCTAGAATGAAACTAGACTGCAAATTTGCAGAGGAATACCAAAAGCTTAAAAATGAAAACTGCAACCTTGACGGTCTGGAGAAACTTCCTAGCCCAGAGTATAGGCGATTGAAGATTGATATTAAAGACCTCGACTTGAACAAATCTCCCTTCATATCTCAGGTGCCTGAAGGATCTGAAGAATATCGCTTGAAGGTGACGGCAGTATCCAAACATTTATGTGGCTGTGCTACTGATCTCACGTTAGCGTGTCTTATGAACAGTCAATTGGTCAAGCAGGGAAGTGCTGCTACTCTTCATGGCATCGTGATTGCGCTTTGTTGCAGACAGCTTTGTAGCTACGAAACCTACCCGCTTTCAGGAAGGAAATGGCTCGAGGCGAACAACATCACTCAAGAAGGATTCCGAGCAATCAGCAGGTTGACATCTTGGGCTGTCTGTGGTACTCGAGAGAAGAAGGACGGACATGGCGAAAATGCCACCACCACTGCGTTGGCTCATGTTGATGAAACGGAGAAGGAAAGGATTGGGTTAATGGCAAGACGAGTCATTGACTTTGGAAGAGTTAAATCTCTTCAAGATCTCGGATACAACGCCCGTGTAGTCGAATATGTAGACAAGTCAATATCTCTAGAAAATCATTGTCTTGTAGTTACTGGAATACACTGAGGGTGTGCGAAGATCTGGCACCGGCGGCAGCCCTTTGACAATTTTAAACACTATAAAATAACAAGATTTTACAAGGTCGTTTCCATTTGACCGTGCCTCCAGTAAGTAAACTAGGGACTGTGTTTATTTCTTGCCTGAGATAAGATATTGACCAGGAATGATTTTGAAGCCCAATCTTACTTCATATATTCACTATGTAACACGACATTTTGACGATATGTTTGCGGTTTATGTGTTTGTTTTGGGTGAAGGCTTTGTACAAAGATACTGGTTGATAATGTACGGCATAGATGCTTTTGATAAAGCGTGAGTCACAGAGAAGAGAAAAAGAAGTATTATATGATTAGCAACTGAAAATACGGTGTCGATAATGGATCGTTGGTATTCTATGCAAGTGTTTGATATACATCTACAGGTTGCATGGTTAGAAACTGAAGGTTTACAGAAATTCAGCAGCCAGATCAGGCCCTGTTTGTGAGCCCTTAAATTAGTCGGTTGTTAACAGTTTAATCAGTATAATTTTGAGATTCTTTTAGACCTACATTAATACGAAACAGTGCGCCCAGAAAGTAACGAAGGTAGTGACACCGTCTTCTCGGCATTTTCCCGAGGACAACCATTCTATGATGGGTGTTCATGTTCTTCACATAGCGGCGAGTTACTTCGTAAGATTCAACAGCATAATGTCCTCGAGACAACAACGCCTTAAACGGGCACGCCCTCCATGTGGGTTTTTGATATATGCTTTATAAGAGTACGTGTCAAATGAAGTTGTAGCCAATGAAAACCGTCAACAACGTCGTCGACTAGCTTCACCCCATGGTCTTCAGTTGAGGGGGTTGCCCTCAATGCCAACATTGTCGCCAACAAAGCGGTTGATGGTTAGGCTTCTTGGACGTTTCTTGATTCATACGGGAACCCGCCTCGTCAGGTTGAGTCTACAGCTTGTAAACCTACAGGATAAATAGCCTCCGGTGTTTTTCCAAGAACGGTTACAAAGTCGGCGTACTCAAACATGTCAGTCAACAAGTCGGTCCTTCGAGAAAATCATTGACTTTCCGTTACTGGAATTTACGTGAGAATGTGCCTCCAGCACTTGGGCTCCGCCCAAATCTGTAGGGGGATCATTCGGGTTATACCAGCGGCCATTTGATTAGCTGACTATTAAATTAATATTTAACAATTAATCACTATAAAAAAGAAGCTTTTTAGACCTTCTCTTCCTTAATACCGTGCTTCCAGACAACAAAGTAAGGAGTAACGCCGTCGTCACGGTAATTGAGGAGGAGAACCATTCCCTCAGGGTCCATGGATTCACCAGTGTAGAACTCGTAATCCTTGAAGTTGGCAATGACCTTCTTAATATAAGTAGCAGCACCCTTCTCAAAAGTGGAAACAGCTTCAGGGTTGGTGCTTAAGAGATGACTCTTAATTTGCTTCATGTAACCCTTGATATAGGCTACATAAGATTTCTTGTCAAAAGAAGTTGATTGCAGACGGAAAGAGTAAACAATGTTGTTAACTTGCTCGGCACCTTCTTCAAGGGCATCTTCACCATCTTCAGCAGAAGGGTTGGCACCAATGTCAACATCGGCACCAGCCTTGACGGTGATAAGTTGAGAGTCGACTTCATAGACAACACCATCGACTTCCTTGATGTCGTAGACATCAGAGACCAACTCGTCGCCAGTAATAACGTCCTGTAATGAGTTAGTTCTGGACGCTGGCTACGAATGATTTTGGCGCGGAACAAGTTTTCAGCCTAATGGAGTTTCTTCCAAGGTTTTTTGATCCTTACATAACTCCGCTATCAACCCATGCTTATATCATTTTATATACTCACCTTGTAAATCAGCATTTTTTTTAAATGGCGTTCTTTTGTTTTGTTATAAAAAGCTTCAAAGAAAGATACAAGATCAAAAGATAAAAAAAAATCTTTGAAAAATTACTTGGCTGGCATAAGAAACTGGTGAAAAAAAAAAGGAGTCTACCCTAACCGCGGCATATTATTATTGCGCCGTATAGAAGCGACTTATTTGTTCACGGAGTGGGAGTAATGGCGAGTTGGGAGTTTAGATAAATTTAAAGTAGCAAGTAGTGTTCTAGACGTAAGCATAATCGGGTGACATAGGCCTCGAGCATTTGGTTAGTACGGGGAGAAGTAGTACCCAATAAGGAGTCTAGTACCAAGAATAAAGCAATTCTGTGGAAAGGTTGGCTTGTCGTCATTTGCGGTATATCAGGAGCCTGGTACTGGTGGTGGTGGGCTTGGACTAAGAGCTCCTGTCGCCTCGACTGTACCTTGCATTGATACAAGGTAATAAATAATATTATTTGAGTTACGAATATCACGAGTATAACCGGATGTTCATCAGCTACAATTAAAGAGATGGATGATTAGGTGTCTTCTATAGCTTCTATAGGTACGTAAGTTGGCCGTGAAATAGATTGCCATTTGTCACATTCAGCTACAAGTTGTACTTAGAAACCAATAGTTAAAATAGTTTTAAACAGTGTAAACAGTTCGAGACAAAACGTATAATAAAAGAGACAACTTTATTAACATTGTCTTGCTTTAAGTTAAGCGAAGTTTGGCATGAATGCCCAGTCTAGAAACAAAACAAACAAAACAAACAAATGAAACTGGGTTCTCAACTTCCGAAATCAAATGTTAACTAGACTAGGATATTACTGGATTTTAAAGTTACTGGCTGTGCTAAGTGAGCTCAAGCAGATTTGCATTTGATCTTGGGATTAACTTCTATCCTAGCTTTATTCTCTTCTAATACTAATCAAGTAGACCAGAATCGTTGTTCACTAAAGCTGTTCAGATGGTGGAGACAGTGGATGATATTTCTGACAATGTCGCACATCGGGTATCGTACGCAGATTGCCTTGGATTATGTTTGTATGGCCGAGACCGATGAACACTTGGAAAACAGTAGATCGACGCTCGATCGACAGAATATGCACGTTTTCAATTAAACGTTAATACATGTGCATATATATGAATTAAGGTAGAATGCAAACAGATTAAATTTATCAATGACTTGAAAATAAAAGTGACCACAGTTCTAAATAGTGAAGAATGTCGATAATGTATATAGTTCTTGCTTAGTACTGACTGCGGTCCGTCTTGTACTTGTTTGTTGGTTGCTAGTATTTGGCCAGACTCTGATATCCCACAGAATATATGGAGTCGCAACTTTCGCTATTAGCTAGTTATTATTCATGACAAAACCCTAACAATTCAATTTTGACTTCGACTTTCGCTACATTTATTGGTGGTTAACTGCACGCTGGTGACTGCTTCGCAGTTTGACCGTTATTACCTGGTTTCTTAGTGATACCATCCCTGTAGTGTCTGATTATTTGGTATCATCTTCCACGGCTCTTGCGTACAGAATTGGGACCGGCGGAGGGATACACATCTGTGGTGCGAAGACAGTATTAGCCAGATTCAGAACAGTCTTATGACTAAAGTAATGATATTTCTACTATTCTACTGACGTGTATACCAGGTTTCGCAGAAGCTGAGATTGGAACCGATCTCGCATGGAGTTTTCAAGAGCTCTCTGACTGACTCAAATAATGAACGTGCTGTAACAAAAGCCGGAGTTCATTCTGGATATACGTGTTATATTGATGAAATATGTAATAGTGTCCTGAAACACCCACAACAACTACTTCTTCGTCTGTGTTCTAGAGTTTAGATACTTCACGTTGTTCCACGAGCTCTGATGATGACATAAATCCTACTGTGTCGAGTTGTATAGCTCATAACTCAGCTCCTAGTTCAGCTCTCAGTTGGACACCCGGTTCAAGACCAATTCCAGCTACTTGTAGTTCAATGACATAAACTTTGCCACTGACTTCTAGAACACAAAGCGTAATTGTGTCTAGTTCAATTGCTTCAAGCCCGCCACAAAGCTCGACAGCGCCAAGTCCAAAAGTTTCTAGCTCTATGGTCTCAAATTCAGCAGCTACTAGATCCGTTACATCAAGCTCAATTCCAACTCCTAGTGCACTAAGCTCTGTAGCTTCAAATTTTGTACCAGGCTTATCAGGTTCCACGGAAACCAACCGGCCTTCGTTCTACAGCATCTGGTCCAGTTTCAAGTTCCACCAATGCAAATTCTCCTACACCCAGTTCAGCGTCTTCGGTGCCCGTTACACCAACCACTACAGCTCAGCAGCATCTGGTGCCGTTCTTTCAGCAATACAGGAACTTCTCCAACTCCGATCCCACGACCCCAAGCGGTCCCATTACTACTGATACCATCAATTAAGACCTGGCTGCTACCACTGTCGCTAATGCTGCACTCTTGGCGATACTAAGAGGTATTCCAAACAATCCTACTAGTATCGAGAATATTTTTGCCCCCAACAGCGCTATAAATAAGTTTATCTCTGACTTGTCGGTGGAAGCTTTGCAAAAGAGCGGATTCATCAGCCAATGATTTTGCTACTAACTCTCCTGGCACACCAGAAAACACCAAGCCAACCGAATGTTCTAAAACCGCTGCTGTCCCAGCCCATGAGCCCATCTGTCCCTAATGACTCCTCACCATCCGAAGCTCCAGAACAGATTACGTCCAGCACAATGCCCAAGTTTCTCAAATTGATGATAATAAGATTTGACCTTATGTTATAAATGGGTGGTTCTACTCCATCATTATTCGCTTCTTTCTTCCTTTGCTTCTATAACGTGTGTCATTTAAAATTGTGAAATATTACATACGATTTTATTATATTTGTAGCTGAGAAGTTGATCATTGGTCTGGAAATTTAACCGTGCTGTAGCTGAAACGTGTGCTCAAAAGGTGCTCAACAACCAGTTAGAAACCATTGGTGTTCTTCCAGTGGTATGACTTGCTTAATAACTGTTCCTGTCCAGCAATGGACCTGGTCAGACAAGCATCAACCTATTATTACAACTACATGAGCAGACAGACATTCGAGCATGGTGGTTACAGAGTCAACGACGAAGGTTCAGCACATATTGACAGGCTGCCGGCCATTTTCAATCGTTGAGACACTGGGGACAGGCTACGAAATTGACATCTTGTTCTGTTGCAATTAAGCGTGCAGACGAGTATTTTTAAGGTTTCAACAGTCGAGTTTAAAGGCGTAAAGAGGTACAACCGACTCTTTTCTCCGGCGATTCAGACGGATGCGCGCCTATAGAGACCATCGACCAAAGGGGGATTCTGGCCCTGCTTATTTGGCACATGTCTCTCAATATAAGGTTTGAAGGGAAAGTAGTCACGAAATATGGTCCACTACATTATTATTAGGTGAGATAGAAGAAGGCAAGGCGCACACACACCCAGAGGTGATTGGTTGGCGAGAGGTTTCTAGAACAGGCCGGATCTCAGGAAGATCATTTCAAATTCAGATCCAGATAGAGATGTCGGAACGGGTGGCAGATGTCAGGTTGACGAAGCCGACAAGGGCATGTTTATGGATTTTTACGAGAGGGCGGAATAGAATGGGCAGTTTTAGACGAGCAAGCGAGCGAGCAAAGTCCAGCACATTTTCTGTTCATATGAGGAGCCAAACCCGCACACCGTACGAGTGGTTGCGTGATGCGGTAGCAAGGCTATAGAGGACAGAAATCCCCAGTCAGCGGGATGAACGCAGGGGATTTAATTTTCAGCGGTTCACGACCTGGTAATGGGACGTCGCAGATGAGCAACAAGAAGCTGGAGCGGTGTGCCGAGTCCAGCCGCCGGAGGCAAACCGATGAAAATTATATCAGAGGACAAAGGAAAAAGAAACGGGCAAATAATAATCTGGGCTCCGGTGGTGAACCCGCTCGATACGACACCATTGCGGGCACTCTGAACTAATGGTTCCCGCGGGATCCCAGGCGGAGAGATGGTGCATGTACAATCAACGACGCAATGTACAATGAGTAGGTACGCACGCATCTTGGCCCGAAGCCGAAGGGATTCCAGGATTGCATCTTGGGAATATTTTTTGCCATTGGTGGACCCAAATAATATTTTCTAGGCCATAGATATAATTGGAGCCAACATCCGTTTGGTCTGCAGAATAAATATGAAACAAAAAGAAATGGATAGAGTTAGGATGAGTGGATAGTGGATATGAGTGGAAAGGGGGTGGATATGGGTGGATGGGAGTGGATTTGGGTGGATATGGGGGTGGTTCTGGGTGGATATGGGGGTGGATTTGGGTGGATATGGGTGGATATGGGAGTGGGGGAGATAAGAGTGGAGATGCGGATAGAGGTAGTGTAGTGGAACGCAAAGGAGTAGCAGGTTAGCAAAATATTACTGCGATTATTATTAGCTAGCTAAGTGGTATATAATTTTGAATAATGGGATTCGTTGGGCAGTGGCAGATGATTGTGGGGGGGGGGGGTGCTGGCTTTTGGACTCCATATTTTCACGTCTTCTTCGTCTCCAGCTTAGGTTCCTCGCTTTTCTTCTCAATTTTTCTTGTTTGTTCTCCTCTCTCTTTCATTCTCCTCTCTCTATCTCGTCTCTCTTCTCTCTCTCTTTTCCTCTCTATCTCCTCACCCTCACCGCTATCTCTAGAAAAAGCAATCACGGTGCTCTCCAACGGTGGCATAACCCAACGCACTACTCCCAGAATGACGCCGGCCCATACCCTAACAAATACTAATATAATCAAAAAGAAACGGTTGAGATTTTCCTCGCATTTATAAATATTCTTGACGGTCCAGTATCATTAAAGTCTGATAACGTTTTTTTTGGCATCTATTAGTTAAAAATTTCGCTTGTTTCTGATTCTGTCGGGACTTTATTTTCGTTGTTCTCTGTTGAATAAGTTTCGGATCCATATATATACAATTATTTTGTGGTGGTTTATGTTCCATAACTTGTATCCGACCCACAAAAACCATCTGATTCTGCCTAAAAGTTGTTGCTCATTAAAAGAAAATTGATAAAACCTATCAACTGCTGCTAATTGTGTCCATAAAAACGACCCAAATTTGATTCTTCTATCTTATTTATAAATCATAGCTGAAGAAGAAGAAGAAGAAGAAGAAGAAGAAGAAGAAGAAGAACTGTTACTTATTTAGTCGCTCATCATCTCCATCTTTTACCTCCATCACCTTTGCTTCCCTCATCCCTAGTCTCATCCTAATATGGGCTCGCAATTAGACGTCAAAACTTTGTCTCCGGAAGAACAGAAACTTTATCGAATGTACGGCAAAATCCCCACTCGAGCAGATATGCTTCATAGAAAGGTCAATGACCGCAAGTATTTTGATTCGGGAGATTATGCTTTAAATAAAGCTGGTCATGGTGCATCCGTAGGTTCCAAGCATCCGGACCCGAACTCTATTCCCCGTACTATAGGTAAAGGACCTACCAGGCGATAGATGGTAGTGTCTAGCTTTGGCTCTCTGCCAGTATATTTTGCATTTCAAAGGAGTATAATGTACAGCGTACATTTTCAGTTTCAATTCTTATCAATTTAAAAACATTTACGGTTGATCAAAATTGTTATATGGAATATTCCTATGATACAATGATGAATTTTTTTTTTACGATTTGGTTTATTTTATTATCCTTGACTCTTTTTGTTCTTGATCTCTCTCGCTTCCGCCCTTCTCTCTTTGAACTTGCACTTTTTTTTTTCATTATTATCTTCTGCTGGCGTTTGTTTACTCTCTTTTAATTTCTTCTCTCTAGTTAATTCTTTAGTTTACTGTGTTCTTATATTCTATTCATTTTAAATATATAGCCGTTTGTTCCATTCTCTAACATTAGGGCCAGAAGCGTTCTATTTTATTTTTTCTTTGAGTTCTACTGCCATTAGAGTACCCATCAAGATAACAAACAATGTTTCCCCTGGCTTTGGCGTGGGTAAAGTTTCTCCCTGATTAGCAGCTTATCAGGTAATAGCCATAAATGGTTAGTGCGGTTCCTTATTATCTGCGGAGCCGTGCCAGTTACCGGCTTTTCCCACGTGTCCATCTGCATCAACGCGACCGCTGTTGCAGGCGCCGGCGCAGGTGTTGGGGGTGGCGCGCTTACCGTGGCGCTAGAAGGGCCAGTCTGACTCGGGTCTATCGGCTCAGTTGGCTGCAGTCCGGCGCACCAAAAAACCGAACAAGAAGAGCGTAGAACGAACGTACAAAAAACGTACAAAGAGCGTACAAAGAACGTACAACGAACGAAGACCGAAGGATGACCGAAGGATGACCGAAGGACGACCGAAGGACGACCGACGAACTGCCAAACAAGTAGCTGTCAAACAACTAAAAGCCAAACACAATAACTGACTGTGCCAGACGTCCTATGGTCACAGGAAAAACAATTCTTTCAGGACTGTATCTTTAGTCCCATCTAACTCGCTAGATCTGATTACGCCCTAGAAAAACGCCCATCTCAGCGTTCTGCTACACTTCTGGTAACTGAAGACTGCCTGCGGGCTCGCTGCTTGCCTGGTTACTTGCTTGCCTGGTTGCCTACTTACTTGCTTGCCTGGTTGCCTGGTTGCCTCCATCCCTGGTTGCCTGGTTGCCTGGTTGCCTCCATCCCTGCTTGCCTGCTTACCGGCTTGCCTGCTTGAGTACTTGCCTACTTGCCTACTTGCCTGTTTGCTACTTACCTGCTTGCCTGCTTACCGGCTTGCCTGCTTACTTACCTTATTATCTGCTTGCCGCTTACCTATTATCCGCTTGCCTGCTGGCCTCTGTCAACTCTATATTCCATCTCCAGCCGCGTCTCTCTCCCGCTCGCGCTTTCGCCATAAAAGCCCTCTCGCTGATGGCTCAGGTTAGGGGTTCATCTCCCCCCGTCAAAGTGTAGAGAAAGCCTCGAATGCGAAATATGAACAAACCAACTCTCCACAGACTCACTCATTCAGGAAATGATCCAGTGTTTAAGTTCTAGTGAGAAACTAGACAAACTGATCAAGGTCTGTCTTTATAAAAGACGCGCTTGTCAGGTGTTTGTGCGGTTCTGTGGCCAATTGCAAGAGACATGTGACTTTGAGTCCCCCAAGTCGATTGGAGACGGGCTCTTTTTAGCTGCCAATGTCGGTGGGCCTTTAGAGCCATTGTTCCTGGAATATATTTGTATGTTGGCATCAGACCCAAAAAGCTTGTTCCCGTTACCGAGTTTAATTGAATATTTCAAGGATTCGACAACGACCAACAATCGAGTCAAGGCAGATGTGTTAATCTTCATTGCCAAATCTCTGGCGTCTTGGAATAACCCCTACGTTTCTTCAATGATGGCTCAATTGAGCTCTGGATTAGCGCAATATATGATCAAACTGTCATTAGACGCGTCAGACGAGTCTTTGGACGAATCATCCTCGATAGCAGAACTCAAGGCACTGGAGTACTTTCTTATAAAATGGAGCTCCTGTGGCTTTGCGGCTGTGCTGGTGATGACCGGTGTGACCGATTCCGCAAAGGGTGGAACAGGAACAAACTTGAATCAGTTCCAGCTCGGTCTAAAGCAGATGTATAATCAGAAACGTCTCGGCGAATCAGACCCGTTTTTAAAGAAATTACTAAGGAATTCGTACAAACCGATTTTCGATGATCTGACCGACGAAGGAGGACCGGACAACGCGCTGCTGAATGGATCCGATTCGCGGTCTTCGCGACTGCCGTCCACGCTCAAAACACTACCTTCAAATTCAAGAGCTTATAGGCTGTTATGGCTGGAAAGTGTCATGTTAACTGCATCCAAAATACAAGGAACCCCGTTTATCCGCGAACTCATGATATTCTTTGCTGGCGAAAATTCATCCTCCATTGTCAGCAAACTTATCACTACGTCTTTCGATTGCTTAGCAGTAGCGCTACAAAGAAAAGACTCTCCTATTTATATTTCCCTCTGGAAAGGGTTTATAGGCAAAAGACTGGCACTGGTAATCAGACGATTACAAACCACTAATAATAGCGGTGACGATGACCACCCTTTCAGCTCGGTGATCTGTACACCGATAACTCTCCTTGACAGAGGCACTGTGAACTTACTCCGGGTATATGGCGGAGGAGATGCCCTTGACGAAATGTTTTCTTCGTTTCCTTCCACCACCAGCGATATTCGACATGAGTTCCTAAAGTCCTGTATCGACATGGGACTCATCAAACGAGACTCTTTACAGCAAACTCTAGGCGAAGATTCCAATGTAGTGGAAGACAGCACGAACCGGTCGTATGGCCCTCCAAGATCAAACTATCTGGTCCGCAAAGACGGCATCACTCATATAAGTATAGATGAGATCTTCTCTATAGCGGCCAGCGAGAATCCCGAGCATGTGCCATTTGACGACAGTACGATTTTGTGGCTCGTCACCAGTTTCGATGATATCGACGGGTATCGGCAACAGAAAATCGCCAAATCTCTAGTGAAGTTTGTTCAAAACTGGACAACCAACGACCAGCAGACGGTTTCTTTGAGTAGACTATGTCAAGCGCTGAGTCTGAACAGCGATACGCTGGATATTCTATTCTTACATATCACCCCTTCATCTTTACTGGTGCCACTTATCAATCTGCTTGATGATTGGAAAGAAGATGAAGATGAAAACGATTTCCAAGAAGTGTATGCGCATCTCGGAAGTGTTTTCTTATTTATTCAGGTTGTATATAGGAGGTATGCGTTGTGTAAGGATGATTTGCTGACACCGCAAGGAAACGACAGCGACGATGTCGGCTCGGCGCGTGAACGAGTACCGCTGTCGGACTCATTCTGGCTCAATTGCCTCACTGGTGGAGCCCGACACGCCATCACCATTGATGATATGTCTGAAGAGCGTAAAATGTTGCTCGGTGGATGGATATCGGCTCTGTATGACACAGGTGGCATTGGAGATGATTTAATGAGGCTGTCATCGATCCAGGAGTTAATAGTACTAGTCCCGTCAGTATTCCAGCAGTCGATTACTGCCTGTGCTACTGAGATTATAGATCAGGATACGTTGAAAGGGGGCTTGGATTACTTCCTACAGCCTTTTTTATTGCCTACTTTAATAGGCGCCTTTCAGTATCTGGGAGATTGTCTATGGCTAGGAAAGGATACACCGCAAGTTTTGTGGGTGTTGAATCTGCTGATTTCACCTCCAGATCTTTCTTCCGACGCGTCGAATATCCATAGAATCATCCTATCGATTGTAGCTAGTGATGTCAAGGCAGCGCTGATAGATGTCAAGAACCGCACCACCAAGGATCACGGTACTATTGATCAAAATCTGATTGCCCTTGAACCGCATGCTGTGGCTACTGGCCGGTTTGCAACCATTGCGCCTATGTCCACCAGTCTGATTAGTACAATGAAAGACACCATTAATACGCTAGTAGGGTGGATCCAGGCTTTGGACCAAGGTCATATAAGCGGCGCTCCAGGCTATTTGCTACAATGTTTTTCACTGGCCGTCGATATTTTAGGCGCTCGAAAGCTTCTTGATCTGTTCTTAGACGAGCTTGATTTCGCGGAAGCACAAGGCTCGTTCGAGTATGCCATGGATGTGATCTCGGGTATTATCATGATTATGGATACTCTAGGCCAGCACGACCGGCGTGGGGTGTCGTTACAGGTGGACTCATCGCTGATAGGACTCGTGCAGACTATTTCTGACGAGTCGGTAATCCAGCGCCGAACTGACAAGCGTCGCGATCATCATATTAATGGGGCCACTTCTGGTGGCACGGGTCGGACTAGTAATGACACCAGCAAAGGCAGTAGTAGTACCGGTACATCGGTGCTAATGAGCAGTTTCAACAAATTAAAGACCCGGATCCAGTCGTTACAGACGTTAAAGCAGCAGCAAGAAAAGCTGTTGTTGCCGCTTGAAGACGAGCCAGAAGACGATTTCGACGGCGGCGATGAGATGCTCGATGCTGTCGTGAACAACATGGCCCCAGCGAACAAACCCATGAACCCGCAGCAGCCCAATGACGATCTAGCAGCTGTATCTACGTCGATGCCGTCATCTCTGGCCCCTGCTGTATCCACTGCCACCACCGAAACAGACGGTCCTGTTGCTATCACCGCCTCGGCCGTGGACAGCAGCACCAACGACGACCTCCTCCTAGACTCGAACTCGGGCGTCGTCGACGTCGACAGCGAAGCACTCGACGACATGGGACTCATGGCCGATCTGGACATGGGCATGACTATGGACGACGACGACCTGGCGCTAGGCGGCGGTCTCGACATGTCTGGCTTCGACACCGACGAGCAGCTCATGTTAATGGACCTCACATAAATAAATATTTTTCCTACTGTGAGTTTTTTAACGACAGCGCCGGTTGGGGGGGGAGGGGGACTGCCTCCGGCGGCTGGGCTCTGCCCAGACCCGTAGCTGCGCTCCGCGCAGAATAAGTCGGGTTCCGCGAATTACGAGCGTACCAACGCCGATCCTCCCGTTCCTTCTCTGGCAAGCCGCGCCATGCGTGGAACTTGAAGCCAAGCCTCGTTAAAGGTTTAAGATCCGATCCAATGCAGTATGATCGGCCGGGGATCTTGTACGCTGTCCACAGACACCGGACAGGCAGAATCAACAGCCATCGGCGCACAAAAGCGATATTTGATATATAGATCCAGCCTGCACGCGGTATAGTCCGATGGGCGGGCCGTTTTGTATACCACCAGCAACTGCTCTGGCGGTGCCCTATACTACTGACTCGTGGATATCTTTTTTGGCTGGCCACTATGAAAAGCTTATATTGCATAGGGCTGACATGGGCATGTTCGTCTAGACTCGGAATGGTTGCGACTCGACAAGCAGGGGCTCCTCCTCCGTCGACTCTGAGCAGGCTCTCCGCAGGCCCTGAATACTTTCCACACGCTCCACTGGCCGTCATCGGTCGGAAAATGCGTCTGCTAGTCTTGTGGGAATACTTTTTGACTGTCAATTGCTGGGTCTTACATGTCTTATTTCCACACAGCGGCTGGATGTACAGCTAGCTAGCCGCATTTAGATAGACATTATTCAAATCATTAATAGATGTCACATATTACGTCACAGACGTTGCGATTGTCAATTGACCCCCCGACCGTCTCATCTGTGCATCCTGAGCTGTTTTCTGTTTTCTCCTTCTCCTTCTCCTCTTCCATCCGGCTCATCTCTTTCTCTCCTATTCCCATTACCAACCGTCTCTTCTCTCCTCTCTCCTCTTCTCCTCTCTCCTCTTCTCCTCTCTTCTCTCCTCTTCTCCTCTCTTCTCCTCTCTCCTCTCTTCTCCTCTCTTCTTTCTAACGCTTCAGGCCTACATATCCCCATGCCTTGGCGGCGTCGCCAATCAGTCCTGCTCATGCAATCAGTCAAGATCCCTTTTTCATTCCGGCCTCGAACCGCCGCATCTGTCACCAAAAATACCCTTTCCAGTCCTCCTCCGTGGCAGACCCCAACCCTGGACATGCCCGACATTTTACAGATCTGCTTGAACTGCACTGTAATCTCTTTGGACTTGACTTGACCTCCGCTGAAGCTGTCCATTGCAGCAATCGCTTTACTTGAAGGTTTTTTTTTTGTTTGTTTGAAATTGGTTTTGTGTCAAGGTTTAAAACAGCCTTTTTATATTTTTTTTTGGGATCGTATATAATCATTTGTCGATTTCTTTTAGTGATTTGTTCTAGCTTTCGTACAAGACGGTTTTTGCTTGCTTATATTTGCCATTTTCCCATTTTGACCAGTCAAACGGAAATCGACTCGGACATTTGAGCAAATATACAATCCAAAACACGGAAACGTCAAGCAGTGCCAGAAGGACTGAATAATATCTCATAGTCTCACATTCTAGTAGTTTTGGAGCTCATTTATAAACTGGTGGTGTCTTATTCTTTATTGTGCCATTCTATCTTGATAGAGAAACCTCCTACCTCTTATATTCACTAAACAAACCACCGGCTTGGACAATGTCCAAAACCTTGTATTCCAATACATCTCCTACAACTACAACATTAACCCCGTTTATAATTGCCAGCAATAATCGTGTCAATCCCATAGAATCTCAACTATACTCGTTATCCCCTTCCTTTTTCGATCTGGACGGGGAACACCGGTACCACTTGTCACCATGTTACGTAAACTATCGAAACTACGACCCATATTCCACAATACTATTCAAAGAACATCGAATCCAGATGACTTCTTTATTGAGTTGAATAATCCCCACAAGACGTTCAGCCCTGGGTCCACCGTGGATGGTAGTGTGGTGTTGATTCTCGCCAAGCCTCAGACAGTGTCTAGTATCGTGTGTACTATTCAGGGAACTATAACCATTCGAAATACCCTGGTGAAGACAAAGGCTGTTAGGCATGTTTTGTTTGAAGAAAACGTCGAACTATGGGGAGATGAAATGTCTGAAGAGAACGATGATATCCAGCTGTCAAAAGATGTGTCCAATATTCAGCTTGAATCGGAAGATGGTGCTACTGCTGTGGGTACTACTGGATGTTCTGGGACGAACTGTAATGATAGTATAAGAAGTACACGAAGCGGTAAGAGCACCAAAAGTGCCCGTAGTGCGCAAACCAGTATTGGAAGTGTGTCATTGTCTGACGAAGGAGAAGTGGACGGTACTGCCACCGCCAGCGCTGACAGTGCTAGAAATACTCATCAACCTTCGTCAGCTGCTAATACATCTCGCAGTCACTCACGACAACGGTCCAGCTTGACATCCATAAACGACCCTCCACGAACACAATCTTCGAGCTCTGTAAACGCTTCTCCAAGGAGTGACCCCCCTAGAAGTGACACCCCCAAAAATGACCCCCCCAAACCGCTCTCCTCTCCCTCTGTGACCAATTCAACAGCCTCCATCTTATCAAGCGAATCTTCAACCTCATCCACTCAACAATCCTCCCAACCTCTGCCCCGAGGCGAACATCTCTTTGCATTCCAATTCGTATTACCGGAAAAGGGCCTATTTAACAGCCTCGAATTCGAGCGAGGTGCCATTTCTTATACACTCACCGCCACTTGCCATCGGTCTGTACCTCCAACTGTCATCAGCGCACAAAAAGCATTGTCAGTCATATGTCCTATCGATATCGCTACTCTACCTCCTCCAAGAGTGTCCACGCTAACAGTGGATGTCCATAAAAAGCGCAAGGGCCACGGATCTATCATCGTAGCCGTTTCTCTACCAAGAAAAGGTTATTTGCGAGGCGATTCAGTTCCCGTCAAAGTATCAGTCCAGCATATTCGCCACGTTAAACATTTGTCAGGAATTATAACTACTCTGTCTAGAATAAGTATCATCTCTGCAGAAGGATCCGAAGCTCAGTCGTTTCGAAAAGATCTCTCTCAGACAATCTCGCCGCTATATACAGATCCCGCTACTTTCAAATCGACCGTCACTACCAACATCCGCATCCCACCAGATACTTTCCCTACAACAAAAGGCCGCGATGACATCTCATTCCAGTACTGTATAGAGGTTGTACTCGATTTGTCTGGAAAGCGAGCCATAGACCTGACTTCGTCTGGCCGCGATAACAACGACATCGAGCCGTCGAAACTAGGATTCATCGATACCGATAAACTAAAACGAGCTCGTGGAGTCGTCAATCTATGGACCGAAGTAATTATCGGCACTCACAACGGAGACCAATCCGATATAATAAACATGTCACCATCGCAAAGGAAAATGAAAGGAAAAGTAGTACCTCCTGGTAATATGACTGTCTCAACCGCTGACCCGTCTCTTTCGTCTACAATGGTCAGTAGCGTGGCTTCTTCCTCTTCTTCATATCCCCATGACTCACACGACAGTCGTCAATCGGGCGATTTCTCGTCCTCCACCACAATATACAACGTGCTAAGATACGAAGAGCTAGCTGCAGCGGAAGCTTCATCTGCTATATCCTCGTCCAATTTATCTGGGAACAGCATCTCTGAAAAAGAGACCCTACGACAAATGGAAGAAGCAATCTTACCATCCAACCCGCCAGAACAGCCTTATTATCAGCATCGTAATATTGATAATGATCACGGCGTTCCTGCCTATGGTAGCGCACCTCATTATGATAATAATAACGAGCCGTCAACATCACAGCTTCCTCATTTGCCTTCTGCGCCGCCAGCACATCTCGTCACCATGTCTGCTCCAACTTATGCCCATGCCAATGGTAGTGATAACATGACGGCCACGGCCAATAGTACTAGTAGGAGCAGCGATTCACATCACAATCAGTTACCAGACAAGGCCGAGCTAGAAAGATCTAGACTGGAACAAGTTGCAAGTGTTCCCGGTGAAGAATATGTTCCAAAGTACGAACCAGTAGAGAACAATGTTCACCACCAACCTACTGCTCCGGCCTTACCACCAGATCTTTCACCCACTGACCATAATTACCACGGTGAGCTATCTGGTCCTTCCGATCCCGCTCCTTCTTCCCCACCTGGATCTTACCCGCTTTCCCAAGATGACGAGCCATCTGCTCCGATACTCCCTGCGAGCATTCTACCAGCCATAGAAACGTCTTCGTCTCCTCCTTCACCATCACAACAACACCCCTGAGACCACCAAAAATACTAACGACTATCTTGAAAACGCCCCGCCATCTAATTGATGACTTAACGGAATGACTATATATTTATATCATGTTTGTATACATATTTAATTTAATGATTAACCTATGCCACCTAATATTTAGATAAAAGAGTCGGGGGAAAAAATAGGGCTCTAAAAACTTTTATTATCTTTAGGCGTCATATACAAAACAGAGAGAATTATATAGCTCAGCTCATTACGAAATTTTATAAACACAAAATAACCTCCTACAACGTTTTTTTTTTCAAAATAAAATTAAAAAAAAAACATAAATCACAGTATTTTTTATTATATTAACAAATCTTTTAACGGGTAGCGAAAGCCTTGGTGACAACACGCTTAAGGTTAAGCTCAGCCTTTCTCAAGTCATCAGCAGAACCGTCCTTGATTTCGAGAGCAGCAAGGGCATCAGACAAAGCAGTCTCAACACGGTCCTTGGCACCACGCTTCATCTTGGCAGCGACACCAGGGTCGGTGATAGAAGCCTCGATACTGGAAACATAAGATTCAAGATGTTGCTTGGCCTCGTGTCTCTTGGAGAAAGCCTCATCAGCAGACTTGAAGTTCTCAGCATCGTTGATCATCTTCTCAATGTCATCAGAAGAGAGCTTACCGACGGCGTTAGAGATGGTGATGTTGGCGGATCTGCCAGTCGACTTCTCAACAGCAGTAACCTTGAGGATACCGTTGGCATCGACTTCGAAAATGGCCTCAAGAACGGGCTCACCAGCCTTGAGAGGAGGAATTCCCTTAAGGTCAAACTCACCGAGGAGAGTGTTCTCGGCACAGTTGACACGTTCACCTTGGTAGACGGGGAATTGAACAGTGGTTTGGTGGTCCTCGACAGTGGTGAAAGTACGTCTCTTAAGAGTAGGGACAGTGGTATTTCTGGGGACAACGGGAGCGAAAATGTTACCCTCCATGGCGACACCAAGAGAAAGAGGAACAACATCGAGCAAGAGAAGATCTTGAGTCTCCTCAGAGGTAGCTTGACCAGTCAAAATAGCACCTTGGACAGCAGCACCGTAGGCAACAGCCTCATCAGGGTTGATGGACTTTTCAAGTTGCTTACCGTCAAAGAAGTCAGAAAGCATCTTTTGGACCTTGGGGATACGGGTAGAACCACCAACAAGGACAACTTCGTCGACCTTGGACTTTTCAATACCGGCATCCTTCAAGACACGGCCAACGGGCTCGAGAGTAGACTTGAAAAGAGCGTCGTTAAGAGCTTCGAATCTAGCACGAGTGATGTTGAGAGAGAAATCCTCACCACCGAAGAGAGAATCGATTTCAGCAGTGGTTTGAGTGACAGAAGACAAAGAACGCTTGGCACGCTCGGCAG
The DNA here is from genome assembly GCA_030579895.1 of Sugiyamaella grinbergsii. NCBI lineage: Eukaryota > Fungi > Ascomycota > Dipodascomycetes > Dipodascales > Trichomonascaceae > Sugiyamaella > Sugiyamaella grinbergsii. The sequence continues at coordinate 426,299 of JAKTRT010000005.1, forward strand.
CAGTACGGAGACGTCTAAGAGCACGGGCATCTTCAGAGATATCTTGACCAGTCTTCTTCTTGAACTCACCCTTGAAGTGTTCCAACAAGTTGGTATCGAAATCTTGACCACCCAAATGGGTATCACCAGCAGTAGCCTTGACAGTGAAGACACCACCTTGGATTTGGAGAAGAGACACATCGAAAGTACCACCACCAAGATCGAAAATGAGAACATGCTTCTCTTCTTCGGTCTTACCAGCACCAAGACCGTAGGCAATGGCAGCAGCAGTAGGCTCATTGATGATACGGAGGACATTAAGACCAGAAATGGCACCGGCATCCTTGGTAGCTTGTCTTTGAGAGTCATTGAAATAGGCAGGGACGGTAATGACAGCCTTCTCGACCTTCTTACCGATCCTGGCCTCAGCGATTTCCTTCATCTTGGTAAGAACCATGGAGGAGATTTCTTGAGGAGAGAAAGTTTTGGTTTCTTCAAGGTATTGGACCTCGACCAAGGGGTTTCCGTTGGCATTGATAACCTTGAATGGCCAAGTCTTGATATCCTTTTGAACAGATTCATCATCAAAACGTCTACCAATCAAACGCTTGGCATCGAAGACGGTGTTTCTGGGGTTAAGAGCAGCTTGATTCTTGGCAGCATCACCAATGAGTCTCTCTTTATCAGAGAAAGCAACGAAAGAAGGAGTAACACGGTTACCTTGTTCGTTGGCAATGATTTCAACGGCTGAGTCGTAAGTAGCGACACACGAGTAGGTGGTACCCAAATCGATACCGATAGCACCAGGGAAAGTTCCGTCACCAGCAGTAGACATCTAGGAAACGAGTTAGCAAACGGGATGAAAAGTCTGGTTTTTGTTGGTTTTAGTTGTTTTTTTGTTTGAAAAATTATCCGATACTAAAAAAAATGTCGCTGTGAAAATTTTTTCACAATTTCCTTCATTAAATTTCAAATCTACTGGTACTCCAAATCAGAATCTCATATAAGATCTCGTCTTATGAATCTAAATGATCTTGGCAATAGTTCCAATTACACTTACTTTTATTTTTTTGTGTATTTTTTGTATAAAAAAGGTGTGAAGAAGGAAAGGGAAAAAAAAAAAAAAAAAGAGAAAAAGAGTTTAAAAAGTCTCCTACTACGGACAGTCCAAAAAAAAATTCTGCCTGAAAAATTTTGGCCCCGAACCCCATTGCATATTCGCCTAACCCAAGCGCGCCGTTTCGGATGCGGCGGAGATGTTCTATATCTCGATTGTGGTGTTCTATAATAGGTAGTTGAAGGGCAGGAGGAGTCAATTGAGAGTAAGGTATAGCTGGTGTGTGGGGCCCGAAGTTACTTGAAGTGTGGCATTGGTGGTGAATTGGGATATGAGATGGATGTTTATAGTCTCTTCGGTCAACGTATGTCACGTGATGTGCGGATTGAGTGGCCTTGGCCGGTTGAGAGACGGGATCTTGTCGAGAGAGGCCCGTACAGGCAACCAGTCTAGTGAGCCTCGAGCTTAGATAATAAATCATCTTGTGGGTTCTTAGTAAATGTTCAGAAAAGTAGTTAGGACTGGGAATGGCGATAGCGATGTCACTGCTTATGACCCAACGCGGTATTAGAAAAAAAAATATATCAGCAATTGTATCACATCTTGTATATAAAGCTGCTGGGCTGAAAAGATCTGATAAATAGCTGCTCTATTTCCCAGATATAGATCATGGGCATTGCTAATCGACCGCTGAAGGTCCTCATTACACAAAGGCAGGCAGCAACCTAATATATAAGCGATTTGAAATGAAAGGAAAAAAAAAAGACCGCACACATCGATTGCCCGTCAAGGTTTATCGTATATCAATTAAAAGAACCTCTCATTGACATCAGTACTTTATGTACGTTCAGAGCCAGCCGTGTTGCAAGATGCAGGGCGAATGCAGGGACGTATGCAGGTTCGCTGAGACAAACGGTATCTCCAACTCGCGTGGAGACTGATACCAGATTTTTTTCACCTCACAGGTAGCATAATAACACTTGGCGCCAGAAAAGTCTGTCCTTCTCACTCTCCCATACCGTAGAGCCGAGTCACCAGCACTAGACACAGTGTGCTCTTTCCCAAAAGACCCCCGTCAACTGAGCGTAATTTCTATTTAAACCAACATCATCATACTAACCGCTATCTCCGTTCTTATCTTATCTTTTCTTCTACTGTCAAATTCCACTCCCACAACTCTGCTTCCTCAACTACACCACCTATTTTATGAACTGTATCTAAAGTAACCGCTCGCGTGAATATCACATTGGGTTAGGAACTCATCATGCAACCCTTATCACACAAGAAATAATTTCTAGTCGTAGCAATACTCATATCGACAGACAGTTAAAGTTGGTGAACCTACGGACAAGTCAGAACGTGGCGTCAATATATTCGACAAAGAAGAAGAAAACGGTTGAGATTTTCGCATTTTCATCTCTCCTTCGCCCCCTCCCCCGAGATAGCATACCATACCCCCCACAGACTTATCAAAATCCAGAACACGGCTCCATTTTGCATTGCTTGCGATAGTACCGCTCCAGTATTCACGTATATGGGAATACCCATTGCCATTGAGCACCGCATCACAGTCTTAATTCCATGAAGAGACTAGCCGTAGCTAGTATTCTGTTCGGTTTCTCGATTCTACGCGCTGCCTACACAGGATCAATCGGGCTTCCATAGTCTCCGTCGTATCACATAATGACCGACCCAATGCGATTACTCGCATCCATGATTCCAAATACCAATGGTCTACTGAATCCGTTGTTTGACAGTCTTGCGCCGAAAGGCGCAGGGATCAGTGACTTAAAATTGTTTCAGTCTCTCGATGAGTATAATTCCAGTCTCGTGACAGTGATAATTGTCGCGAAAATCCTTCAGACGGTGTTATTTGGCCCGCTGCGGATCGAGGAAATCGAACGTCTAATGGGACAAACCTGGTACACAGTGGTTGAGTTCGGCGTGGCGTTCTTGATTGTACGTGAAAATTTGACTACTCAGTTATTATGTACAGCCGGATTGTATATTCTTTTAAAGTGGTTCCACTCCTTGGCGGCCTCGAGAGTACTGGACCAGCATCATCAACGAAGAATCCACTCACCCAAAGGTGTGATACGATTGTGGTTGATTGTAGCCCTTCTTCACGTCAATGATATCGTCTGGATACAGCACTACTATAAAGAACTGTTTATAACCGCTAATAATGGCATTCTGAAAATGTCGACCACCATCTTTGCGGTTGAGCTGTCAATCATGTATGCTAGTCTGTTAGCAACCACCAGTCAGCTTTGTTTTATGAACCATGATGAGAATCCTGACAGCGTGGGTCGGTATTCCAATCATACTTATTTAGCATTGGCAAACATCTTTTCCGATGTTCTCAAACTATCGATTTATATGTGTTTCTCAATGGTCATGTTGAGACATTATTGTCTTCCACTGCATATATTCCGCGAAGCATACCTCACGCTCAGGCTGTCTATCCAAAAAGCCCGCGCTCTAATATGGCACAAGCATTTATTAGGACAATATGACATATCGTCGTTTCAACCTGCTACTAGAGAGGATCTTGAGGCACATCAGGATGAACTGGACTGCGTTATTTGCCGTGAAGTAATGGTGATTGGAGATACGTCCAATGATGACGACTCCACGCCCATCAAGATAAGATGTGGCCATATCATTCATTACGGGTGTTTGTTCCAGTGGCTTCAAAGAAGCTGTTGCTGTCCTACTTGCAGAGGTGATCTCTGATTAATTTATTAACATTATTTATATTATTTATGCTATTATATAGTTTATTTTATTTATATTTATATTATTTATGCTGCTTTGTTTTATTTATGTTTATATTATTTACACTATTCGTGCGGGGAGTTGATAGATGTATTTGTATTATTTATGCTGTTTTGAGGTTGCGTTATTTATGTTTATTCTATTTACACCTTATTCGTGCTTATTTTTATCTCGCAATAGTTGGTTCGAGTATAATAATGCTTTTTTTTTTTTTTGGCCTCTATACCTTACGGGTCATTTTATTGCTGACCTTGTTTAGTGACTTGAGAATAAATTCTCGTTCTTGAAATAATATCGTACCTAGCAAGCACATGCCAATAGTGGCTTGTTTTATTAAATCCTGAAACGACACAATTGTTCCTAATCTCCACGCAATTCCAGCGGTTAAAAAACTAGTCGCTACAACGCTTTTATGAGGAATTGCCAGTCGGAGCCACTCCCAACCGTAGGCACCCTCTTTTTTCTTCTCCTTGCTTTGGTAGTTTGCAGCATAATACAGTGAAATAAACCTAGTACACCACACAATTCGAAGTGTCATGTTAAGCATGTTTGCAAATATCAAACCTTGAGCGCCCAGATTCATCAACATCATAAAAACATACCCAGCAACTGCAAATGAAACCGAAAACCCAAACATGACTCTACCTTGGTCTCTGAGATCCTCAACAGTGGCAACCGACTGAACAAATGCTTCTAGGCATCCATTAATGGCAAGAAACGGAATATAACAAGCGTAAGTGGCCAACACTTTAGGCGCATCAGTTGAGAGCCAAGCAGACGATACTAGTAAGCTTAACATATACGGAGCTGCCAGCGGGCCAAATATACATATAATGATATCCAAATAAGTATAGATTCGCAAAACGGTCGAGAGCACTGTAATGGACAGGTTGAGATCCGATGGTTTGATTTTCGTGCTAACCGGCTTCTTTTCGTTTAGTTGGTTATCTGGTGGTGGAGAAGGCGGGTGGGAGAAATTCGGCGAGGAAATCAATATATCAGCACCACCGGCTGGTTCGTTCGGCGTCGAATCAGCGGCTAGCAGTTTTGAAAAGAAGCTTCGTAACGCTTCTTCAATGGGTAGGAAGCACAGTCTAGCGACCAATGAGCCGTAATTCGCTACCAACGCGTATACTCCTTGCTCGGTAATTGGTAATACCAACGAAACGAGAAGCTTATCACCTTCAGTTAATAAGTGCTTGAAAACCGTCTGTAGCCACATGCCAACTGCTAACCTCTTGGTGTCAGAATTGAAATACATCTTTTCTTGGTTTGTACCAGTGTCTTTCCAAATGGCTTGTAAATACGTCAACCGGTATTGCTGGTGCCTGCTAGTCTTTAGTCCACTAACAAAATACAGTCCGGAAATCACCGTACTGTAGGCCAGCTGCCCTATAGCGAATAATATAATCGTTGGGCCCCAGGATTTGCGAGAAAAAAGCACAAAGATAAAAGTCACCAAGCATCTGCTTGTAATAGCTGCTGATTCAATAGATGCTCGGGACTTGAAATCTAATAATAATTGAGAAAGAACAAAGCTCGGCTCGGATGCTAGCTCGATTATTGACGCCGCAGCGAGAATAACAATGGCGGTTCCGATATAGTCCTGTTCAAGGGTACCTGCCCAAGTATAGTAATAAATAAACGAAATCACCGTCGCAAGAGGAATGCCCACAAACAGAGGAACGAACCCGATATTGATGACTTCTTGGATGGTTCCGGAATGAGTTCCATGAGCAACTCCTCCTTCAAATCGATACACATCTTGCGATTTGCCTACTAATGTCTGTCTCTGAGTAGCTAGTCGAACCGCTTCTCTTGAAAAGAACAAGATTGTATTTGTGAGCAGTTCGAATTGGGCATTGACTCCGAGCAGGTCAGGACTCACAAACCGCAAAAGCACCTGATTCAAAGTGAAAGTGATAAATTTGGAAAAGAATTGTGCACCAATCAATAAAGTAGCGCCCGATGCAAGGGTCTGGGGGGTTACCAGTGATTTACGGCTCCGACCGAGGCTGTCTACATAGACCGGCTCGTCGTCGTTGTCGCTATCATTTCCGTCGTCGTCGTCGTCGTTGAGGTTTCTGACACTTTTGCTTTCTTTTTCATGTGGATCCTGGACCTCAAAGCCACTGTTTATTTCAGGTAGTTCCGGGGTAACCATAGAACCAGTATGCAAAGTATCATCGTCCGATGAAGAAGGAGTGATGGAGTCTCTTTCAGATTTGGCGGATTCGTGGAAAGACGAGTGTTTCTCTCTGTTACTAATATTTAGCGATTCTCCGATACTGCTGGTTACACTCCCGGCGCTAATTGGACCGGTCAAATCAGGAGAATTCTCAACATTTGAAACAGAAGAATTGCGGACCGACCGGCGTCGGCTCAATTGGATTGGGGGAACCAGCACCTGAGAGCTCTTTCGTCTTGAATGCTTTCTATAAAGAGGAACGCTTAAAGTGTTTGCCGAGTTGCTCGGAGGAGGAGGGGGGAGAATCGCGGGCATAGAATTAGTACTACGGCCCCGACTATGAGAGAAAGGAGATGACGTGGAAGCAGGGGACAATGACAAAGGTGATGGGTAAGAATAACTGAAACTAGGATCCAAATTCATTGTGGAAATTGGCAGAGGAGACGTGTGGTTATTTGGAGATGTGTCTCTGCGGCTGCTACCACTATTACCTGGGAAGCCTTTTCTCCAAGGACGAAGGTAGGAATCATTTGTAGAACGACCGCTTGAGCTGGCAATACCGCTATCCGCAGGCGGCTCACCTCCTTCACCGCCAGGATGATGAGTATGCGACGGACCAGGCATACTTGCTAAATAAGTACTACCATACATTGGCTATAGCTAGCAATATCAGCAGTTCAGACCACACACCACGAGATATTCGCTATCTTACGAACCGAAAGCAAATGATCGAGAGGTTCTTATTGTTCTCTTGCAAGGGAGTGAGTTCCTGTGAAAAAAAAAATATGAAAAAGAAAGACAGAGAATTCAACTCGGGACAAAGATTCTAAGAAGGAATGACGTTCAGTTAAGATTTGATTACCGGATTTTCCACACCAGATGGCTCGAGTGGGAACTCTTTCTACGGCTATTTTTGGGTTGCTTAAAAAGGTCTTCTCTCTATATCGTCCATCCCCCTAAGCGAAAGTATCAGACGAAGTACTAAATCTAGCTAAGATAATTTAAAAAAGGGGTACATAACTCTAGTAAAGGCGCGCGGAACGGGCGAGACGAGGGCGCGAGCCATGAAACCGCCGATGTAAGGGTAGGCAAGCGGATGGTGAAGCTCAGAGTCTGGGCTCTAAATACGGAAGGAAATAGCTAAGCCGGCTATCCATAACAAGTATGTCGAGGATAGACGGGAGGGCCAACTTTTTAACAAGGGCCCTTATTCCCATGTCCTTTTTGTTTCGGAGCCTCAGCTCGAGCAGTGCTTGATGTTGGATGACTTGCATAGCCACCTCCTACCTACTCAAGCAACTTAGCAATCCAGTCACTGAAGAGAACGTCTGTGGGAAGCAAGATCATCAGAAATACGGCCGTCAATTTTTTTTCCCGGGGTCCTTTATCTGACGATTCATATAATTTCTATACTGCCGTGTGTACACAGTAGTAATCAGGAGATGTTGTTGAAAACCTTAACATCTGTCAGACAGACCATTAAGTGGGTAAATCACAGACATGGGCAAAACCCAAACAAAGGTCAGTCTCATATTTAAAGTTTAAAGAAATATAAAAAAAGCATTACGTTCATTACATAAGAAAAAGTTTAAGCAGAAATAGGGTAATAGTATGCCTGATTGTTCTGGTCGTGAGTATCTTCACTGTCCGAATTATCCACAACACCAATAGCACTAGCAATGTTGTCGGATTTCGACACAATGTTGGCAGACCTTAGCGCAAGCGCTCGACGAAGTGCATCGCGAGCATCATCTTTTTGCCCTAGATAAGATGTATCCTCTGGATCATCTGGTTCGTAGTCACCACTGTCCTGCCTAACATGTTCAGGAATGAAAGAAGGGCTCAGAGAAGGTTGTTCCTGCGGAAAAGAAGAGATTGTTGAGTCGTCTTCCGGCTGTTCGTACTCTTCTTCAGTGGTTGTAAACGAAGTAGTCGAAGTCTGAGACATGGGAAAACTTGAAGTCGAGTAAGGAGGAGAAGAAGACGACTTAAGTCCAAACGAAGAAAACGCAGAATTGACCCCTCTAGCAAGATCTCGTACATCATAAGAAATGTGTCTAGTCATTGGGGGTGGGTCTATATTGCCATTCTTTTCTGCTTCTTCAGCGACAACCGCTTGCCCATGTTGAATACTTAGGCTGATTCGACGTTTACTGTATGGATTTCCTGAAGGAGGGGCAGACATCAGACCCGATGGAAGACGGGTACAAAGAGAATTCTTACGAGATAGCTGCAACCGACGAAGATTTGTTGACGATCGATGAGGAGAGCTTCTTCTTCGCTCAAGAAGTGTTTTGCTTCTGCTTACATTAGGGTTGGCAATAGCAGCCTCAGTAAGAATGGGAGAAGTGATAACAGACGATTGCGACGATGAAAACGTATTACAAGGAGGAGCACTGGTAGGGCTTACAGCACCACTCACACAACCACTGGCAACACCACTGATGGTAAGATCAGAATAGTAATCATCTTGTGGAGGAGCAGCAAGAACGGGTATAGAATGATAAGGAGGGGTTGTAATTGCAGCATCAGTGGATTCGAAAGTGACGGATGGTTGCAATGCACGAAGAGAATCTTGAGAATAAAAAGACAATAACGAAGGTTCCTCTTGTTCTTGATTCACATGTCCTTGTTTATTATAAGAGACATCATTTAATTGTTGAAATAAATCATTTCCAGGTTGAAAATAGAAATTCACTTGTGGCTGAGGATACTCCGGCTCAGAATGGGTAGTCGAGTCGACCATCAGCTGGTGGGCATAGAACTCATCATAAGGGGAGTCGGATACAATGGCTGGACCAGCAGTCATGGAATTTAACGCCTGTCGGTGAGATTGGCCTGGGCCTAAGTCGAATGCACTCATAGGGATTTCAACAGTGCCAGCTGATGAAGAAGTTGCAGGCGATGCTAAAGAAGAAGCACCAGACGACATTGATAAGTTTTGTAGATGGCCATTAAGAGTTGGGTAACTATTTGACCTGTTAACAGGAGTCTGTTGACGAGGGGGGGATAAAGGAGCAGATAAGTGTGCCTGCACATTGATTGCTGGATGAGAGTGGAAAGAATAGAAAGAATCTTCAGGGGAAATAGGGACAGAGCTATGAGTTGGGACTACAGGAGTTGCATAGAACATTTCAGTACAGAACGGCAATCTTTTAGCAGGTCTTCCTCTTCGTTTTTTGGGAGGGGGAGTAATGGGACCAGGAGGTGCTGGAGGAGGACCAGGGAGCTCGTGGTGATCATTTTGAGTAGAATATCTAGAATGTTAGTGGCAGAAAAAAATATCTCTGAGTTTTGAAATATTATCAGACTTACCGATACTGAGTGGTCATTCTTCGAAGATGTTATGAATTTTGAAATTTAAATGCAGAATAAATGCGCTAATGCTTAATGAAATGGATATGAAATGAAGAAGTAGTTTGGTATTTGATGGAGTGTACTTTTTTTTTGTTTGTAGATTGGCTACTTTTTTTTAATTGCTAGAATGGAAAAGAATGGCTAGACTTGAAAAATGCAATTCTGGTTTTGCAGATATGACGGTAGTGAAAGGATTAATAGCAGATGGGCTATTTTTTAAAATAAAAAAAGAGATTTTTTTTTGGCTTTCCCCGAACGATGGTGGACCTACTGTTCTAAAAAACTGTATATCAACACCGGACTGAGACAATAGTGGATGAATGTTTCTAAATTAAATGCTTTTAAGTAACCGTTTTTTAAGCTTTCAACTTTTTTTTTTTTTACTGATTGGATAGAATGGCTAAACTCTGAGATCCCGATGCAAACCAATATAGATTTTTAAAGAACCACCTGTCAACCGGTTCGAATGGTTTTCTGATAGGGACTTTTTTTTTTTTCAGAATCAAACTCTAAAAACAGAGTTGTCAGTGAACGATTTTTCCTAATCAATCGCACTTTCTGATGGAATGCGAAAATGATATATAATACAAACAGTCCGAATAAGTCGACATCCACTCCGAAGCCTTTCCTCCTATCAAGTGATGCCAGCTCGACTCTAATCTCACTCCCTCTTGATGTTGAGGTGTAGATAATAATAATATAATTAGAATGCACTCGCAAATAATCATAGTCCGGATGCCTGTAATATATATACTCGTAGATATGATTGGTTTGAAGGATCATCCTCAATAACATAGTCCTGCCTGCAGTATACATTTACAGTGCACCGCATTACAGCACAAGGATCTTCGGGGAGAGTATATTTTGTTTTTGTGATTGCTTTTTTGTTTTATAATTAGTGCTATATTTTATTTTTCCGCCAAAAAGCAAGAAATTATCGGTGATGATGAATTGACGTTCGGAATCAATCAGTCGGTTGCTGGTCCGGGAGGAGATTGGCGGCGTTTGGTAGGGCCTCCGGCGGGCTGGGCTCGCTTCGCGACGACCTGGACAGAACTGTCTGATGAAGATCGAGAAAGTTGGCGGGAAGGGAGCCAGCAGACACAATGCGCTCCGCTCCGTTGGTCAATTTGTCGTCATTTCTCCAAACATCCGTAAACAACCCATTTCATTTCCAACGGTCGATCAGGGAAAGGGCTGGCTGAGATGGGAGCGGGCTGATAAGAGCCAAGCCAGTATATTCCCGTAGAGAGAGGCCAGTTAATATTGCTAATGGTTCTAACCGATATTTCTCGAACGATTGCTATTCTCCAAATGTCGCAACTGATTTACGTCCAAAGCTGCCACTAACCTGGTAATCTTCGTTCCAGGTCGCGGTCCGTCTCTGGATTGTGGTCGCCTACACGTTCGTATTCGAGCCTGCCAGATCCAGCTCGTGAGTCGGTTCTGCCCACGTACGTTTTGCTGGCTCACATAATACGTCCATGCAAAAAAAATTCTCATGTAAATCGCTAACCACATTTCGGATCCACTATGTGATAGTCGCTAGAACCGTTGGGTGGTTGGCGGCGCGAATGGCGGCGGTTCGCGCCCCTGTTTGAGTCTGCCCAGCGAGCCCGGGCTGATCAGTGTTCTGTGTCGTCCCAGTAAATATTATCTACATAAAATACAATCGATCATTAAATTACTAACTACTTGAATCTAGCACATCTGACAAGTTGGAGAAATGAACAGTTGCCTTTGCCTTTGCGGTTGCTGCTGCCATTGCAATATAATAATTAACCATCCTACCCGATATCGGTAAACATGGAGGTCTGGTCGTACAACCGCCTCAAAGGTACCTCTACATAGTACCGCATAGGCAGACCGCTAGTGGGTTGTTGAGCGGTAACGTCTGGAAGCTGATTTTGAGGAGCATTTTGGCGGGGTTGCGGGACCGTTTCCCGTAACGTTCCGACAACCGTCTTCTTCTCTGGTTCTCACCTCGTCCACTAGGTCTGATAACGACGTGGCCGGATTTCTGTCGACACAATGACTATCATGCTTCCTAAGCGAAAAGTTGGTTATCAGTGGCCTCTATATCCCGATCTATAAGGTCCGTACATGAGCACGTCGATGCAACCTAAGTCAATTGTCTATTATTAACATTGGATTCGGGAGATTATCGCCAATGTTTACCTCTGCAACTCGAGCGCTTTATTTAAGGCTAGCCATTGTTTCGCATGTGGTCTCAGCCTGCTTGGCCAGAAGCCCTCTTCCTGTTTGGTTCTTAATATATTGATTGATATCTTTACGACATATCTTCATGCTGGTGTGGCCGTAGATGTAAGCCCACGGCACAGGGCGGATCGTTTCCGGGGGTAACCGTAACGGAGGTGCGGACAGGTGCATGAAATGACCGTACCTATCGACCCGCCAGACCAGTAGCCTATCGGCCCTAGCCATGTACTTGGCAAAGGCAATAGCAACTTCACTTCAATAGCCGCAGTTTTTGACCTTGAAGCTACAGCGGAAGTACTTGTGGTTGTAGGCAGGAAGGATCAACAGCTTGAAAAATGGCAAATAGCGGGGAAAGGTTGACAAGATGGGCGACAAAGTGACTGAGTAGGGGCTGAAAGGAGAGAGGAGTGAGAAGTGGGTAGGTGGAGAATGTAACAACAGCAAGCAAAAAAAAAGACCAAGCAGAAGAACAACTGTATGGACGCTGGCACGGTACTAGTTTAGCACCTCAACATGGCTGGTCAATTACCGCTTAACTTTGTATTTGGACTCTGGCAGATTATTACTGATTTACTAGCTAAGTTTATTATGAGACTTTATTGGCGGACCTTAACAGACATTATTAGCAGGCTTTCTTTGCAACCTTAGCAGGCCTTATTAGGAGACTTTCTTTGCAACCTTTGCAGAGACCTTATTAGGTGACCTCATTTGGAGACTTTGCAGGCTTTATTATGCGACCTTATTATCTGACATTACTAGCAGACTTTCTTTGCCGATTTATTTAAAAAGCTTCACTAGCACACTTTATTATCAGGCCCCTGTTATTATCAAGCCTGACAAGTCACGAGAATACTGGTTTAGTGTAGTATTTATGTGCTATATAGAACATTAAAGATTATTATTATTGTTACTAGTATACTATCACCACCATAGGCAATAGCAACCATTCCACCAACGATGGTCGATCTTGATCGTGATCTTCGTTCATCTTCATCTTCAGCTTCAGCTTCACCTAGATCTCTGATCTCTGATCTCTGATCTCTAATCTCTCAACCATCTTACCTGAATAGTTACAATCACCAGTCCCTACTTTGCCCATTCTACAACATTGCCTGGATTCGCAGTCATACAGTATTTATCAGACATATGGTCATTGAAACTCATACTATAAATTATCTTTCTACATAGGTACCATTTAAAATAATAAGCAGACGGTGCATGGCATGGCGGTACGGGGCACAACATAGCAGAACACAGCTGAACGTGGCACACAATACCTGACCATGGCACATCATAGCTGAACATGACTCAACAGAGCACAACATTGCCCATCATAGCACAACATCACTAAATAGAAAAAAAAACCGCCATCCAAAGCACACTGGCTCATCCCGCAACATCGTTGCACCGTTTGCTGGCGATAACGACAAAACCGACCATGTCACATCTTCCTTCTCTTTGCTTCCTCGTCGGCCGCGACCGACATCACACAATCTAGATCCATATAAACCGCTTGTCTTAGCCATCCAGACCTCTGTTACGTCACCTATCGCTCGTGAATCGTCTATCGTAGATACCTCTGATAGCACCTAATCTGTCGATTTGCAGAAAATGTCGATCCCCCTGTGGTTCTTTGCATATATCCATCTAAATTGATCCTAGTGAGCTAATTGCTTTTCCCAACATGCATAAATGTGAAGTGGTGTCTTTAAGGCTAGTTTTGCGTCGATTAAGTCTGCGTTTTTTCAACTCCCTTGTCATTATCATACCGATTGTCAAAGGGAAATTAATATATCTCGTTCAATTCTAGTATAGAAGATCAGAAGGAAAAAAAAAATGCCAATCGCTTCTCATCCGATCATTTCTCCGCTTTTAACTGTCGCTCATTCAGCGTTCTTATTTTGCACAGCAATTGAACACCTGTGCAACATCATCGATCCCGCCTGGTGTTTGTTGCTTATGTTGTTTCATTGGGCATGGCCATTATTTTTGGTTCCTTGTTAAAAATTGAGTTTGTTTAGGTGCCGTTTAGAACCTCGATATCACCGATTTCAGGTTTGTGACATGTCTAAGACCTACCGGCGCAAACGTTAAGCACAGAACAAGAAGGTTATGTAGTATTTTTTTAGGTTCCGGAGAAACATTACCGTCAATGTGCAGTGGCTTACCCGATGAGGCTTCTATGCGGTCGTCAGTTGAAGGCGGTGAGCGAAGGACAAATGGAAGAAATGAATTATTATTATTTTTATTTGTATTAATGAACAGGAAATGATACAACAGTTGGGTTGCAGCAGGCTGCCAGGACCCGCCCTCCAACACCCGCTGTTGGCCCGTTTGACGGACTTAAGCGATGGCCATCGCATCTAGCGTACCGGGCTTCTCCCAGTGTCAGGTCTTGCCAAGAGAAAACAGGGATTTTAGTGGTTTTTAGTTAAAACGTCTCTGGAAAAAGTCACAAAATCGTCGCTATCAGTGACTTTATCATGGAGACTGGGTTGACAGAAGACGGCTAGCGTACTTCGACAGATGTCTGGCGACGACGGGGCCTTGACGTAATGAGGAATGGCACGGAACTGACCTCCACTAATGGCTTCAAGAGCACTACCAGTTTGAAATGCTAACGCATCTTTAGGTATCTCCACTCTGACTGGGTCACCTTGACGGTCCCGAATAAACAGGCCATATTTCCACTGCTCAGATACCGGCAACTGCACTTCCTGGTCTACGTTTCCGTCTTTAATGAGATACTCACTCGTTAGGGCTGTGACACAAGAGTGATCTACATGTTCCCCACACCAGCTATCTTCGCTGTCACCATCGTCTTTAGGACGGGAATAGTAGTGAAGCAATCTTGCTTTGGTAGTGTTGGATGTCTTGACAATATTTTCAATCTGGTGGGTTTTTGTTGCTCTGTGATGTTCAATATATCGATCACAATTCTTAGCTACTGCTGAAGCAGTATCGATCATTATGTTTAGAAGATCCTTTAGATCCTGTTCGAATCGAGGAATTAGGTCCTGTTCCGGCCAGACATTGTTTGTAGTGTATTCTTTGTAAAGGGCCAAGTCTTCAGTGGTAAAAGGGGGTTTGTTGCTGCCACCTTGGTTGCCATAAAAATCGCAATTGACATAATATGACCCCTTATAATTATCTGGTTGTCCATTTGCGAGCTTTTCTTTTCCGCAAGACCAACCTACTAACCAGAATGCTTGTGGCACTTCGATGTTGGCCAGTATTGAGGGAGGAAGATTTGCTAACTTGGCAGCATTTTGCAGAACCCTAGTGCGAAGGTCTCGGTAGTGGTCTGGAAGGTCAGTGACTATGAGTATTCCTAAAGACTCGGGTCCGAATGCCTCTACGAGAAGGTTATCAGGGACATGATTAGAGCCAAGGTCATTAAGAGATACCGAGACTGGGTTATGAACAAGGTGAACCTGAGACTCGGAGCCAGTAGACATGACGTAAATCAACAAGAGTGGTTAGAAAGTCTAAATAAAATAAAAAATTAAAAATAAAAAAAATAAAAAGAAAAGCAATAAATGAGTAACAGCAGCTAAAAAAGATATGAAACTCCGAAAGTGTAAATATTTCTCTGGTGAATTGATTTGATGCGAACACAGAAAAAAAAAAAAAAAAAAAGACGGTTTTATTTCACTCTCCCAGGCTACTTAGTTTCAAGGTGAAGGTGCGTGAAGGCCTTCATTTATGCGCACTATCACACTTTCCGATTGATGATCTGATACGATATCCGCTCAGTGCTTAGAATCCCACTATCAACAAAGGCTAGCGGTGATTCAGTAGGATGATTAAGAGCTAGTTAGGTACTGGTCCAAGAACAGCTAACCAGCCGTTACTATGGTTTCAGGGGTATGCCGATTGTCTTGCGTCGGAGCTTCTGATTCTGAGACTTGGAAATGCCAGGACCTGTACGGGCAACCGATGCCAAGCGATAAGAAGCTCCGCGAGCCATATCTTTGAATTTGCAGAGCAAACAAAATAAAGTATGAAATAGAATAAAGAGAAGATAATTATTAAGTAGAGAAAAAGTAACTAACCTTAACCAACTCGGCAGTTCATTTACCCAAAATCCGGACCCCCGTGAACTTTGAAGTTGCCGTAGACAATCGTCGCCTGTTGTCACAAAAACTGCTACCGCCAACGCTACACTTGAGGCCACCAGCCACGGCAATCAAGACGCCATATAACGTCACTCAATGGTCTGGCTATACGTTTAGCCAGACGCACCCACCCGGGCTTGATAATACCGCTGGCCAGAGGATATTAGAGTTACCAGCATTCATTTCGGTTGGCGCCCATGTTAGCGTATGCAATGCATATGTCAAACCCCATTTCCAGCAACACGGTGCAGACAGGAGGGCCTCGGAAGATCATGTCGAACCGATTTCTTCGTCCGTGACTCGCTCGTTGATTCAACAGAGAGTGCGCCCTTGTTCAGGCATTGCAGAAACCGTTATAATTGCTGGTGTCGAGGCAGGTCGACACACGATTGGCAAGAGTTCACATGGAATCGCTGCATGGCGAGGACGGAAGCATCATGAAACAAAGAAAAGCATAACAGTAAGTTGAGTAAGTGATGTACACGGCACAGTTAATTGGTGGTGCACCTTTGCATCGGTCGGATGGGCTTCCAGATAATTATACGACCGACCACCAACTTAAAACTGCAGCTGAACAAAGAGACAGAGGAGGTTGCTAAGCGAGCGCGGCATTCTCTTGCTGTGGAACTGCCAACATCGTCGGAAAAGTCCTCTCGGGACCGTTCGCATTGCGACGGACAACGGGTCTGGGCAGAGCCCAGCCGCCGGAGGCTGTCCAGATGCTAGTCTAAATCACATCATATATATATCTATTGTCTAGTATATTCCATACGAATGTCGCTTAGACTCTGTCCGTCGACGCCCAGCATGGCTTGGTATACAGTGACAAAGCCGACCTTTTTATACATATGCAGACCTATATCAGTGGCTCCGAGACTGAACTTCTGCGGCCCGTAAGCAGTGATTTTCTTGTCGTTGGACACAAACGGAGTGGATTCTTTTGGCACAAGATCTATACATGTTTGCAACATGGCAGTACCAATTCCTTTTCCCCAGTAATCAGGATGGATAAAGCAGTTCATAATATAGACGGTCTTGTCTTTAGGATAGATCTGGTCCTTCAGCTCGTCGTACGACATTCTCGAAAGCTTATCATGTCTGTCTGGATCAGGGGGATAGGTCTGTTCAAATGTCTTCTCTCCTATATTGCCTAGGGTAGCAAGTCGAGAGTTATAAATGGGATGCTCCCAATATACGATTCTGAAATACAGGTTGAAAAGTGTGCTTTTCAGCTCCAACCAGTATGTATATAAGGTCCACTTGATCCGTCCGAACCCCTGAATAGTATTGGGGCGCAACTCGCGAGTCAGCTCGGGTGCCATATGGATGGGATAACGGAAATCACAGTATCCGATCAGTCTGTGAGCCTTGCCGTCGCCGTCTTTGGTGAATACACCATATCCAACGTAACCAGGCCTAAAGGTCGTACATAGTTGTCGCAAGGCCCGGAATAATAGGAGCTTGGAATAGGCATCCTGACGCTGGGCACGGATCGCGAGTCTCTTGAATGAATCATAAGGTGCTAGCTCGAATATGGTTTTGTCGTCCTTTTTGTAGTGGAATCTTTTTGGTAGAATGTATAGACCCTGGGGGTTATCAACGAACGCGTCAAGATTTAATTCATTGATATCCATTGCTTCTCTTAAAGAAAAGGTCGTTGGCTCATACCTCTTAAGTATATAGTCGTTGCTCGGACCGAAGGTTTCGTTCATTGACAGCGATATTAGATAAGAGTTTATCAAAGACTAAATGTATATAGCTTTCTGGTTAAGACGAAGTAGGCATTGTGTAGTATATATGCTATGATAAGAGAATTTTTTGATGCCGCGAGTATGACTAGACAGTCCTTGGATGCGGTATTTCTGCAACGCCTCCGTGGTCGATCCACGGTATTAATATCATTAACCACAATGATAATCGAAGTTTGTTGCGAGTAGCGTTTGCATTTTAAATTGCAAGTGGTCATTAAAAGAGATTCACTAGACTGGCGGTTGGAATACATACTTACATAACCGGTTCGAGAGACATAACCGATAAAAAGATAAAAGATAAGGATTAAACTTTGATGCATGCTTGTCAATCTGGCCCAATTAGGACGTGAGATTGTCGATCTCGAGTATCTCGTATGTGAGCATTGGGAATTTGTGGTGTTAGCAGATCAATTGCTGGTTATATTTGGTGTGATTTTATATCTTGTTTGTGGTTTTGTCCTCGTGGGATGTTGCTCGTATGTGCGGTTTATGGTTTATATAGCGTGCGATTACTTGTTTAACAGACGACCTGTATATGCTATTCTGTAACTTTGGATCTTATATACCTGTTGTCTCTTTGAGTATCACCTGTTACCTCTTATATGTTTCCTATATTTCATCGTACCTCGTATATCTCCCTGTTTTTCATCGTACCCTCCTACCTCTTATATCTCCCTGTATTCGTCGTACGCTCTTGTACCTCTTGTACCTCTTATATCTCCTTCTATGTTCTTTTACATGTGTACACTCTGTACCTCCTTCTATGTTCTTTTACATGTGCACCCTCTTTTACCTCCTTCTATGTCCTTTATACCTCCTCCTTCTACCCTTTATACCCTCTTGCTACAAAAAACACATTAATTTACTTAAGCTATCTGATACTTGGCAGCAACTCTGTCAAAAATGTCTGCCTTTTCTTTTAATGCTACTAAAGATGGATGGTCTCGCTGGACTTGTTCTAATTTAGATTCGTAGTCTGTATAGTCTTTTCCGTTTAGAATGGCAGAAGCAATGGCATTAGCAAGCGCTTCGGGGTTCTCTGGTTCCAATTCAAGTGCTTCAAGGATCAGTTCTTCTCCCTCGGGGTATCTTCCTAGTTCAATCTGAGATACCCCTTGTCCTAGCAATGATCGAGCTGATGATACACCGCCAGTAGCCAATTCCTCATATATATAAAACGACGATTGCGCCTTTTCACTGCCTTGACGTAGACCGGTCCATGCTTCACTCAAATTGAAAACAATGTTATCTTGAGCCCACTTTTTAGCTTCGCTTACCAACTTCGCGGCCAAGTCCACACGGTTCTGCATCAGATGGATTTGAATTATTAAAGAAACACATTCAAGGCTCCCTTGGTGTAGCCCAAGCAGTTTCAACGCCTCGCTATATTGCTTTTCACCAATAAGAGCGAGCCCTCCAATATATTGTACGGTGGCATTATCAGAAGCGGTCTCAATCAACTTCTCTACAGATGCTAACCCGGTCTTTACGCCTGCTTTATATTCAGCATAGGCCCTTACGACCGCTAAGCCAGGCTCGGTATTGCCTTTCAATTGATTAATGACGTCTCTGGCCTTGCCAAGTTGAATTTTAGCTCTTGCGACGAGAACCTGGGCCTTTAATTTCGAAGACTCTTTGTAACCAGAGATATCCAGGGAAATGACCTGCTGGTAGTCTCCGGTATAGAAAGCTCTTTCAATAGCAAATAGTTCTGGTATGTTAGTTTTTTTTTGGTCTCTGTTTGCCGGTGATATTGTGTTACTGTCAGTGCGCCACTTCCCGGCGCCGGTTCACTACTCTACTTACCTCCTGAGTCCGAAAATGGGTCCATTGTTGTGTGATCTGGTGGTACGTCGTCAATTGGACGTGTTTATGTTACGCCAACACATTGAATTAGCAAAATGGCCATGCCGCGATTTGTGCGGCGTCTGTAAAAAGTCCCAGTCATACGGCTATTTTTCAGACTGGCACACTCTTTTTCAATCGGCGGGTTGAAATTTTGTCATAGTATAACTTTGTCATTCAGATCGTATCGAGTTTTTGCCTAGCACACAATGGCTTCAGTTGTCGAATTAACCAAAGCGTTTGAGCGCTCGTTGTCGTTGAAAGATAAGCCCGAGGTAGGTGATGTTTATATAGTGTGCTTGCCAGGGCAGCTCCGCGAAGCGGAGTTAACTGGCCCAGGCCAAGCCCGGAGGTAGAGCCCGAGTCACCCCCCAGACAGATCATGGATAACTAACTAATTTATAAGGCCAATGGAGAGTTGGCTAAGCTGTCTAGTTCCGACCTCAATGACATCCAATCCGCTGAACTCAATCAATGGTTGACAGTTTCCGTGAGATTCCCTGACGGAATTGAGCATCTGAACGAGACTCTTAAGTCTCGCACTTATATTCTTGATACACTTGAGGCTTCAGTGGCCGATGCGGTTGTTCTTTCTAGAATCTCTGCTACTGTAAAGTCGTGGAACGAGGATGAGATCAAGCAGAACAGACATATTGTGCGTTGGTTGGACTTAATTCAAAACGTCATTGGCATCAAGGACGAGGGTAAAGTCATTGTGAATAAGGATCTTGCTGCTCCTCGGGAGATCAAAGTCAAGCCAAAGAAGGATGAGAAGGAAAAAGCTGGAAAGAGCGATAGTAAGAAAGAAAAGAAGGATGCGAAACCTGCTGAAACTGCTGTTCCTAGTCCTGCAGTCGCCAAAGACGAGTCTAAACCCGAGGCCGCTGCTGCTGCCGCTGACGTTGCTGCCAGCGACAATAAGCAAAGACAAACTGCGAAAAAAGAGAAAAAGAAGAAGCAACCTCAGCCAGTCAAGGAAGAATTGGTCATCACTCCAGGCCTCATTGACCTCAGAGTCGGATACATTGAAAAAGCTATTAAACACCCTGATGCAGACTCGCTTTATGTTTCCACCATTCAAATGGGCGACGCTGAGGGCCCCCGTACCGTCTGTAGCGGACTTGTTAAATACTTCCCTCTTGAAGCGATGCAAGGAAGATACGTTATTGTAGTAGCCAATCTCAAGCCTGTTAATATGAGAGGCATCAAGTCGTCAGCCATGGTGTTATGTGCGTCTACTGAAGATACGGTTGAATTCGTCAATCCTCCAGAAGGCTCTAAAGCTGGAGATAAGATCTTTTTCGAGACTTATGATCTCACTCCTGAGCCGGTTCTTAATCCTAAGAAGAAGATCTGGGAGGCCGTTCAGCCTGGTTTCAGTACCAATGAGGCACTACAAGTGTTCTACCGTAAGGACGAGACCGAGCCTGAACGCAAGCTGGTTAACAAGGCTGGTCAATTATGTAAAGTCACCACTCTTGTTAATGCAGTAGTTAGATAGATATCTTAGATCTATATAGGATATAAGATATAGTAATGAATGTCAATCTGTTTATGGAAATCCTTGCTTTGTGTCTGCAGTGTGCCATTCCAAGTCGTCTCAAGCCCTCTTTCTGTTATTCCGTTCAAGAATGTTCCGAAATGCAAGCAGACTCCGGACCCTGTTGCCCCCACAAGGGAAAAAAATTCATCCCACGCGGACCTGCATATGTAGTGGATCTTCATGGCAGGGCCATCGCATCGTCATTTCTCATTATAGATATTTCTGTCAGGAACCATATTATCTGATTTTAACGTTTAAGGATAAATAAGCGTTTCCAGAAACTACATACAAAGCAAGATATGGCAGGTGGTGTTTTTGAGGTAGTAAACTAGTCAGTCTTCTTAATTTATTGGTTATTCTCCACGTCCCCCATGATATATCTCCTCAAAGCGGCATCTCTCCAGACGGGACGTCTACTGTCGGAGAAGAAGCTACTCGATATAGCCGGTTCTCCAGCATAAATTATCACGGTAATGTGCCCCACGCAATTGCTCCGCCTGATACTCGATTGATCATGATCAGGATCCAGTCATGATGTTACACTTCATGATCGAATCGGCAAATATTCATCCGACCAATTGACAGCCGTTATAGATCCCTATTATATCAGCACTTGATCTTCTTGATCACTCGAATCCCCGGTTAAATCGATGACAAATATACTCGTCCAATTCCGAAATCAAAATAAATACATAAATAGACCTTTCCACCTGTAAATAAACCCTCATCATCTTTTTCATAATACCCATCCATTATTTATATAATGAAGCCAGTTATTCAGTCATCCGCAGCCATCGGGCTGCTGGGTTCGGCCCTGGCCCTAAATCAAGGTGATGCGTATGTCAACTTTTCGAGTGACTCCTTCCTTCTACTCTGGCACATCTCAGTTTCTCCTTCCCTGACTGTACCAGGTAACCGTGGAAGAGCAACAAGGTCTGTGATACTTCGGCTCGTTTCTACGATTGAACTAGAGCTTTAGTTATTGAATTCTCCCTTCAAGAATTAATCAATAATACTGACAATACCACTCCTGGTGTTCCAAGATTAGGAAATTACCAGTGGTGGTCTGAAGCCCTTCACGGTATTGCTTCCAGCCCTGGTATACAATATAAGCCTGATGGTGAATATAGTCACTCCACTTCCTTCCCTCAACCTATTTTGATGGGTGCTGTCTTTGACGATGCTTTGATTCAGAAATTAGCCAGCGTTGTTTCAACCGAGGGTAGAGCTTTTAACAACAAAGGTTTATATGGATTGGTCTCCTAATATCAATCCTCCTTTCAAGGACCCCCGTTGGGGCCGTGGTCAGGAAACTCCTGGTGAAAATCCTTTCAATATTTCTGGTTACGTCTATAACCTTATCAGGGAGGTGTCAACCCTGATGTGCTCAAATTGGTTGCTACTTGTAAGCATTTTGCGGGTTACGATCTCGAGAGCTGGGAGAGCAACTCAAGATTAGGCTTTGATGCTATTATTTCTGAGAGAGATCTTGTCGAATATTACTTGCCTGCTTTCCAAGCTTGTGTTAGAGATGCAAAGGCGGCCAGTGTCATGTGCTCCTATAACTCTATCATTGGTGTTCCTTCTTGTGCTAACGACTACTTCCTTTCTACTACTATCTTACGTAAAGCGTGGGGTTTTGATGAATATTATGGATATATCACTTCCGATTGTGATGCTGTCTATAACGTCTGGATCCATCACAACTACTCTTCTACTGAATTTGGTGCTGCTGCTGACTCCTCCATCAATGCCGGTTGTGATTTGAACTGTGGTCAAACTTATTCTGATGCTTTACCAAGGCTTTCTCTGAGAATATGGTTACCAGAGACACCATTGAAGAGGCTGTTGTTAAACTCTACGCTAATCTCGTCCGTCTTGGATTCTTCGATCCTGTTCCACTCAACCTTACATAAAATTGAACTGGAACGATGTCAGCACTCCTGCTTCTGACCCATTGGCTTACGAAGCTGCTGTTGAGGGTATTACTCTTCTTAAGAATGATGGTACTTTACCACTCAAGAAGTCTGTTAGGAGTCTTGCTCTCATTGGACCTTGGGCTAGTGCTTCCAGCCAAATGCAAGGTAACTATGAAGTTATTGCCCCTTTCCTTATTTCTCCTCTTCAGACTGCTAAAGACGCCGGATACCAAGTCCAATATTCCATGGGAACTCTCATAAATTCCACCTCTAGTGCCAATTTCTCTCAGGCTCTTCAAATTGCTAGACAAGCTGATTCCATTATCTACGCGGGTGGTATTGACAACACAATTGAAGCCGAAGCTCTTGATAGAACTGAAATCAGTTGGCCAGGAAATTAATTGGATCTTATCTCTCAGCTTTCTGATCTTAGGAAACCTCTTAATGTTCTTCAAATGGGTGGTGGACAAATCGACAGTTCTTCTTTGAAGAACAATTCTGAAGTTAACTCTTTGATTTGGGGAGGTTGCCCAGGTCAAAGTGGTGGTAAAGCTTTGCTTGATATCATTCGCCATGTTGTTTTCCCTTTTGGTCGTCTTCGTGCCACTCAATACCCAGCCGATTATGCCGACCAACATGTTCCTATGACCAACATGTTCCTTAGACCAAGTGATTCCAGCCCCGGTAAAACTTACATGAGGTACAGTGGTGAACCAGTTTATGAGTTTGGTTCTGGAATGCGCTATACCACCTTTGAAGCCCAATGGACTTACAATTCTACCCATGAATTCAACATTCAAGATTTGATTCAAGATTCTCACCCTGGTGTCGACTACACAGATAAGATTAACTTTGTTACATTTACAGCCGCCATCGAGAATATTGGTAATGTTACCTCTGACTATACTGCTTTGTTGTTTGCTTCCGGTGATGCTGGCCCTGCTCCTCAGCCCATCAAGAGATTGGTGTCATATACCAGAATGTCCCCCCCTGTAAGTCTGTTCTAGCCAAACTTACAGTTACTCTTGGTGCTATCAATAGAGTTGATGAAAATGGTAACAAAGTAATCTATCCTGGCACTTATAGCATTGCTTTGAATGTTGATGGACTCATCACAACAAGCTTCACATTAAAGGGAGATACCCAAATCATCACAGCATGGCCAACTCTTGGAGATGGTAACTTTAAAAAGGGACAACTTATTACCCAAACCTAGGTTTATTGTTATATAAGATACAGCATAGCACTTAATACATCACCATCATTGGAATTTATTATCTGATAGAAGAAAGTCAGCTAGTAACATGTCACCCACCATAAAGACGTAACGAATGGCCTCACCATTTCTTAACGCATCTTTCGAATGTTGGGTAGTTCTTAATACCGAAATGCGATTTAATTTGATTTTTTGTAAAGATTTACAGAGGTATTTTACTATAAATATTACTACTATCTATTGTTATCTTAGTCTACTGGCTTATACCAATCTAGCAGCACCCTTGAAGATGTTTTGATCGAGTCTTAAGCTTCCTCTCAAAACTTGGTAAATACTGTTGCTCTTAGGAGTTCCCTTCTTCTCGCCAACACTATTACTGTTGGAATTGGTTTCAGATTCTTCAGTGTTGCCATCACCATGTCTGGCATCATCTCTCTCAGGCAACCTCTCCCCTTCTTGGTTGGGGATTCTTAATCTGACAGGGATCTCGATTTCTTGCTCTTCTTCTTCTTCCTTCTTGCCACCAACTCTGTAACTCTCTGGAGGTCCAAAGTAACTCTCTCTAACACCACCCAAATCAACAACCAACTTTTGGAAAACCACACCTGCCTCAACAGCCCATACTTTAATCTTGTGGGCACCCGGGCTGATTCTATGAAGAGACGAAGGCTTCCAGTAGTTGTTGGAAACGGCCTCTTCCCATCCAGGAGGAAGTTGACCATGCTCGGAGCTTGGGGTAACTTGAACAATCTTAGGGGTTTCATCATCAACAGAAATGGCATACTTAAGAGTTCTACCTTCGCCGTTGAAGTTCAATGAAGGAGCGGTGTAGATAGAAATGTTAGCCAAAGTGGTTGGGGAGAAAGTGAAAATATCATACTCCAAATAAGGAGATGATGGAGCATGTTGGGTATCGGCCAAAACTGGGAACAAAGTAACACCAGATAAGGTATGACCAAAGTTAGGAACAGTAACGTAATGAGCATCGTCAGTGGAGGTATTCTTGCTATAGTGTTCAGCTTCAATACTAATGTGACGGTCAGACTCAACAAAACCATCCTTGTAGTCAGTAGGAATCTTAGTGTTGTTAAGGGGAACAACAAGACCCATATGACCAATGTGGGTGCCACCGAAACTGCGAGGAGTCTTATCAGAAG
The DNA here is from genome assembly GCA_030579895.1 of Sugiyamaella grinbergsii. Taxonomy (NCBI): domain Eukaryota; kingdom Fungi; phylum Ascomycota; class Dipodascomycetes; order Dipodascales; family Trichomonascaceae; genus Sugiyamaella; species Sugiyamaella grinbergsii. The sequence continues at coordinate 451,427 of JAKTRT010000005.1, forward strand.
GAACAAAAGTGAAGTTAATCTTAGCTTCAGATGCGCCAATAGGGGCACGAGACCAATCGACCTTGATGAAGGCTCTACTATCTTCGGAATCAGTACCACAAACAGTACCAGATGAAGGAGAAACAGTAACATAATCGACAGTTGACTTGAGTTCCCATTTAGAACACTTTCTTTCTCTGGAGAAAACATCTACGTATCTGGATTTGGGTCCATAAGGATCCATAGGGAGAGTAGTCAGAGCTTTTATACCGAGACCGTGGTATTTGTCATCGCCAGGAACAGAAGCATAAGAACCTTCAATACCAATACCAACAGTTCCGGCCAAAGCATCCATCTGATCTTGGACAAGACGAACAGGAGGAAGGGCATCACGCATAGGTTGTTGCCAATAGTTGTATCCCAAATGAGTTTGATCCATCATATGGTTCCACTTTCCATCTAACAACTCATGATAATCATCAGTCAATTGCTTATCAGCCTTCATCAAATCAAACACGGAAAAGGCCATTCTGTTTGAGCTAGAACGCTTTTGCTCAACGAAAAGGTAATTCTTGGCAGCGTTGATATAAATTTGATATACAACGTGACCGGCCTTGATAGGGTGGAGGATCATTTCAAAGAAAGCGGCTCTCTTGGCTTCAGGCAAACGAGCGTTGACCTTTTCAGCTCTCTCTTCCAATTTAGCCCACTTGTCTAAAGCGATCTCGGCTTCATTGTAGTTGAGAATACTGAGAACATCAGTATCGACTAACTCGAACTTTCTCCAAGCAGCATACTTAGAGAAGTTATCAGCAAGGTAAGCAATTTCCTTAGATTCTTCAGCGCCGAATTCTCTCTCCGCCCACAAAAGAGTCCATTCATCGATATTGTCGTAAGACCATCTGTTGATGTCATAAGCCAAATCAAAGTAGTAACTGATGGGGAGTTCAAGGGGTTTCAAGTCACCAACATTCAAGATCCAAACCTTATCAGCTTGACGCTCATAGGCCAAATGAAGTTGTTCCCAAGTTCTTTGAAGAGAAACGGTGTTCAACCACTTGTAATCACGTGGGTCTCCAACATAGTCGAAATGATAGTAAAGACCGGCACCACCCTTTCTCTCAAGTTCATGAGAAACAGGGAGTCTACGAATATTTCCCCAGTTATCATCACTCCAAAGAAGGATGACATCGTCAGGAACAGGCATTCCGCCCTCGTAATAGCCCAATACTTCCTTATAGATACACCACATTTGAGGGATATCAGCCAAGTCCACGTCGCTGTTAACTTCTTTAAGAACGTCTCTTTGACCGCTAACAGCGCTTTGAACGACCTTGATAGCCTCTTCTCTTTCAAGATCCATTTCGAAATCGTCGAAACCTCTCATTCTAAATTATGTTAGTTATAATTGGGTCGAGTTACGTTGTCCCCAGTAACAGGGCTCTCTCTCCACTTACCCTAAATTGTAAATTCCTTCATAAGGCTTTGCACGTTCGACACCATATTTGAAGAAGGGCCTGATACCTTCTTCATTGATGTTCCATTGCCAAATACCTTCACCGAATGCGGGCCATTCGTCCTTAGCACGTAAAAGAGGTTCAGTATGACTGGCGCCCATGACAATTCCAAAGGCATCGGCCAATGGCTGATTCTCATAATCATCAACATTGAACATACTACCCCACATGGTAGGCCATAGGTAGTTACCACGAGACCGAAGGATAAGTTCAAAGACAAGAGAATAGAAATGCCTGTTGAAACCAGCACCGTACTTTCCACTTTCAAAGTTCTCAAGGACCCAATTGGTCAAACATGGAGCTTCGTCGTTGAGGAACAAACCTCTATATTTGATAGATGGCGAGTCTTGGTTCTTGACAGTATCCAAAGCGAAAATATCGCTATGGCTTTGAGGAGGAACATCACCCCAGTAATAGAATGGAGAAACTCCAATCTGTTCAGAGATATCATATAAACCAAAGATGGTACCACGCTTATCACTTCCGGCAATGACCACAGCTTTTGGAACATTGGGAAGAGGGTTGTCGACCAATACAGACACGAAAGCCTCCCATTTGCCCTCGACTTTCGAGACATTTATCTTACCAGACTTGACCAATTGATCAATGATTTTCGAATGACCAATGGTACCAGCGATGATGACAGTATTGGCCGAAGCTCCAGCCGCTTTGAAAGAAGGCGCTTCAATCACAGCAGGCTCTGCAGAGACCTTATATTCACGATCATCAGTTGGCACTTTATATTCATATTTACCTGTTTTTTCATTAACGTTTTCGATTTGAACCGTCAAATTGGTACCGGTGACTTTACCGAAATCACTGGCCAAATCGCCAGCGGCTCTAATCACACCCCATATTTCACTTCCATCCAAGAGGATTTCACCACGGAATCCACTTCCAGCGAGCCTCAGAGTTCCTGCCTCCGATTTGAATCCGACAGTACGATTCTGGCCCAATGCTGAAACGCCGGCTATTGGCAACGCAGCCAACAAGAGACGTTTCCAGTTGAACTTTACCATTTTTGACTGGTAAGTTTTATCTAATTAACGATCAAGATCAAAAAGTTTTGTAAAAAACTTTCTACATGTAATAATCCGGCCTCAGGTACATACATATAGCTGACAATCTATATAAATAATATGTACTCATCGCCGAACGAAGGTACCTCCACCACCAGCCTGGGTATGTCTAGCAATGAAAAGAGAGTATATTTCAGTTTGTATATGGGGTATTTTCCCTGGCTGTATGTGGGGGTATGGCGAGCCCGCCGATCATTTTAACCGCTACGAATGGGATATAGCTATTTGATGGATGCGGCATTGAGATCCAGTTTGCGTGGGGGAGAAAACCAGTCGATCCGGGGAATCTAAAGCGTATAGAAAGGATGGAACGACGAAGATTGGGAGCCTCGGGAGTTGGGGGTTGGGGTTGGGGGTTGGGGGTCGGGTCAGGGGCTATTACCCGATGGCCGTGGGGTGGTTAGGTAGAGTTAATCCCGGGTCGATGAGCCGGAAGCAAATATTTTTTTTCTTTGCGATGCGATCTATAGGGTAAATTGATTTTTTTGCAATTTATTTCATGTCTAGCATAGGGTATACAGGGGAAGAATTATTTAGAAAGCGAGAGCGAGAAATAACAGTAACTGTCGCCCTTGATAGTCAGTCTGCTATAGAGGGAACTGTCACGGGATGTTGGAAAAAATGCACTTCTACGTAGTTAGATTCTATAGAGTTGAGCAATTTGGAAGAGAGGTTAGATTTGATATTCCAGCCAAGAAAAGGTCGACAAAATGTCACACCTAATTCTTCACAGACTTTCTTGGAGCTGAGCATCTGCTGGAATCAGTACCAGCCGTGCAGAGTAGGATGGATGTCCAGCATCTTTTATTTGGTTGGTCATGAACCGTAAGCGTAGTACCGAAGAAAATAGTCCTGCGGTCATATCTTTTTTTTGTTTTTTTTTTACAATGATTTACAATGACTAAACAAAATGCTGGGTCCAAAGCATCTTACAATGACATCCATTTACAACTATAATCTGAGAAAGTCTGTAGATGTATGTCATACAGAGCTTCCCTACATAGCCAGAATATATTTATTAGGAGATTCTTCTTCCCAGCTCCCCACATTAAATGGTTTATCCGATGATAAATCCGCTGCTGAATTACCCGTCAGCTCGAATAATGGAACCGCCAAAACAAAATAATCTTACTCAGCTTGAAATCGATGGTCGGATTCGTGTTGATAGGGAGTAAAGAATGAACCGTGAGGATAGTAGACCTCATTCTCGACAGAATATATAATTTCACGGGAGTCATTTCCGGAGTAGTTGTGGGGGTCGTGCATGCCACGGCCCCCAAACCAATAGCCATGATTATTACTTATATACCCCAAAACCAGAAGGGGGGATTATTTATCTAATAACGTTTTAAATTTAAACAGTATCGGCAATTATGGCCATAAGTGATTCCATCAAGTTAAGCTCCGGCTATGATATGCCAGTCATTGGATTCGGTACTGGCGGTCTCAAAGGACCAGACGGCCAAGAACAGATTTTAAAATCCATTGAAGTGGGATATCGTAGTTTTGACACTGCTGAAGCATATGGAAATGAACAAGATGTCGGCATTGCTATTAAGAAATCCAAAGTTCCAAGGGAGGAGTTGTTCATTATATCCAAACTTTGGCCAAGTTCTATGAAACCGGATCTGGTGAGAAAAGTGGTTGAAAGTAGTCTTCAAAAGCTCGATGTAGACTATATCGACCTGTACCTTATTCATTGGCCAATCAGCTTCACCAATGGAGAAGAACCTGGTAAAGTAATATTGGACTCTCCACAAGTACCTATTATCGACACATGGAGAGAGTTGGAAAAGTTTGTTCAACAAGGCAAAATCAGAAGCATTGGTGTATCCAACTTTACCATTCCCAAATTGACCAACCTTTTGAAAGAATCAACCATCAAACCAACCGTCAATCAAGTCGAGGGACATCCTAACTTTCAACAAACTCATTTATTAAAGTATTGTCAAGAACAAGACATTATCATCATGTGTTATACTCCACTTGGAAGAAATAACCATGGTGCTCCTCGGTTGACAGAACATGCAGTTATTCAAGAATTATCTAAAACTTTAAACTTGGAACCAGCAACCATCTTAATCAACTGGGCAGTTCAAAGAGGCACGGTAGTTATTCCCAAGACATCCAATCCCAAGAGACTCAAGGCTAATTTAGAAAGAGTAGTGTTACCAGATTCCGCCATGCAACTGATTAGTAGTTTGGAGACGGGAAAGAGGAACATCAATCCTGTTTATTGGGGGGTGGATGTTTTCGATGATGAATAATTATATAGTTTGGAGCGTGCCCGCATTGTGTGGTCGACGGGTTGCGTTGAAGCGTGGAACCGTTGAAGCGTTCCCCATACGGGATGTTTTCGATGACGATAAATAATTATATAGAATAATACAATAGTTGGAGCTTCCCCGCATTTGTGATTCGCATTGGTGAAGTGTCGAGTGAGTCGTCGAAGCGTCGAAGCGATCTCCAGGCGTCTTCAAGCGTTCCCCAGGCGTTCCCAGGTCGTCGCCAGGTCGTCGCCAGGTCGTCCCAGGTCATCCCTTTCCCCGCATTTCTAGGATCGCTTCGATCGACTATCGTCATAAAAGCCAAGACAGAATAGGTAGATGGCTGGTTGATGTCAATATTTCCAAGACACCTCTACAGTCTTCTACCAATTCAATTGGTTCGTCTGTTTGACCGCCAATGTCTATTAGGCCCCCCAACTGCAGGGGGTGTCTTTTGCCCACACTCGTGCATGCCAGGCCCTTGCCCAGTACGGAAGCGGGGGTTGAAAAAAAAACAAAAAGCAACTCCTTCAGAAAGGAGAGATCGTCCTGGGCGAGATGCTGATAGTGCGCCGCGCAAATTATATTCTTATCTTCATTCTGCGTTAGCAAGACAGAGAAGGCCTACTGATAGGCAAAGAACCCAAGCTCAAACTCAACTCGAACATCTTCACGGTACAATTGATAATACAGACCTGATGACTGAGAAACACTTATGAGACAAAAAGTCTGGGATAAAATCTCGCAACTGAAACACAAACCCACCCATTTGACCCAATAGGAACTGTAATTGAAAATCTCTGGTCTCGGAACTTGGATCGTACGAACTTAGACATGGTTTGTGGGGAATACGTGGAGAACGAAGGACGTGAAGTAAGACATCGTCAACTGACAAGGATAGAAAAGAAAAATAAAATAAATGAAGAAGACAAGTCAGCTGACAAAGACGATAGCAAATGTTTCGAAAACGTTTGCCTAAACCAGGATGTAAGAGCATTTCTACAAATCCACAATGAACTCTGAGTTCAAAAAAATGAACCTCCGATATGAATCGAACCGTGCTAGATAGCAAGTCAAAAACTATCGTTTGCGTAAACTACAATAAAATGGAGTTCAAAAACGAAACCTCCGATACTGGGAATCGAACCCAGAACTGCTCGGTGAAAGCGAACCGTGCTAGCCGTTACACTATATCGGACGTCTGAATCCCGCTATACCACAGGACAACTTTTTGCTATCCTCTCAAATTAACAATACAAACAGCAGCTCACATAGATCCCGATAATAGCATATGTGAATCTATCTGTACTATAAAGGGGTCGGATGTTTTTTTTTTGTTTTTTTCTTGGCATTATCTCTTGGCTATTGGTGGGGTCGCCCCCAAGCCCCCACCCCCATCGCCCCCACTAACGAGGCGCGTACCGGTGCTTCTCGGTCGCACAATTGAATATCTCCGAGTAGAGTGAGAGGTTCATGGAAATATAAAGATATATAAATTTGTGCACCGTTTTCATACGCAGTGTTTGCAGGACGGCTCAGCAAACTTAAAGCGGTTTGCAGTTTATTTGTCTTCCAGTTTGAAGAGAAGATTTAAATCTGGACATTTATTATTTCTTGGAAATTTATTTGTATAATTTATTTGTTGTATAGGACTTTAATCAAGATATATTCATTCATTCATTATTATTTCTTTTACAAGTTGCTTTGTAGTCTATAATAAAACATGTTCTGGACTTGTAGGAAAGGGCCCAATGTTCACGTTAAAGTCCTCTAGCGATTGCTCACTTGACAATTTTAACGTCCAAGTCAAGAACCTGACAAATGTTGGACTGGCCAATCTGTTATTATGACCAATGTTAATTTACTACCGATAAAAACCAGCCGGCCATGGGACGATTCATAAAATATCAAATCAAATTTCTTATATAAAAACTACTTAAAACTTAAACACGAGTCTTCTCAGCATGTTCGACTTCGTCAACGATTTGACTGTCAGTCAAGACAGCTTCACCGAAAACACGGTTAACTTCTTCTAAAGACAATCTCTTGGTTTCAGGGAAGAAAAAGTAAATGACAATGAAGTTAACCAAATTCAAACAACAGTAAAGAATATAATAACGCCACGAGATTTTACCCATAGCAATAGGACTGACGAAACCATTGAATAAAAGAACTCCAGTAAGGAAAAAGGTGTGGATAACATAACCCTTTGCTCTCAAGTGGAAAGGAACAACTTCAGTCATATAAGTGGTGGGGATGGCCAAGTAAGCCATAATGAAGAAGAGGTAGAAAATGAAAATCATAGCCACAACACCTTTGGAGATACTTTGGTTTTTGAAACCATCTTGAGCATTTTTGGCAGACAGAATGGTGAAAATACTATAATTGATCATGTTGAAGAAAGAACCAATCAAAAACATTCTTCTTCTACCGACCTTTTCAATGGTGGTGATGGAAGCAATACCAATAACAAAGTTGAAAACAGAAAGACAACCATTGAAAATCAATTGTTCATGAGCAGAAGTGATTCCAGCACTATCCAATACAATGTGCAAGAAATAAGAAAGAACAGCATTACCAGAAAGTTGGGTAAGGACAGGCAAGTAAACAATGATAAACAATCTATGGAGATTAGCCTTTGTTCTGAAGAAATCAAACCATCTGATTCCTTCTCTTTGCTTGTCCATCTCAATAGCGTAGGTGATTTCAGCCAATTCGTATTCGACTAACTGACCTCCTTTTACTTCGTCACCACCGGCATGGTACTTGAGAAGGAAATCACGAGCTTTGCCAATGTTTCCACGAGACACGTGCCATCTGGGAGATTCGGGGATCCACATCAAAGCACTAAGTTGAAGAGCAGGGAAGAGTAATTGAATAACCAAAGGAGTTCTCCACATCCAAGAAGAACCATTGGTCCAGTTCGAAGTGCCATAGGTAGTCCAAGAAGCAATGATACCACCAAGACCATAAAGAGCTTGAGAACAAGCAGTAACGTAAGGACGATGAGGAGGATAAGTTACTTCGGCGACCAGCAAAGGAGACGAAGTGGTAGAAAGCAACACTCCGAAACCAAGAATAAATCGGCCAACGGTATACATGGCGAAGTTTTGAGAAGCGGTTTGCACGATAACTCCAAGAATGACAATAGTGGCACCAATACACAAGGTCTTGACTCTTCCAAATGTATCACAAAAGTATGAAGTAAAAGGAAGTGCAAGCAAGTTACCGTAAAGCATACCATTAGCAGTAGCACCTAATCTGGCACCGGTAGGTTTACCAAAGAAGTTCTGCCATTCAGGCATAGATTGAAGACCGTTCAAAACAGAGTTATCGAATCCATTATAGACACCCGACAAAAATGTAAAGGTAAGAATAAGATTGAGATGGACAAGATGAGGAACTCTATACCAAGGTCTTCCCCAGTCAGGAAGAATGTCAAAGACAGATTCTGGTTGGTCGCTAATATCGATAGCACCTTCTTGATGTTCGGCGTTTGCTTTTTCTTCGACACCAGCCATTATTTTAATGTTTGATGTTTGATGTTTGATGTTGAAGATGTTGAGAAAATAGATACTAAAGAAAGAAAAAAAAACTTTTCTCTTCAAGACGGATTATCACTCTTATATATATTCGAAGATCAGTGAAAGAAACGAAAGAAGTTGAGTGAGGTCGATCCGGGCCGCCTGTGTAGATGAGCGAGCGGAGAGGGCATGAAGAGCCGGATAAAATGCTTGGTGCGGCAGGATCTGCGGCTGTCAAGGACGAAGCGAAATGCGGGGAGGGTGCAGGAGAGCCGGTGGTGGGGTTAGATTTAACCGGCGTAGGAAACAAAAACAAAAGAAGAAAAAGCGGAGCGGGGGGGAAAGAAAAGAAAAGAACGAAAAAAATTCTGTTTTTTTTTTTTGTTTTTTCCTTCTTTTTTTTTTTTCCTTTTCGAAATCGTGCGTCGTGTGCAGCTGATTCGGGAAATGGGGAACGGGCGGGCAGCAGATGGGCCGAATGGGGTTAGTGGGGGAGTTTTTGGGGGGGTCGATGTGGGGGGTAAAAAGAGGAGAGAGAGAGAGAGAGAGGAGAGAGAGGAGAGAGAGAGGCAGGTGAGAGAGGAGGAGGAGGAGGCAGAAAAACAGAGAGGAGAGAGGAGGAGGAGGAGGACAAGGAAGCAAAGGACAGGCACACAAAAAAAAAACTCCCAGATAAAGATTTCAGATGTCGTTTAATCGACGGTCGGTTAATGAAATGAGATTTTCAGATTTGCACGGCCAAAGGTCAATGCGTTGCTGTCCGCCTACAAGATCCCCCCACGGGTCGACGGGGGCAAGCCCAGTCAGGCCAGATCTGGAGCAAGGAATCGGAGTCCCTTGGGCTGGGTCGGGTCGCCTCGTTGTCAGCCCCCCACAGTTCAGGGGCATGAGATGAAGCCTTGGCCGTGCAGAATGGGAGACAGAATGGGAGACCAAATGGGAGACAGAATGACAGAGACAACTGCGTGACCGTGAGCCCGACTCACAGCCGCACCCTCGCATTCACATTCACTCGCAAACATATCATCACTAAATAACCGGCAACCTGTCTGACCTTACCATGGCTTCTACTACTCAAGACAACCCCCGGCATTGACAACCCGTCCGAGATCGTACAGCGCTTTTTTCGCCCGAACTGGCCAGTTCAGTCCACGCGATATACCCGGTGGTGGAGAAAATCATCATTAATGTATAATCAGTCAGGTTGAACTGTGCTACTCTACGTAAGCTCGTGACTTATCTCTACGCTGTACGGTGCTTCTCTCTACAATCTACTACTCATTATATAACTTCTACACTTTAAAGTTCTGTTCCTGCCCGTACCTGCGGCAATACCAGGTAATGTACGGCGTTGGCATGCAATGAGTTTAATTCTCGAAAAAGCTCCAACGAGTCAAGAATCTGTAAAAGGTTTTGAGTTGTAGACAAGATTTTGACGAGATCTTTTTGATGAGACGTTTTATTTTTTCTGTTGGACCTGAAAAAAAAACCGGGCCTTGTAGTTTGTGAGCAATTTCTTGCTCCCGGCAGACAAACACTCACCCCCGCATCTACGCGGGTCAAATGCTCTCTGGATCTAGGAACTGCAATTTTTTTTTCTCTCTCTACATTTAATAAATATTCTTTCTACTCGGCTCCCGGTCAAGTTCACCAGTTCCTGGCTAGATTCTCATCTACCCCTCCGGGAAATCTATAATAAACCCTCATCGCTTGAATCTCCATGCTTAAAAAGAGCCGTGTAAATAAAATGCAATCATTAACGTGGGGTTACATGAATCCATTTCAAAGCAACCGTCGGTTACCCGGCTTTAAAATATATGACCGACTTTTTGCTATTACTATACTATATTCACCCCCCACATCTCAGCGGGACTATTAAGACGTGGGAGGACCGGAGATGTGGCAGATTATTCACACGTCAGACTGGCTAGGCAAATACGATGGACTGGCTAGGTCTGATTATCCGGTACAGCAGGATATAATAGACTTGGGAGAATCGGATATGAAATGGCAGATTATTCAGATGTACGACTGGGTAGAGAGGCAAGTCTGATGGTCTAACAAACCCTGATATATCCTGTACTGTGGGATAATTGGTATTCTCCACTTTCAACTGATTATACCTGCTAGCTAAAATCAATGACAAAGGCAATTGCAATGACACATCCAGAAAGTTAACACTTTTTGATTAAATGTGAGAGACCCCTTGCTTGACCTTGACTTTAACTGCTATGTAAAATACAACTGCTCGTCCGGAGAAATGTACTTCATATGTAGTAATCTGTTATAAGAATACGAAAAAAATATCAGAAGTGGTTTGCTCTATATGCAAGCTAACAGGGTAACTTATAGTGGAAGCTCACAAGGTTGTTTCGTTATTACTCTTGGTGTCTATTATTTTATGTGGTGGGGTTAACGTGGGTGGTGGCTGATTGATTAATAAGTGGCCGACTTTGCTGGCTGACTTGACTGACCTGACTGGCCACTGACTAACTGGCTAACTGACCGACTCACCACTCACCACTGACCGACTCACCACTGATCAACTCACCACTCACCACTCACCACTCACCACTCACCTGACCGGACAACCTCCATTACTCTCTCACATCGACCGACTCGGACCGGCCCGCACGCATCCCCTCGGATATCTCCACCTAAAAAACTCCCACTCATCCGGGATATTCTCGTCTCCCCAGACACAGACCTCCGCCGTCAATTCCCGAATCGCTCCTTTTCTCCCCGCATTATTTTTCTTCTCAAGAAGTAATAAAATTATACCATGCCTTCCTGTCCTGCGAGCGCGCGAAATCCCCATACTCGAATCACAGTACAATGAATAAACCACTGTAAATCCAATAAATACAAACCAAAAACATAAAAAGCACCATTCATGTATACAACCACAAACAGTACCGAATACCGAAAACCGAAATTAGCACTATGCGACCTGGAGATAATAACCTCCCTCCGTCTCATCCTGTCACGACCTCCGACCATACCGCCGGAGTCATCATCAGTGTAAGTAAGAGCACTCTGTGAAAACGTAGAAAAAAAAAAACATACTAACGACAATCTCCTAGCCAAGAACTGGCAAACCGAAACGACGGAAAGCTACTCGAGCTTGTATCCACTGTCAGAGAACCCACCTCACGTGCGATAATAACCGTCCTTGTGAACGATGCATTGGCCGAGGACTGGCCGCTACCTGTCGAGATGGAACAAGGAAGAAAGCCAAATATCTCGAAGATGTACCAGAATCACTAGCATCTTCGTTGGATTCCAACCTGTTTGATCCAAGATACAAAAAAAAGACCCATACTACTAGAAATGGCAATACCTCTACAATAAGCGACCATGACAATAGAGCCATAGCATCAGGTTCACACCCACTGCACAGTCCCTACAGCCATCCGTCGAACAACCAGGAGTTAATGCGACCTCCACCTCCTGCTAGATCGCTGAGTCTATTTACAGCTCCTACTTCAACATCACCGAATTCGGCCACTTCCAGTACCGGCAACTCCAGCAGTCATTCCCAACCGCGTCCATTATTCCCAGACATCTCCACGGCCGGTGCAACCACCACACCCACATCCAAATCCACATCATCCGCTCAACACCGACAGAGAACGTTTGAATCATCCGCAACTACTCAAGAATATAGCGTACTCAGTAGCATTCTCCACGGCAACTCTTCTACTCACACAACCGGTAGCATATCATTATCCGATGTTCCCACCACCTCAAGCCCTGCTTTCAGTGATGACTCGTCAAGAACTGACAGTTCCAATTACTACCATGCAAACTATCTCAATCAATTCTCGCTCGGAAATAGCCCAAAACACAACTTATCAGAAATCCTCGCGTCCGTCGATATCAACCATCAACCCAATGACTGGCTCAACGATACCCCCAAACCACCGCCAATCTCCTTCACCATTGCCGACTCCATAGATAACATCATGGATCCAGAGTTCAAGCTATTCGAGCACCAGTTATCTTCCACTGCACCAGTCCCTTCCGATGCACCACCACCACCACCACCGCAACAAGATATCACCGGGTTGCCCGTGTCGTTGACCAACTACACAACTGCTACGCGAATGAACAACCGAGTAGGAGGCTTTTCCAACTCGGGTAGCTGGCAGCCCACTAAGCGACCAGCCGATATTTACCAAAATGTACGCCAACCATTCCCATACACGCCCGGATTCCATTCGCTCATCAAGTACCTGAAATCAAGATTCGACCAACCGCAACTCATCCAAATGGCGAAATGCATGGCCAAATATCGCCCTTCATTCATCGCATGTACAAACTCGCTAGACGAAGACGATCTTGTTTTCATGGAACAGTGTTTCCAACGAACGTTGCTAGAATACGAAAAGTATATCTCGTATTCCGGAACTCCGACGGTGATCTGGCGACGAACAGGTCAAATCGCTGCTGTCGGTAAAGAATTCTGCATATTAACTGGCTGGCCCCGTCTCCAGTTGCTCGATAGAGATGGTTCGGGCACCGGTGGCATGTTCATAGTCGAGGTAATGCACGACGAGTCGGTGGTCGAGTATTTCCAAATGTTCAGTGATATCGCATTTGGCGACTCTCGGGGCGCCATGATGTCTGAATGCTCGTTGCTCACTCCCAACGGCAAGGCCATCAAAACCTCCTCCATGTGGACCCTCAAAAGAGATGTCTTTGGAATTCCCATGATGATAATTGGGAACTTCCTGCCTATTTTGTCATGAATGTATATTAGAAATAGAATTTTACGACTTTTACCTCGCTGGGTGGGTGCCTCCGGCGGCTGGGCTCTGCCCAGACCCGTTGTGCTCGCTACGCGAGCTGTGGGGATGGAGTAGTAGTAGTAGTAGTAGTAGTAGTAGTAGTAGTAGTAGTAGTAGTAGTAGTAGTAGTAGTAGTAGTAGTAGTAGTAGTAGTAGTAGTAGTAGTA